>CAWVQO010000049.1:0-188369 GCA_963932275.1 Andrena praecox | reverse complement strand
GGACGACCCTACAGTCGTCGGATATGTCGGCGGCTGGCCAACATTGACCCGTGGTCGTGGGGACGACCCTATAGTGGTCGGAAATGACGGTGGCGGGCCAATCTAGTCCCGGGGTCGTGGGGACGACCCTATAGTCGTCGGACAAGTCGGCGGCGGGCCAACCTAGTCCCGGGGTCGTGGGGATGACCCTATAGTCGTCGGACATGACGGTGGCGGGCCAGTCTAGTCCCGGGTCGTGGGGACGACCCTATAGTCGTCGGACATGTCGCCGGCTGGCCAACATTGGCCCGTGGTCGTGGGGACGACCCTATAGTCGTCGGACATAACGGTGGCGGGCCAATCTAGTCCCGGGGTCGTGGGGACGACCCTATAGTCGTCGGACAAGTCGGCGGCGGGCCTACCTAGTCCCGGGGTCGTGGGGACGACCCTATAGTCGTCGGATAAGTCGGCAGCTTGCCAACTTTGGCCCGGGGTCGTGGGAACGACCCTATAGTCGTCGGACAAGTCGGGGGCGAGCCCACCTAGTCCGGGGGTCGTGGGGACGACCCTATAGTCGTCGGACAAGTCGGCGGCCGGCCAACCTAGTCCGGGGGTCGTGGGGACGACCCTATAGTCGTCGGACATGACGGTGGCGGGCCAGTCTAGTCCCGGGTCGTGGGGATGACCCTATACTCGTCGGACATGTCGGCGGCTGGCCAACTTTGGCCCGTGGTCGTGGGGAGGACCCTATAGTCGTCGGACATAACGGTGGCGGGCCAATCTAGACCCGGGGTCGTGGGGACGACCCTATAGTCGTCGGACAAGTCGGCGGCGGGCCTACCTAGTCCCGGGGTCGTGGGGACGACCCTATAGTCGTCGGATAAGTCGGCAGCTTGCCAACTTTGGCCCGGGGTCGTGGGAACGACCCTATAGTCGTCGGACAAGTCGGCGGCGAGCCCACCTAGTCGGGGGTCGTGGGGACGACCCTATAGTCGTCGGACAAGTCGGCGACTGGCCAACCTAGTCCGGGGGTCGTGGGGACGACCCTATAGTCGTCGGACATGACGGTGGCGGGCCAGTCTAGTCCCGGGTCGTGGGGACGACCCTATAGTCGTCGGACAAGTCGGCGGCGGGCCTACCTAGTCCCGGGGTCGTGGGGACGACCCTATAATCGTCGGATAAGTCGGCAGCTTGCCAACTTTGGCCCGGGGTCGTGGGGACGACCCTATAGTCGTCGGACAAGTCGGCGGCTGGCCAACTTTGGCCCGTGGTCGTGGGGACGACCCTATAGTCGTCGGACATGACGGTGGCGGGCCAGTCTAGTCCCGGGTCATGGGGACGACCCTATAGTCGGAGGACAAGTCGGCGGCTGGCCAACTTTGGCCCGTGGTCGTGGGGACGACCCTATAGTCGGAGGAAATGACGGTGGCGGGCCAATCTATTCCCGGGGTCGTGGGGACGACCCTATAGTCGTCGGACATATCAGCGGCTGGACAACTTTGGCCCGGGGTCGTGGGGACGACCCTACAGTCGTCGGATATGTCGGCAGCTGGCCAACTTTGGCCCGTGGTCGTGGGGACGACCCTATAGTGGTCGGAAATGACGGTGGCGGGCCAATCTAGTCCCGGGGTCGTGGGGACGACCCTATAGTCGTCGGACAAGTCGGCGGCGGGCCAACCTAGTCCCGGGGTCGTGGGGATGACCCTATAGTCGTCGGACATGACGGTGGCGGGCCAATCTAGTCCCGGGGTCCGTGGGGACGACCCTACAGTCGTCGGAAATGTCGGTGGCTGTCCAACTTTGGCCCGGGGGTCGTGGGGACGACCCTATAGTCGTCGGACATGTCGGCGGCGAGCCAACATTGACCCGGGGTCGTGGGGACGACTCTATAGTCGTCGGACATGTCGGCGGCTGGCCAAATATGACCCGGGGACGTGGGGCGACCCTATAGTCTTTGGACATGACGGCGGCTGGCCAACTTTGGCCCGTGGTCGTGGGGACGACTGTTTAGTCGTCGGACATGTCGGCGGCTGGCCAACCTAGACCCGGGGTCGTGGGGACGACCCTATTGTCGTCGGACATGACGGTGGCGGGCCAATCTAGTCCCGGGGTCGTGGGGACGACCCTATAGTCGTCGCACATGTCGGCGGCTGGCCAACTTTGGTCCGTGGTCGTGGGGTCGATCCGATAGTCGTCGAACATGACGGCGGCTGGCCAACTTTGGCCCGTGGTCGTGGGGACGACTGTTTAGTCGTCGGACATGTCGGCGGCTGGCCAACCTAGACCCGGGGTCATAGGGACGACCCTATAGTCGTCGCACATGTCGGCGGCTGGCCAACTTTGGTCCGTGGTCGTGGGATCGATCCGATAGTCGTCGGACATGACGGCGGCTGGCCAACTTTGGCCCGTGGTCGTGGGGACGACTGCTTAGTCGTCGGACATTTCGGCGGCTGGTCAACCTAGACCCGGGGTCGTGGGGACGACCCTATTGTCGTCGGACATGACGGTGGCGGGCCAATCTAGTACCGGGGTCGTGGGGACGACCCTATAGTCGTCGGACATGTCGGCGGCTGGCCAACTTTTGCCCGTGGTCGTGGGGACGACCCAATAGTCGTCGGACATGTCGCCGGCTGGCCAACTTTGGCCCGTGGTCGTGGGGACGAACCGATAATCGTCGGACATGTCGGCGATTGGCCAACTTTGGTCCGTGGTCGTTGGGTCGATCCGATAGTCGTCGGACATGACGGCGGCTGGCCAACTTTGGCCCGTGGTCGTGGGGACGACTGTTTAGTTGTCGGACATGTCGGCGGCTGGCCAATCTAGATCCAGGGTCGTGGGGACGACCCTATTGTCGTCGGACATGACGGTGGCGGGGCAATCTAGTCCCGGGGTCGTAGGTACGACCCTATAGTCGTCAGACATGTCGGCGATTGGCCAATATTGGCCCGGGGTCGTTGGCACGTTCCGATAGTCGTTGGACATGACGGTGGCGGCCCATCTAGTCCCGGGGTTGTGGGGACGACCCTATAGTCGTCGGACATGTCGGCGGCTGGACAACTTTGGCCCGTGGTCGTGGGGACGACCCTATAGTCGTCGGACATGTTGGCGGAAGGTCAACGTAGGCCCGTGGTCGTGGGGACGACCCTATAGACGTCCGACATGACGGTGGTGGGCTAATATTGGCCCGGGGTCGTGGGGACGATCCGATAGTCGTCGGACATGACGGTGGCTGGCCAACTTTGGCCCGTGGTCGTGGGGACGACTGTTTAGTCGTCGGACATGTCGGCGGCTGGCCAACCTAGACCCGGGGTCGTGGGGACGACCCTATTGTCGTCGGACATGACGGTGGCGGGCCAATCTAGTACCGGGGTCGTGGGTCGACCCTATAGTCGTCGGACATGTCGGCGGCAGGCCAACTTTTGCCCGTGGTCGTGGGGACGGCACAATAGTCGTCGGACATGTCGCCGGCAGGCCAACTTTGGCCCGTGGTCGTACGGACGAACCGATAATCGTCGGACATGACGGTGGCGGGCCAATCTAGTCCCGGGGTCGTGGGGACGACCCTATAGTCGCCGGGCAAGTCGGCGGCGGGCCAACCTTGTACCGGGGTCGTGGGGACGACCCTATAGTCGTCGGACAAGTCGGCGGCGGGCCAACCTAATCCCGGGGTCGTGGGGACGACCCTATAATCGTCGGACAAGCCGGCGGCTGGCCCACTTTGGCCCGTGGTCGTGGGGACGACCCTATAGTCGTCGGACAAGTCGGCGGGTGTCCAACTTTGGCCCGGGGTCGTGGGGACGACCCTATAGTCGTCGGACTTGACGGTGGCGGGCCAATCTAGTCCCGGGGTCGTGGGGACGACCCTACAGTCGTCGGATATGTCGGCGGCTGGCCAACATTGACCCGTGGTCGTGGGGACGACCCTATAGTGGTCGGAAATGACGGTGGCGGGCCAATCTAGTCCCGGGGTCGTGGGGACGACCCTATAGTCGTCGGACAAGTCGGCGGCGGGCCAACCTAGTCCCGGGGTCGTGGGGATGACCCTATAGTCGTCGGACATGACGGTGGCGGGCCAGTCTAGTCCCGGGTCGTGGGGACGACCCTATAGTCGTCGGACATGTCGCCGGCTGGCCAACTTTGGCCCGTGGTCGTGGGGACGACCCTATAGTCGTCGGACATAACGGTGGCGGGCCAATCTAGTCCCGGGGTCGTGGGGACGACCCTATAGTCGTCGGACAAGTCGGCGGCGGGCCTACCTAGTCCCGGGGTCGTGGGGACGACCCTATAGTCGTCGGATAAGTCGGCAGCTTGCCAACTTTGGCCCGGGGTCGTGGGAACGACCCTATAGTCGTCGGACAAGTCGGGGGCGAGCCCACCTAGTCCGGGGGTCGTGGGGACGACCCTATAGTCGTCGGACAAGTCGGCGGCCGGCCAACCTAGTCCGGGGGTCGTGGGGACGACCCTATAGTCGTCGGACATGACGGTGGCGGGCCAGTCTAGTCCCGGGTCGTGGGGATGACCCTATACTCGTCGGACATGTCGGCGGCTGGCCAACTTTGGCCCGTGGTCGTGGGGAGGACCCTATAGTCGTCGGACATAACGGTGGCGGGCCAATCTAGACCCGGGGTCGTGGGGACGACCCTATAGTCGTCGGACAAGTCGGCGGCGGGCCTACCTAGTCCCGGGGTCGTGGGGACGACCCTATAGTCGTCGGATAAGTCGGCAGCTTGCCAACTTTGGCCCGGGGTCGTGGGAACGACCCTATAGTCGTCGGACAAGTCGGCGGCGAGCCCACCTAGTCGGGGGTCGTGGGGACGACCCTATAGTCGTCGGACAAGTCGGCGACTGGCCAACCTAGTCCGGGGGTCGTGGGGACGACCCTATAGTCGTCGGACATGACGGTGGCGGGCCAGTCTAGTCCCGGGTCGTGGGGACGACCCTATAGTCGTCGGACAAGTCGGCGGCGGGCCTACCTAGTCCCGGGGTCGTGGGGACGACCCTATAATCGTCGGATAAGTCGGCAGCTTGCCAACTTTGGCCCGGGGTCGTGGGGACGACCCTATAGTCGTCGGACAAGTCGGCGGCTGGCCAACTTTGGCCCGTGGTCGTGGGGACGACCCTATAGTCGTCGGACATGACGGTGGCGGGCCAGTCTAGTCCCGGGTCATGGGGACGACCCTATAGTCGTTGGACAAGTCGGCGGCTGGCCAACTTTGGCACGTGGTCGTGGGGACGACCCTATAGTCGTCGGACAAGTCGGCGGCTGGCCAACTTTGGCCCGTGGTCGTGGGGACGACCCTATAGTCGTCGGACATGACGGTGGCGGGCCAGTCTAGTCCCGGGTCATGGGGACGACCCTATAGTCGGAGGACAAGTCGGCGGCTGGCCAACTTTGGCCCGTGGTCGTGGGGACGACCCTATAGTCGGAGGAAATGACGGTGGCGGGCCAATCTATTCCCGGGGTCGTGGGGACGACCCTATAGTCGTCGGACATATCAGCGGCTGGACAACTTTGGCCCGGGGTCGTGGGGACGACCCTACAGTCGTCGGATATGTCGGCAGCTGGCCAACTTTGGCCCGTGGTCGTGGGGACGACCCTATAGTGGTCGGAAATGACGGTGGCGGGCCAATCTAGTCCCGGGGTCGTGGGGACGACCCTATAGTCGTCGGACAAGTCGGCGGCGGGCCAACCTAGTCCCGGGGTCGTGGGGATGACCCTATAGTCGTCGGACATGACGGTGGCGGGCCAGTCTAGTCCCGGGTCGTGGGGACGACCCTATAGTCCTCGGACATGTCGCCGGCTGGCCAACTTTGGCCCGTGGTCGTGGGGACGACCCTATAGTCGTCGGACATAACGGTGGCGGGCCAATGTAGTCCCGGGGTCGTGGGGACGACCCTATAGTCGTCGGACAAGTCAGCGGCGGGCCTACCTAGTCCCGGGGTCGTGGGGACGACCCTATAGTCGTCGGATAAGTCGGCAGCTTGCCAACTTTGGTCCGGGGTCGTGGGAACGACCCTATAGTCGTCGGACAAGTCGGGGGCGAGCCCACCTAGTCCGGGGGTCGTGGGGACGACCCTATAGTCGTCGGACAAGTCGGCGGCCGGCCAACCTAGTCCGGGGGTCGTGGGGACGACCCTATAGTCGTCGGACATGACGGTGGCGGGCCAGTCTAGTCCCGGGTCGTGGGGACGACCCTATAGTCGTCGGACATGTCGGCGGCTGGTCAACTTTGGCCCGTGGTCGTGGGGAGGACCCTATAGTCGTCGGAAATGACGGTGGCGGGCCAATCTAGTCCCGGGGTCGTGGGGACGACCCTATAGTCGTCGGACAAGACGGCGGCGAGCCCACCTAGTCGGGGGTCGTGGGGACGACCCTATAGTCGTCGGACAAGTCGGCGACTGGCCAACCTAGTCCGGGGGTCGTGGGGACGACCCTATAGTCGTCGGACATGACGGTGGCGGGCCAGTCTAGTCCCGGGTCGTGGGGACGACCCTATAGTCGTCGGACATGTCGGTGGCGGGCCAGTCTAGTCCCGGGTCGTGGAGACGACCCTATAGTCGTCGGACATGTCGGCGGCTGGCCAACTTTGGCCCATGGTCGTGGGGAGGACCCTATACTCGTCGGACAGGTCGGCGGCGTACCAACCTAGTCCGGGGGTCGTGGGGACGACCCTATTGTCGTCGGACATGACGGTGGCGAGCCAATCTAGTCCCGGGGTCATAAGGACGACCCTATAGTCGTCGGACTTGACGGTGGCGGGCCAATCTAGTCCCGGGGTCCGTGGGGACGACCCTACAGTCGTCGGAAATGTCGGTGGCTGTCCAACTTTGGCCCGGGGGTCGTGGGGACGACCCTATAGTCGTCGGACATGTCGGCGGCGAGCCAACATTGACCCGGGGTCGTGGGGACGACTCTATAGTCGTCGGACATGTCGGCGGCTGGCCAAATATGACCCGGGGACGTGGGGCGACCCTATAGTCTTTGGACATGACGGCGGCTGGCCAACTTTGGCCCGTGGTCGTGGGGACGACTGTTTAGTCGTCGGACATGTCGGCGGCTGGCCAACCTAGACCCGGGGTCGTGGGGACGACCCTATTGTCGTCGGACATGACGGTGGCGGGCCAATCTAGTCCCGGGGTCGTGGGGACGACCCTATAGTCGTCGCACATGTCGGCGGCTGGCCAACTTTGGTCCGTGGTCGTGGGGTCGATCCGATAGTCGTCGAACATGACGGCGGCTGGCCAACTTTGGCCCGTGGTCGTGGGGACGACTGTTTAGTCGTCGGACATGTCGGCGGCTGGCCAACCTAGACCCGGGGTCATAGGGACGACCCTATAGTCGTCGCACATGTCGGCGGCTGGCCAACTTTGGTCCGTGGTCGTGGGATCGATCCGATAGTCGTCGGACATGACGGCGGCTGGCCAACTTTGGCCCGTGGTCGTGGGGACGACGGCTTAGTCGTCGGACATTTCGGCGGCTGGTCAACCTAGACCCGGGGTCGTGGGGACGACCCTATTGTCGTCGGACATGACGGTGGCGGGCCAATCTAGTACCGGGGTCGTGGGGACGACCCTATAGTCGTCGGACATGTCGGCGGCTGGCCAACTTTTGCCCGTGGTCGTGGGGACGACCCAATAGTCGTCGGACATGTCGCCGGCTGGCCAACTTTGGCCCGTGGTCGTGGGGACGAACCGATAATCGTCGGACATGTCGGCGATTGGCCAACTTTGGTCCGTGGTCGTTGGGTCGATCCGATAGTCGTCGGACATGACGGCGGCTGGCCAACTTTGGCCCGTGGTCGTGGGGACGACTGTTTAGTTGTCGGACATGTCGGCGGCTGGCCAATCTAGATCCAGGGTCGTGGGGACGACCCTATTGTCGTCGGACATGACGGTGGCGGGGCAATCTAGTCCCGGGGTCGTAGGTACGACCCTATAGTCGTCAGACATGTCGGCGATTGGCCAATATTGGCCCGGGGTCGTTGGCACGTTCCGATAGTCGTTGGACATGACGGTGGCGGCCCATCTAGTCCCGGGGTTGTGGGGACGACCCTATAGTCGTCGGACATGTCGGCGGCTGGACAACTTTGGCCCGTGGTCGTGGGGACGACCCTATAGTCGTCGGACATGTTGGCGGAAGGTCAACGTAGGCCCGTGGTCGTGGGGACGACCCTATAGACGTCCGACATGACGGTGGTGGGCTAATATTGGCCCGGGGTCGTGGGGACGATCCGATAGTCGTCGGACATGACGGTGGCTGGCCAACTTTGGCCCGTGGTCGTGGGGACGACTGTTTAGTCGTCGGACATGTCGGCGGCTGGCCAACCTAGACCCGGGGTCGTGGGGACGACCCTATTGTCGTCGGACATGACGGTGGCGGGCCAATCTAGTACCGGGGTCGTGGGTCGACCCTATAGTCGTCGGACATGTCGGCGGCTGGCCAACTTTTGCCCGTGGTCGTGGGGACGACACAATAGTCGTCGGACATGTCGCCGGCAGGCCAACTTTGGCCCGTGGTCGTGCGGACGAACCGATAATCGTCGGACATGACGGTGGCGGGCCAATCTAGTCCCGGGGTCGTGGGGACGACCCTATAGTCGCCGGGCAAGTCGGCGGCGGGCCAACCTTGTACCGGGGTCGTGGGGACGACCCTATAGTCGTCGGACATGTCGGCGATTGGCCAACTTTGGCCCGGTGTCGTGGGGACGACCCTATAGTCGTCGGACATGTTGGCGGAAGGTCAACGTAGGCCCGTGGTCGTGGGGACGACCCTATAGACGTCCGACATGACGGTGGTGGGCCAATATTGGCCCGGGGTCGTGGGGACGATCCGATAGTCGTCGGACATGACGGTGGCTGGCCAACTTTGGCCCGTGGTCGTGGGGACGACTGTTTAGTCGTCGGACATTTCGGCGGCTGGTCAACCTAGACCCGGGGTCGTGGGGACGACCCTATTGTCGTCGGACATGACGGTGGCGGGCCAATCTAGTACCGGGGTCGTGGGGACGACCCTATAGTCGTCGGACATGTCGGCGGCTGGCCAACTTTTGCCCGTGGTCGTGGGGACGACCCAATAGTCGTCGGACATGTCGCCGGCTGGCCAACTTTGGCCCGTGGTCGTGGGGACGAACCCATAATCGTCGGACATGACGGTGGCGGGCCAATCTAGTCCCGGGGTCGTGGGGACGACCCTATAGTCGTCGGACATGTCGGCGGCTGGCCAACTTTTGCCCGTGGTCGTGGGGACGACTGTTTAGTCGCCGGACATGTCGGCGGCTGGCCAACCTAGACCCAGGGTCGTGGGGACGACCCTATTGTCGTCGGACATGACGGTGGCGGGCCAATCTAGTCCCGGGGTCGTAGGTACGACCCTATGGTCGTCGGACATGTCGGCGATTGGCCAACATTGGCCCGGTGTCGTGGGGACGACTCTATAGTCGTCGGACATGTCGCCGGCTGGCCAACTTTGGCCCGTGGTCGTGGGGACGAACCGATAATCGTCGGACATGACGGTGGCGGGCCAGCTTTGGCCCGTGGTCGTGGGGACGACCCTATAGTCGTCGGACATGACGGTGGCGGGCCAATCTAGTCCCGGGGTCGTGGGGACGACCCTATAGTCGTCGCACATGTCGGCGGCTGGCCAACTTTGGCCCGTGGTCGTGGGGACGACTCAATAGTCGTCGGACATGTCGGCGGCTGGCCAGCTTTCGCCCGTGGTCGTGGGGACGATCCGATAGTCGTCGGACATGACGGTCTAGGGCCAATCTAGACCCGGGGTCGTGGGGACGACCCTATAGTCGTCGGACATGTCGCCGGCTGGCCAAATTTGGCCCGGGGTCGTGGGGACGACTCCATATTCGTCGGACATATCGGCGGCTGGCCAACCTGGACTCGGGGTCGTGGGGACGACCCTATTGTCGTCGGACATGACGGTGGCGGGCCAATCTAGTCCCGGGGTCATAGGGACGACCCTATAGTCGTCGGACATGTCGGCGATTGGCCAACTTTGGTCCGTGGTCGTGGGGTCGATCCGATAGTCGTCGGACATGACGGTGGCGGCCAATCTAGTCCCGGGGTCGTGGTGACGACCCTATAGCCGTCGGACATGTCGGCGGCTGGCCAACTTTGGCCCGTGGTCGTGGGGACGACTGTTTAGTCGTCGGTCATGTCGGCGGCCGGCCAATCTAGACCCAGGGTCGTGGGGACGACCCTATTGTCGTCGGACATGACGGTGGCGGGCCAATCTAGTCCCGGGGTCATAGGGACGACCCTATAGTCGTCGGACATGTCGGCGATTGGCCAACTTTGGTCCGTGGTCGTGGGGTCGATCTGATAGTCGTCGGACATGACGGCGGCGGGCCAATCTATTCTCTGGGTCGTGTGGACGACCCTATAGTCGTCGGACATGTCGGCGGCTGTCCAACTTTGGCCCGGTGTCTTGGGGACGACTCTATAGTCGTCGGACATGTCGGCTGCAGGCCACCCTTGTCCCGGGGTCGTGGGGACGACCCAATAGTCGTCGGACATGTCGGCGGCTGGCAAACTTTGGCCCGTGGTCGTGGGGACGACCCTATAGTCGTCGGACATGTCGGCGATTGGCCAATATTGGCCCGGGGTCGTGGGGACGATCCGATAGTCGTTGGACATGACGGTGGCGGGCCAACTTTGGCCCGTGGTCGTGGGGACGACCCTATAGTCGTCGGACATGACGGTGGCGGGCCAATCTAGCCCCGGGGTCGTGGGGACGACCCTATAGTCGACGGGCAAGTCGGCGGCGGGCCAACCTTGTACCGGTTTCGTGGGGACGACCCTATTGTCGTCGGACATGTCGGCGGCTGGCCAACGTAGGCCCGTTGTCGTGGGGACGACCCTATAGACGTCGGACATGACGCTGGCGGGCCAATCTAGTCCCGGGGTCGTGGGGACGACCCTATAGTCGTCGTACATGTCGCCGGCTGGCCAACTTTGGCCCGGTGTCGTGGGGCGACTCTATATTCGTCGGACATGTCGGCGGCTGGCCAACCTGGACCCGGGGTCGTGGGGACGACCCTATTGTCGTCGGACATGACGGTGGCGGGCCAATCTAGTCCCGGGGTCGTGGGGACGACCCTATAGTCGTCGCACATGTCGGCGGCTGGCCAACTTTGGTCCGTGGTCGTGGGGTCGATCCGATAGTCGTCGGACATGACGGCGGCTGGCCAACTTTGGCCCGTGGTCGTGGGGACGACTGTTTAGTCGTCGGACATGTCGGCGGCTGGCCAACCTAGACCCGGGGTCGTGGGGACGACCCTATTGTCGTCGGACATGACGGTGGCGGGCCAATCTAGTCCCGGGGTCGTGGGGACGACCCTATAGTCGTCGCACATGTCGGCGGCTGGCCAACTTTGGTCCGTGGTCGTGGGGTCGATCCGATAGTCGTCGGACATGACGGCGGCTGGCCAACTTTGGCCCGTGGTCGTGGGGACGACTGTTTAGTCGTCGGACATGTCGGCGGCTGGCCAACCTAGACCCGGGGTCATAGGGACGACCCTATAGTCGTCGCACATGTCGGCGGCTGGCCAACTTTGGTCCGTGGTCGTGGGGTCGATCCGATAGTCGTCGGACATGACGGCGGCTGGCCAACTTTGGCCCGTGGTCGTGGGGACGACTGTTTAGTAGTCGGACATGTCGGCGGCTGGCCAACCTAGACCCGGGGTCGTGGGGACGACCCTATTGTCGTCGGACATGACGGTGGCGGGCCAATCTAGTCCCGGTGTCGTGGGGACGACCCTATAGTCGTCGCACATGTCGGCGGCTGGCCAACTTTGGTCCATGGTCGTGGGGTCGATCCGATAGTCGTCGGACATGACGGCGGCTGGCCAACTTTGGCCCGTGGTCGTGGAGACGACTGTTTAGTCGTCGGACATGTCGGCGGCTGGCCAACCTAGACCCGGGGTCATAGGGACGACCCTATAGTCGTCGCACATGTCGGCGGCTGGCCAACTTTGGTCCGTGGTCGTGGGGTCGATCCGATAGTCGTCGGACATGACGGCGGCTGGCCAACTTTGGCCCGTGGTCGTGGGGACGACTGTTTAGTCGTCGGACATGTCGGCGGCTGGCCAACCTAGACCCGGGGTCGTGGGGACGACCCTATTGTCGTCGGACATGACGGTGGCGGGCCAATATAGTCCCGGGGTCATAGGGACGACCCTATAGTCGTCGGACATGTCGGCGATTGGCCAACTTTGGTCCGTGGTCGTTGGGTCGATCCGATAGTCGTCGGACATGACGGCGGCTGGCCAACTTTGGCCCGTGGTCGTGGGGACGACTGTTTAGTTGTCGGACATGTCGGCGGCTGGCCAATCTAGATCCAGGGTCGTGGGGACGACCCTATTGTCGTCGGACATGACGGTGGCGGGGCAATCTAGTCCCGGGGTCGTAGGTACGACCCTATAGTCGTCGGACATGTCGGCGATTGGCCAATATTGGCCCGGGGTCGTTGGCACGTTCCGATAGTCGTTGGACATGACGGTGGCGGCCCATCTAGTCCCGGGGTTGTGGGGACGACCCTATAGTCGTCGGACATGTCGGCGGCTGGACAACTTTGGCCCGTGGTCGTGGGGACGACCCTATAGTCGTCGGACATGTTGGCGGAAGGTCAACGTAGGCCCGTGGTCGTGGGGACGACCCTATAGACGTCCGACATGACGGTGGTGGGCTAATATTGGCCCGGGGTCGTGGGGACGATCCGATAGTCGTCGGACATGACGGTGGCTGGCCAAGTTTGGCCCGTGGTCGTGGGGACGACTGTTTAGTCGTCGGACATGTCGGCGGCTGGCCAACCTAGACCCGGGGTCGTGGGGACGACCCTATTGTCGTCGGACATGACGGTGGCGGGCCAATCTAGTACCGGGGTCGTGGGTCGACCCTATAGTCGTCGGACATGTCGGCGGCTGGCCAACTTTTGCCCGTGGTCGTGGGGACGACACAATAGTCGTCGGACATGTCGCCGGCAGGCCAACTTTGGCCCGTGGTCGTGCGGACGAACCGATAATCGTCGGACATGACGGTGGCGGGCCAATCTAGTCCCGGGGCCGTGGGGACGACCCTATAGTCGCCGGGCAAATCGGCGGCGGGCCAACCTTGTACCGGGGTCGTGGGGACGACCCTATAGTCGTCGGACATGTCGGCGATTGGCCAACTTTGGCCTGGTGTCGTGGGGACGACCCTATAGTCGTCGGACATGTTGGCGGAAGGTCAACGTAGGCCCGTGGTCGTGGGGACGACCCTATAGACGTCCGACATGACGGTGGTGGGCTAATATTGGCCCGGGGTCGTGGGGACGATCCGATAGTCGTCGGACATGACGGTGGCTGGCCAACTTTGGCCCGTGGTCGTGGGGACGACTGTTTAGTCGTCGGACATGTCGGCGGCTGACCAACCTAGACCCGGGGTCGTGGGGACGACCCTATTGTCGTCGGACATGACGGTGGCGGGCCAATCTAGTACCGGGGTCGTGGGACGACCCTATAGTCGTCAGACATGTCGGTGGCGAGCCAACCTAGTCCCGGGGTCGTGGGGACGACCCTATAGTCGTCGGACAAGTCGGCGGCGGGCCAACCTAGTCCCGGGGTCGTGGGGATGACCCTATAGTCGTCGGACATGACGGTGGCGGGCCAGTCTAGTCCCGGGTCGTGGGGACGACCCTATAGTCGTCGGACATGTCGGCGGCTGGCCAACTTTGGCCCGTGGTCGTGGGGACGACCCTATAGTCGTCAGACATGACGGTGGCGAGCCAACCTAGTCCCGGGGTCGTGGGGACGACCGTATAGTCATCGGACATGACGGTGGCGGGCCAGTCTAGTCCCGGGTCATGGGGACGACCCTATAGTCGGAGGACAAGTCGGCGGCTGGCCAACTTTGGCCCGTGGTCGTGGGGACGACCCTATAGTCGTCGGAAATGACGGTGGCGGGCCAATCTAGTCCCGGGGTCGTGGGGACGACCCTACAGTCGTCGGACAAGTCGGCGGCGAGCCAATCTAGTCCCGCGGTCGTGGGGACGACCCTATAGTCGTCGGACAAGTCAGCGGCTGGCCTACATTGGCCCGTGGTCGTGGGGACGACCATATAGTCGTCGGACATGACGGTGGCGGGCCACTCTAGTCCCGGGTCGTGGGGACGACCCTATAGTCGTCGGACATGTCGGCGGCTGGCCAACTTTTGCCCGTGGTCGTGGGGACGACCCAATAGTCGTCGGACATGTCGCCGGCTGGCCATCTTTGGCCCGTGGTCGTGGGGACGAACCGATAATCGTCGGACATGTCGGCGATTGGCCAACTTTGGTCCGTGGTCGTTGGGTCGATCCGATAGTCGTCGGACATGACGGCGGCTGGCCAACTTTGGCCCGTGGTCGTGGGGACGACTGTTTAGTTGTCGGACATGTCGGCGGCTGGCCAATCTAGATCCAGGGTCGTGGGGACGACCCTATTGTCGTCGGACATGACGGTGGCGGGGCAATCTAGTCCCGGGGTCGTAGGTACGACCCTATAGTCGTCGGACATGTCGGCGATTGGCCAATATTGGCCCGGGGTCGTTGGCACGTTCCGATAGTCGTTGGACATGACGGTGGCGGCCCATCTAGTCCCGGGGTTGTGGGGACGACCCTATAGTCGTCGGACATGTCGGCGGCTGGACAACTTTGGCCCGTGGTCGTGGGGACGACCCTATAGTCGTCGGACATGTTGGCGGAAGGTCAACGTAGGCCCGTGGTCGTGGGGACGACCCTATAGACGTCCGACATGACGGTGGTGGGCTAATATTGGCCCGGGGTCGTGGGGACGATCCGATAGTCGTCGGACATGACGGTGGCTGGCCAACTTTGGCCCGTGGTCGTGGGGACGACTGTTTAGTCGTCGGACATGTCGGCGGCTGGCCAACCTAGACCCGGGGTCGTGGGGACGACCCTATTGTCGTCGGACATGACGGTGGCGGGCCAATCTAGTACCGGGGTCGTGGGTCGACCCTATAGTCGTCGGACATGTCGGCGGCTGGCCAACTTTTGCCCGTGGTCGTGGGGACGACTGTTTAGTCGTCGGACATGTCGGCGGCTGGCCAACCTAGACCCGCGGTCGTGGGGACGACCCTATAGTCGTCGGACATGACGGTGGCGGACCAATCTAGGACCGAGGTCGTGGGGACGACCCTACAGTCGTCGGACATGTTGGCGGCAGGTCTGCCTAGTCCCGGGGTCGTGGGGACGAACCTATAGTCGTCGGACAACACGGCGGCTGGACATCTTTGGCCCGCGGTCGTGGGGACGACCCTATAGTCGTCGGACATGACGGTGGCGGACCAATCTAGGACCGAGGTCGTGGGGACGACCCTACAGTCGTCGGACATGTTGGCGGCAGGTCTGCCTAGTCCCGGGGTCGTGGGGACGAACCTATAGTCGTCGGACAACACGGCGGCTGGACATCTTTGGCCCGCGGTCGTGGGGACGACCCTATAGTCGTCGGACATGACGGTGGCGGGCCAGTCTGGTCCCAGGGTCGTGGGGACGACCCTATAGTCGTCGGACATGTCGGCGGCTGGCCAACCTGGACCCGGGGTCGTGGGGACGACCCTATTGTCGTCGGACATGACGGTGGCGGGCCAATGTAGTCCCGGTGTCGTAGGGACGACCCTATAGTCGTCGGACATGTCGGCGATTGGCCAACATTGGCCCGGGGTCGTGGGGACAACCCTATAGTCGTCGGACATGTCGGCGGCTGGCCAACTTTGGCCCGTAGACGTGGGGACGATCCGACAGTCGCCGGACATGACGGTGGCGGGCCAATCTAGTCCCGGGGTCGTGGGGACGACCCTATTGTCGTCGGACATGTCGGCGGCTGGCCAACTTTTGCCCGTGGTCGTGGGGACGATCCGATAGTCGATGGATATGACGGTGGCGGGCCAATCTAGTCCCAGGGTCGTTGGGACGACCCTATAGTCGTCGGACATGTCGGCGGCTGGCCAACTTTGGCCCGTGGTCGTGGGGACGACTCTATAGTCGTCGGACATGTCGGCGGCTGGCCAAACTGGACACGGGGTCGTGGGGACGACCCTATAGTCGTCGGACAAGTCGGCGGCGGGCCTACCTAGTCCCGGGGTCGTGGGGACGACCCTATAGTCGTCGGATAAGTCGGCAGCTTGCCAACTTTGGCCCGGGGTCGTGGTGACGACTCTATAGTCGTCGGACATGTCGGTGGCGGGCCAGTCTAGTCCCGGGTCGTGGGGACGACCCTATAGTCGTCGGACATGTCGGCGGCTGGCCAACTTTGGCCCGTAGTCGTGGGGACGATCCGACAGTCGCCGGACATGACGGTGGCGGGCCAATCTAGTCCCGGGGTCGTGGGGACGACCCTATTGTCGTCGGACATGTCGGGGGCTGGCCAACTTTGGCCCGTGGTCGTAAAGACGACCCTCTAGTCGCCGGACAATACGGTGGCGGGCCAATCTAGTCCCGGCGTCGTGGGGACGACCCTATACTCGTCGGACAAGTCGGCGGCTTGCCACCTTTTGCCCTGGGTCGTGGGGACAACCCTATAGTCGTCGAACATGTTGGCGGCAGGTCAGCCTAGTCCCGGGGTCGTGGGGACGACCCTATAGTCGTCGGACATGACGGTGGCGGACCAATCTAGTCCCGGGGTCGTGGGGACGACCCTATAGTCGTCGGACATATCGGCGGCTGGTCAACTTTGGCCCGTGGTCGTGGGGACGATCCGATAGTCGTCGGACATGTCGGCGGCTGGCCAACCTAGACCCGGGGTCGTGGGGACGACCCCATTGTCGTCGGACATGGCGGTGGCGGGCCAATCTAGTCCCGTGGTCGTGGGGACGACCCTACAGTCTTCGGACATGACGGTAGCGGGCCAATCTAGACCCGAGGTCGTGGGGACGACCCTATAGTCGTCGGACATGTCGACGGTTGTCCAACTTTGGCCCGGTGTCGTGGGGACGACTCTATAGTCGTCGGACATGTCGGCGGCTGGCCAACCTAGACCCGGGGTCGTGGGGACGACCCTATTGTCGTCGGACATGTCGGTGGCTGGCCAATCTAGTCCCGGGATCGTGGGGACGACCCTATAGTCGTCGGACATGTTGGCGATTGGCCAACATTGGCCCGGGGTCGTCGGGACGACCCCATATTCGTCGGACATGTCGGCGGCTGGCCAACCTAGTCCCGGGGTCGTGGGGACGACCCTATAGTCGTCGGACATGTCGGCGGCTGGCCAACTTTGGCCCGTGGTCGTGGGGACGATCCAATAGTCGTCGGACATGTCGGGGGCTGGCCAACTTTGGCCCGTGGTCGTAAAGACGACCCTCTAGTCGTCGGACAATACGGTGGCGGGCCAATCTACTCCCGGCGTCGTGGGGACGACCCTATACTCGTCGGACAAGTCGGCGGCTGGCCAACTTTTGCCCTGGGTCGTGGGGACGACCCTATTGTCGTCGGACATGACGGTGGCGGGCCAATCTAGTCCCGGGGTCGTAGGGACGACCCTATAGTCGTCGGACATTTCGGCGTCTTGCCAACTTTGGCCCGGGGTCGTGGGGACGACGCTATTGTCGTCGGACATGACGGCGATTGGCCAACATTGGCCCGGGGTCGTGGGGTCAACCCTATAGTCGTCGAACATGTCGGCGGCTGGCCAACTTTGGCCCGTAGTCGTGGGGACGATCCGACAGTCGCCGGACATGACGGTGGCGGGCCAATCTAGTCCCGGGGTCGTGGGGACGACCCTATTGTCGTCGGACATAACGGTGGCGGACCAATCTAGTCCCGGGGTCGTGGGGACGACCCTATAGTCGTCGGACATATCGGCGGCTGGTCAACTTTGGCCCGTGGTCGTGGGGACGATCCGATAGTCGTCGGACATGTCGGCGGCTGGCCAACCTAGACCCGGGGTCGTGGGGACGACCCCATTGTCGTCGGACATGGCGGTGGCGGGCCAATCTAGTCCCGTGGTCGTGGGGACGACCCTACAGTCTTCGGACATGACGGTAGCGGGCCAATCTAGACCCGAGGTCGTGGGGACGACCCTATAGTCGTCGGACATGTCGGCGGTTGTCCAACTTTGGCCCGGTGTCGTGGGGACGACTCTATAGTCGTCGGACATGTCGGCGGCTGGCCAACCTAGACCCGGGGTCGTGGGGACGACCCTATTGTCGTCGGACATGTCGGTGGCTGGCCAATCTAGTCCCGGGATCGTGGGGACGACCCTATAGTCGTCGGACATGTTGGCGATTGGCCAACATTGGCCCGGGGTCGTCGGGACGACCCCATATTCGTCGGACATGTCGGCGGCTGGCCAACCTAGTCCCGGGGTCGTGGGGACGACCCTATAGTCGTCGGACATGTCGGCGGCTGGCCAACTTTGGCCCGTGGTCGTGGGGACGATCCAATAGTCGTCGGACATGTCGGGGGCTGGCCAACTTTGGCCCGTGGTCGTAAAGACGACCCTCTAGTCGTCGGACAATACGGTGGCGGGCCAATCTACTCCCGGCGTCGTGGGGACGACCCTATACTCGTCGGACAAGTCGGCGGCTGGCCAACTTTTGCCCTGGGTCGTGGGGACGACCCTGTAGTCGTCGGACATGTTGGCGGCAGGTCAGCCTAGTCCCGGGGTCGTGGGGACGACCCTATAGTCGTCGGACATGTCGGCGGCTGGCCAACTTTGGCCCGTGGTCGTGGGGACGACTCTATAGTCGTCGGACATGTCGGCGGCTGGCCAACCTAGACCCGGGGTCGTGGGGACGACCCTATTGTCGTCGGACATGACGGTGGCGGGCCAATCTAGTCCCGGGGTCGTGGGGACGACCCTATAGTCGTCGGACATGTCGGCGGCTGGCCAACTTTGGCCCGTGGTCGTGGGGCGACCCAATAGTCGTCGGACATGTCGGCGGCTGGCCAACTTTTGCCCGTGGTCGTGGGGACGACCCAATAGTCGTCGGACATGTCGGCGGCTGGCCAACTTTTGCCCGTGGTCGTGGGGACGATCCGATAGTCGTCGGACATGTCGGCGGCTGGCCAACTTTGGCCCGTGGTCGTGGGGACGATCCGATAGTCGTTGGACATGACGGTGGCGGGCCATTCTAGGCCCGTGGTCGTGGGGACGACCCAATAGTCGTCGGACATGTCGGCGGCTGGCCAACTTTGGCCCGTGGTCGTGGGGCGACCCAATAGTCGTCGGACATGTCGGCGGCTGGCCAACTTTTGCCCGTGGTCGTGGGGACGACCCAATAGTCGTCGGACATGTCGGCGGCTGGCCAACTTTTGCCCGTGGTCGTGGGGACGATCCGATAGTCGTCGGACATGTCGGCGGCTGGCCAACTTTGGCCCGTGGTCGTGGGGACGACCCTATAGTCGTCGGACATGTCGGCGGCTGGCCAAACTAGTCCTGAGGTCGTGGGGGCGACCCTATAGTCGTCGGACATGTCGGCGGCAGGCCAACCTTGTCCCGAGGTCGTCGGACTTGACGGTGGCGGGCCAATCTAGTCCCGGGGTCGTAGGGACGACCCTATAGTCGTCGGACATGTCGGCGATTGGCCAACATTGGCCCGGGGTCGTGGGGACGACCCTATTGTCGTCGGACATGACGGTGGCGGGCCAATCTAGTCCCGGGGTCGTGGGGACAACCCTATAGTCGTCGGACATGTCGGTGGCTGGCCAACTTTGGCCCGTAGTCGTGGGGACGATCCGACAGTCGCCGGACATGACGGTGGCGGGCCAATCTAGTCCCGGGGTCGTGGGGACGACCCTATTGTCGTCGGACATGTCGGCGGCTGGACATCTTTGGCCCGCGGTTGTGGGGACGACCCTATAGTCGTCGGACATGACGGTGGCGGGCCAATCTGGTCCCAGGGTCGTGGGGACGACCCAATAGTCGTCGGACATGTCGATGGCTTTCCAACTTTGGCCCGTGGTCGTGGGGACGACTCTATAGTCGTCGGACATGTCGGCGGCTGGCCAACCTAGACCCGTGGTCGTGGGGACGACCCTATAGTCGTCGGACTTGACGGTGTCGGGCCAATCAAGTCCCGGGGTCGTGGGGACGACCCTATTGTCGTCGGACATGACGGTGGCGGGCCAACCTAGTCCCGGGGTCGTAGGGACGACCCTATAGTCGTCGGACATGTCGGCGATTGGCCAACATTGGCCCGGGGTCGTGGGGTCAACCCTATAGTCGTCGGACATGTCGGCGGCTGGCCAACTTTGGCCCGTAGTCATGGGGACGATCCGACAGTCGCCGGACATGACGGTGGCGGGCCAATCTAGTCCCGGGGTCGTGGGGACGACCCTATTGTCGTCGGACATGTCGGCGGCTGGCCAAATTTGGCCCGGTGTCGTGGGGAAGACTCTATAGTCGTCGGAAATGTCGGCGGCTGGCCAACATTGGCCCGGGGTCGTGGGGACGACGCTATTGTCGACGGAGAAGTCGGCGGTGAGCCAACCTAGTCCAGGGGTCGTGGGGACGACCCTATAGTCGTCGGACATGTCGGCGGCTTGCCAACTTTGGCCCGGGGTCGTGGGCACGACCCTATAGTCGTCGGACCTGTCGGCAGCTGGCCAACCTAGACCCGGGGTCGTGGGGACGACCCTATTGTCGTCGGACATGACGGTGGCGGGCCAATCTACTCCCGGGGTCGTGGGGACGACCCTATAGTCGTCGGACTTGACGGTGGCGGGCCAATCTAGTCCCGGGGTCGTGGAGACGACCCTACAGTCGTCGGAAAAGTCGGCGGCGGGCCAACCTTGTCCCGGGGTCGTGGGGACGACCCTATAGTCGTCGGACATGTCGGCGGCTGGCCAACTTTGGCCCGGTGTCGTGGGGACGACTCTATAGTCGTCGGAAATGTCGGCGGCTGGCCAACCTGGACCCGGGGTCGTGGGGACGACCCTATAGTCGTCGGACTTGACGGTGGCGGGCCAATCTAGTCCCGGGGTCGTGGGGACGACCCTACAGTCGTCGGACATTTCGGCGGCTTGCCAACTTTGGCCCGGGGTCGTGGGACGACCCTATAGTCGTCGGACTTGACGGTAGCGGGCCAATCTAGTCCCGAGTTCGTGGGGACGACACTATTGTCTTCGGACATGACGTTAGCGGGCCAATCTAGTCCCGGGGTCGTGGGGACGACCCTGTAGTCTTCGGACATGACGGTAGCGGGCCAATCTAGACCCGAGGTCGTGGGGACGACCCTATAGTAGTCGGACATGTCGGCGGCTGTCCAACTTTGGCGCGGTGTCGTGGGGACGACTCTATAGTCGTCGGACATGTCGGCAGCTGGGCAACCTAGACCCGGGGTCGTGGGGACGACCCTATTGTCGTCGGACATGACGGTGGCGGGCCAATCTAGTCCCGGGGTCGTGGGGACGACCCTATAGTCGTCGGACATGTCGGCGGCTGGCCAACTTTGGCCCGTGGTCGTGGGGACGACTCTATAGTCTTCGGACATGTCGGCGGCTGGCCATCCTAGACCCGGGGTCGTGGGGACGACCCTATTGTCGTCGGACATGACGGTGGCGGGCCAATCTAGTCCCGGGGTCGTAGGGACGACCCTATAGTCGTCGGACATGTTGGCGGCTTGTCAGCCTAGTCCCAGGGTCGTGGGTACGACCCTATAGTCGTCGGACAAGTCGGCGGCGGGCCAACCTTGTCCCGGGGTCGTGGGGACGACCCTATAGTCGTCGGACATGTCGGCGGCTGGCCAACTTTGGCCCGGGGTCGTGGGGACGACCCTATAGTCGTCGGACATGTCGGCGGCTGTCCAACTTTGGCCCGGTGTCGTGGGGACGACTCTATAGTCGTCGGATATGTCGGCGGCTGGCCAACCTAGACCCGGGGTCTTGGGGACGACCCTATTGTCGTCGGACATGACGGTGGCGGGCCAATCTAGTCCCGGGTTCGTGGGGACGACCCTATAGTCGTCGGACAAGTCGGCGGCGGGCCAAGCTTGTCCCGGGGTCGTGGGGACGACCCTACAATCGTCGGACATGACGGTGGCGGGCCAATCTAGTCCCGGGGTCGTGGGGACGACCCTATAGTCGTCGGACATGTCGGCGGCTGGCCAACTTTGGCCCGGGGTCGTGGGGACGACCCTATAGTCGTCGGACATGTCGGCGGCTGGCCAACCTAGACCCGGGGTCGTGGGGACGACCCTATTGTCGTCGGACATGACGGTGGCGGGCCAATCTAGCCCCGGGGTCGTGGGGACGACCCTATAGTCGTCGGACATGTCGGCGGCTGGCCAACATTGGCCCGTGGTCGTGGGGACGATCCAATAGTCGTCGGACATGTCGGCGGCATGCCAACTTTGGCCCGTGGTCGTGGGGACGACCCTATAGTCGTTGGACATGACGGTGGCGGGCCAATCTAGTCCCGGGGTCGTAGGGACGACCCTATAGTCGTCGGACATGTCGGCGATTGGCCAACATTGGCCCGGGGTCGTGGGGACGACCCTATTGTTGTTGGACATGACGGTGGCGGGCTAATCTAGTCCCGGGGTCGTAGGGACGACCCTATATTCGTTGGACATGTCGGCGATTGGCCAACATTGGCCCGGGGTCGTGGGGACGACCCTATAATCGTCGGACATGTTGGCGGCTGGCCAACTTTGGCGCGTGGTCGTGGGGACGATCCGATTATCGTCGGACATGTCGGCGGCTGGCCAACTTTGGCGCGTGGTCGTGGGGACGATCCGATTGTCGTCGGACATGTCGGCGGCTGGCCAACCTAGACCCGGGGTCGTGGGGACGACCCTATAATCGTTGGACATGACGGTGGCGGGCCAATCTAGTCCCGGGGTCGTGGGGACGACCCTATAGTCGTCGGACAAGTCGGCGGCGGGCCAAGCTTGTCCCGGGGTCGTGGGGACGACCCTATAATCGTCGGACATGACGGTGGCGGGCCAATCTAGTCCCGGGGTCGTGGGGACGACCCTATAATCGTTGGACATGACGGTGGCGGGCCAATCTAGTCCCGGGGTCGTAGGGACGACCCTATAGTCGTCGGACATGTTGGCGATTGGCCAACATTGGCCCGGGGTCGTCGGGACGACCCTATAGTCGTCGGACATGTCGGCGGCTGGCCAACCTAGTCCCGGGGTCGTGGGGACGACCCTATAGTCGTCGGAAATGTCGGCGGCTGGCCAACCTGGACCCGGGGTCGTGGGGACGACCCTATAATCGTTGGACATGACGGTGGCGGGCCAATCTAGTCCCGGGGTCGTAGGGACGACCCTATAGTCGTCGGACATGTTGGCGATTGGCCAACATTGGCCCGGGGTCGTCGGGACGACCCTATAGTCGTCGGACATGTCGGCGGCTGGCCAACCTAGTCCCGGGGTCGTGGGGACGACCCTATAGTCGTCGGAAATGTCGGCGGCTGGCCAACCTGGACCCGGGGTCGTGGGGACGACCCTATAGTCGTCGGACATTTCGGCGGCTTGCCAACTTTGGCCCGGGGTCGTGGGGACGACCCTATAGTCGTCGGACATGTCGGCGGCTGGCCAACTTTGGCCCGTGGTTGTGGGGACGACCCTATAGTCGTTGGACATGACGGTGGCGGGCCAATCTAGTCCGGGGGTCGTGGGGACGACCCTATAGTCGTCGGAAATGTCGGCGGCTGGCCAACCTGGACCCGGGGTCGTGGGGACGACCCTATTGTCGTCGGACATGACGGTGGCGGGCCAATCTAGTCTCGCGGTCGTGGGGACGACCCTATAATCGTCGGACATGACGGTGGCGGGCCAATCTAGTCCCGGGGTCGTGGGGACGACCCTATAGTCGTCGGACATTTCGGCGGCATGCCAACTTTGGCCCGTGGTCGTGGGGACGACCCTATAGTTGTTGGACATGACGGTGGCGGGCTAATCTAGTCCCGGGGTCGTAGGGACGACCCTATAGTCGTCGGACATGTTGGCGATTGGCCAACATTGGCCCGGGGTCGTCGGGACGACCCTATAGTCGTCGGAAATGTCGGCGGCTGGCCAACCTGGACCCGGGGTCGTGGGGACGACCCTATTGTCGTCGGACATGACGGTGGCGGGCCAATCTAGTCTCGGGGTCGTGGGGACGACCCTATAGTCGTCGGACATTTCGGCGGCTTGCCAACTTTGGCCCGGGGTCGTGGGGACGACCCTATAGTCGTCGGACATGTCAGCGGCTGGCCGACCTAGTCCCGAGGTCGTGGGGACGACCGTATATTCGTCGGATATGTTGGCGGCTTGTCAACCTAGTCCCGGGGTCGTGGGGACGACCCTATAGTCGTTGGACATGACGGTGGCCGGCCAATCTAGTGCCGGGGTCGTAGGGACGACCCTATAGTCGTCGGACATGTTGGTGATTGGCCAACATTGGCCCGGGGTCGTCGGACATGTTGGCGGCTTGTCTGCCTAGTCCCGGGGTCGTGGGTACGACCCTATAGTCGTCGGACAAGTCGGCGGCGGGCCAACCTTGTCCCGGGGTCGTGGGGACGACCCTATAGTCGTCGGACATGACGGTGGCGGGCCAATCTAGTCCCAGGGTCGTGGGGACGACCCTATAGTCGTCGGACAAGACGGCGGCTGGATATTCTTGGCTCGCGGTCGTGGGGACGACCCTATAGTCGTCGGACATTTCGGCGGCTTGTCAGCCTAGTCCCGGGGTCGTGGGTACGACCCTACAGTCGTCGGACATTTCGGCGGCTTGCCAACTTTGGCCCGGGGTCGTGGGGACGACCCTATAGTCGTCGGACATGACGGTGGCGGGCCAATCTAGTCCCGGGGTCGTGGGGACGACCCTATAGTCGTCGGACATTTCGGCGGCTGGCCAACTTTGGCCCGGGGTCGTGGGGACGACCCTATAGTCGTCGGACATGTTGGCGGCTTGTCAGCCTAGTCCCGGGGTCGTGGGTACGACCCTACAATCGTCGGACATTTCGGCGGCATGCCAAATTTGGCCCGGGGTCGTGGGGACGACCCTATAGTCGTCAGACATGACGGTGGCGGGCCAATCTAGTCCCGGGGTCGTGGGGACGACCCTATAGTCGTCGGACATTTCGGCGGCTGGCCAACTTTGGCCCGGGGTCGTGGGGACGACCCTATAATCGTCGGACATGTTGGCGGCTTGTCAGCCTAGTCCCGGGGTCGTGGGTACGGCCCTATAGTCGTCGGACAAGTCGGCGGCGGGCCAACCTTGTCCCGGGGTCGTGGGGACGACCCTACAGTCATCGGACATGTCGGTGGCTGGCCAACTTTGGCCCGGTGTCGTGGGGATGACTCTATAGTCGTCGGAAATGTCGGCGGCTGGTCAACTTTGGCCCGTGGTTGTGGGGACGACCCTATAGTCGTTGGACATGACGGTGGCGGGCCAATCTAGTCCCGGGGTCGTGGGTAAGACCCTATAGTCGTCGGACAAGACGGCGGCTGGACATCTTTGGCCCGGGGTCGTGGGGACGACCCTATAGTCGTCGGACATGTTGGCGGCGGGCCAACCTTGTCCCGGGGTCGTGGGGACGACCCTATAGTCGTCGGACATGTCGGCGGCTGGCCAACTTTGGCCCGGGGTCGTGGGGACGACCCTATAGTCGTCGGATATGTCGGCGGCAGGCCAACTTTGGCCCGTGGTCGTGGGGACGACCCTATAGTCGTCGGACAAGTCGGCGGCGGGCCAACCTAGTCCCGGGGTCGTGGGGACGACCCTATATTCGTCGGACAAGCCGGCGGCTGGCCAACTTTGGCCCGTGGTCGTGGGGACGACCCTATAGTCGTCGGACAAGTCGGCGGCTGTCCAACTTTGGCCCGGGGTCGTGGGGACGACCCTATGGTCGTCGGACTTGACGGTGGCGGGCCAATCTAGTCCCGAGGTCCTGGGGACGACCCTATAGTCGTCGGACTTGACGGTGGCGGGCCAATCTAGTCCCGGGGTCGTGGGGACGACCCTACAGTCGTCGGACATTTCGGCGGCTTGCCAACTTTGGCCCGGGGTCGTGGGGACGACCCTATAGTCGTCGGACATGTTGGCGGCTTGTCAGCCTAGTCCCGGGGTCGTGGGTACGACCCTACAGTCGTCGGACAATTCGGCGGCTTGCCAACTTTGGCCCGGGGTCGTGGGGACGACCCTATAGTCGTCGGACATGACGGTGGCAGGCCAATCTAGTCCCGGGGTCGTGGGGACGACCCTATAGTCGTCGGACATTTCGGCGGCTGGCCAACTTTGGCCCGGGGTCGTGGGGACGACCCTATAGTCGTCGGACATGTTGGCGGCTTGTCAGCCTAGTCCCGGGGTCGTGGGTACGGCCCTAGAGTCGTCGGACAAGTCGGCGGCGGGCCAACCTTGTCCCGGGGTCGTGGGGACGACCCTATAGTCATCGGACATGTCGGTGGCTGGCCAACTTTGGCCCGGTGTCGTGGGGATGACTCTATAGTCGTCGGAAATGTCGGCGGCTGGTCAACTTTGGCCCGTGGTTGTGGGGACGACCCTATAGTCGTTGGACATGACGGTGGCGGGCCATTCTAGTCCCGGGGTCGTGGGTAAGACCCTATAGTCGTCGGACAAGACGGCGGCTGGACATCTTTGGCCCGGGGTCGTGGGGACGACCCTATAGTCGTCGGACATGTTGGCGGGTTGTCAGCCTAGTCCCGGGGTCGTGGGTACGACCCTATAGTCGTCGGACAAGTCGGCGGCGGGCCAACCTTGTCCCGGGGTCGTGGGGACGACCCTATAGTCGTCGGACATATCAGCGGCTGGCCAACTTTGGCCCGGGGTCGTGGGGACGACCCTACAGTCGTCGGATATGTCGGGGGCTGGCCAACTTTGCCCCGTGGTCGTGGGGACGACCCTATAGTCGTCGGAAATGACGGTGGCGGGCCAATCTAGTCCCGGGGTCGTGGGGACGACCCTATAGTCGTCGGACAAGTCGGCGGCGGGCCAACCTAGTCCCGGGGTCGTGGGGATGACCCTATAGTCGTCGGACATGACGGTGGCGGGCCAGTCTAGTCCCGGGTCGTGGGGACGACCCTATAGTCGTCGGACATGTCGCCGGCTGGCCAACTTTGGCCCGTGGTCGTGGGGACGACCATATAGTCGTCGGACATGACGGTGGCGGGCCACTCTAGTCCCGGGGTCATAGGGACGACCCTATAGTCATCGGACATGTCGGCGGCTGGTCAACTTAGGCCCGTGGTCGTAGGGACGATCCGATAGTCGTTGGACATGACGGTGCCGGGCCAATCAAGTCCCGGGGTCGTGGGTACGACCCTATAGTCGTCGGACAAGTCGGCGGCGGGCCAACCTAGTCCCGGGGTCGTGGGGACGACCCTATAATCGTCGGACAAGCCGGCGGCGGGCCAACCTAGACCCGGGGTCGTGGGGATGACCCTATAGTCGTCGGACATGACGGTGGCGGGCCAGTCTAGTCCCGGGTCGTGGGGACGACCCTAGAGTCGTCGGACATGTCGGCGGCTGGCCAACCTTGGCCCGTGATCGTGGGGACGACCCTATAGTCGTCGGAAATGTCGGTGGCTGTCCAACTTTGGCCCGGGGGTCGTGGGGACGACCCTATAGTCGTCGGACATGTCGGCGGCTGACCAACTTTGGCCCGGGGTCGTGGAGACGACCCTATAGTCGTCGGACAAGTCGGCGGCGGACCAACCTTGTCCCGGGGTCGTGGGGACGACCCTATAGTCGTCGGACATGACGGTGGCGGGCCAATCTAGTCTCGGGGTCGTGGGGACGACCCTATAGTCGTCGGACATGACGGTGGCGGGCCAATCTAGTTCCGGGGTCGTGGGGACGACCCTATAGTCGTCGGACATGTCGGCGGCTGGACAACTTTGGCCCGTGGACGTGGGGACGACGCCATAGTCGTCGGACATGTCGGCGGCTGGCCAACTTTGGCCCGTGGTCGTGGGGACGATCCGATAGTCGTCGGACATGACGGTGGCGGGCCAATCTAGTCCCGGGGTCATAGGGACGACCCTATAGTCATCGGACATGTCGGCGGCTGGTCAACTTAGGCCCGTGGTCGTAGGGACGATCCGATAGTCGTTGGACATGACGGTGCCGGGCCAATCAAGTCCCGGGGTCGTGGGTACGACCCTATAGTCGTCGGACATGTCGGCGACTGGCCATTACTGGCCCGGGGTCGTGGGGACGACCCTATAATCGTCGGACATGTCGGCGGCTGGCCAACATTGGCCCGTGGTCGTGGGGACGACCCAACAGTCGTCGGACATGTCGGCGGCTGGCCAACTTTGGCCCGTGGTCGTGGGGACGACTCTATAGTCGTCGGACATGTCGGCGGCTGGCCAACCTAAACCCGGGGTCGTGGGGACGACCCTATAGTCCTCGAACAAGTCGGCGGCAGACCAGCTTTGGCCCGTGGTCGTGGGAACGACCCTATAGTCGTCGAAAAAGTCGGCGGCTGGCCAAATATGGCCCGTGGTCGTGGGGACGACCCTATAGTCGTCGGAAATGTCGGCGGCGAGCCAACCTAGTCCCGGCGTCGTGGGGACGACCCTATAATGTTCGGACAAGTCGGCAGCTGGCCAAATTTGGCCCGTGGTCGTGAGGACGACCCTATAGTCGTCGGAAATGTCGGCAGCTGGCCAACTTTGGCCCGCGGTGGTGAAGACGACCCGATAGTCGTCGGACAAGACGGTGGCGGGCCAATCTAGTCCCGGGGTCGTGGGGACGACCCTATAGTCGTCGGACATGTCGGTGGCTGGCCAATTTTGGCCCGTGGTCGTGGGGACGACCCTATTGTCGTCGGACATGACGGTGGCGGGCCAATCTAGTCCCGGGCTCGTGGGGACGACCCTATAGTCGTCGGACATGTCGGTGGCGGGCCAATCTAGTACCGGGGTCGTGGGGACGACCCTATAGTCTTTGGACATGTCGGCGGCGGGCCAACTTTGGCCCGTGGACGTAGGGACGACCCTACAGTCGTCGGACAAGTCGGCGGCGAGCCAACATTAGGCCGGGGTCGTCGGGACGACCCTATAGTCGTCGGACATGTCGGCGGCGAGCCAACCTAGTCCCGGGGTCGTGGGGACAACCCTATAATGGTCGGACAAGTCGGCGGCAGGCCCACCTAGCCCCGGCGTCGTGGGGACGACCCAATAGTCTTCGGACAAGTCGGCGGCTGGCCAACTTTGGCCCGTGGTCGTGGGGACGACCCTATAGTCGTCGGACAAATCGGCGGCTGACCAACTTTGGCCCGGGGTCGTCGGGACGACCCTATAGTCGTCGGACAAGTCGGCAGCGAGCCAACCTAGTCCCGGGTCATGGGGACGACCCTATAGTCGTCGGACAAGTCGGCGGCTGGCCAACTTTGGCCCGGGGGTCGTGGGGACGACCCTATAGTCGTCGGAAATGACGGTGGCGGGCCAATCTAGTCCCGGGGTCGTGGGGACAACCCTACAGTCGTCGGACAAGTCGGCGGCGAGCCAATCTAGTCCCGCGGTCGTGGGGATGACCCTATAGTCGTCGGACAAGTCGGCGGCGAGCCCACCTAGACGGGGGGTCGTGGGGACGACCCTATAGTCGTAGGACAAGTCGGCGGCCGGCCAACCTAGTCCGGGGGTCGTGGGGACGACCCTATAGTCGTCGGACATGACGGTGGCGGGCCAGTCTAGTCCCGGGTCGTGGGGACGACCCTATAGTCGTCGGACATGTCGGCGGCTGGCCAACTTTGGCCCGTGGTCGTGGGGACGACCCTATAGTCGTCGGACATGTCGGCGGCTGGCCAACTTTGGCCCGTGGTCGTGGGGACGACCCTATAGTCGTCGGACATGACGGTGGCGGACCAATCTAGTCCCGGGGTCGTGGGGACGACCCTACAGTCGTCGGACATTTCGGCGGCATGCCACCTTTGGCCCGGGGTCGTGGGGACGACCCTATAGTCGTCGGACATGTTGGCGGCTTGTCAACCTAGTCCCGGGGTTGTGGGGACGACCCTATAGTCGTTGGACATGACGGTGGCGGGCCAATCTAGTCCCGGGGTCGTAGGAACGACCCTATAGTCGTCGGACATGTCGGCGGCTGGCCAACTTTGGCCCGGGGTCGTGGGGACGACCCTATAGTCGTCGGACATGTCGGCGGCTGGCCAACCTAGTCCCGAGGTCGTGGGGACGACCCTATAGTCGTCGGACTTCACGGTGGCGGGCCAATCTAGTCCCGGGGTCGTGGGGACGACCCTACAGTCGTCGGACATTTCGGCGGCTTGCCAACTTTGGCCCGTGGTCGTGGGGACGACCCTATAGTCGTCGGACATTTCGGCGGCATGCCACCTTTGGCCCGGGGTCGTGGGGACGACCCTATAGTCGTCGGACATGTTGGCGGCTTGTCAACCTAGTCCCGGGGTTGTGGGGACGACCGTATAGTCGTTGGACATGACGGTGGCGGGCCAATCTAGTCCCGGGGTCGTAGGAACGACCCTATAGTTGTCGGACATGTCGGCGGCTTGCCAACTTTGGCCCGGGGTCGTGGGGACGACCCTATAGTCGTCGGACATGTCGGCGGCTGGCCAACCTAGTCCCGAGGTCGTGGGGACGACCCTATAGTCGTCGGACAAGTCGGCGGCGGGCCAACCTAGTCCCGGGGTCGTGGGGATGACCCTATACTCGTCGGACAAGTCGGCGGCGAACCCACCTAGTCGGGGGGTCGTGGGGACGACCCTATAGTCGTCGGACAAGTCAGCGGCTGGCCAACATTGGCCCGTGGTCGTGGGGACGACCATATAATCGTCGGACATGACGGTGGCGGGCCAGTCTATTCCCGGGTCCTGGGGACGACCCTATAGTCGTCGGACATGTCGGCGGCTGGCCAACCTAGTCCCGAGGTCGTGGGGACGACCCTATAGTCGTCGGACTTCACGGTGGCGGGCCAATCTAGTCCCGGGGTCGTAGGGACGACCCTACAGTCGTCGGACATTTCGGCGGCTTGCCAACTTTGGCCCGTGGTCGTGGGGACGACCCTATAGTCGTCGGACATTTCGGCGGCATGCCACCTTTGGCCCGGGGTCGTGGGGACGACCCTATAGTCGTCGGACATGTTGGCGGCTTGTCAACCTAGTCCCGGGGTTGTGGGGACGACCGTATAGTCGTTGGACATGACGGTGGCGGGCCAATCTAGTCCCGGGGTCGTAGGAACGACCCTATAGTTGTCGGACATGTCGGCGGCTTGCCAACTTTGGCCCGGGGTCGTGGGGACGACCCTATAGTCGTCGGACATGTCGGCGGCTGGCCAACCTAGTCCCGAGGTCGTGGGGACGACCCTATAGTCGTCGGACAAGTCGGCGGCGGGCCAACCTAGTCCCGGGGTCGTGGGGATGACCCTATACTCGTCGGACAAGTCGGCGGCGAACCCACCTAGTCGGGGGGTCGTGGGGACGACCCTATAGTCGTCGGACAAGTCAGCGGCTGGCCAACATTGGCCCGTGGTCGTGGGGACGACCATATAGTCGTCGGACATGACGGTGGCGGGCCAGTCTATTCCCGGGTCGTGGGGACGACCCTATAGTCGTCGGACATGTCGGCGGCTGGCCAACCTAGTCCCGAGGTCGTGGGGACGACCCTATAGTCGTCGGACAAGTCGGCGGCGGGCCAACCTAGTCCCGGGGTCGTGGGGATGACCCTATACTCGTCGGACAAGTCGGCGGCGAACCCACCTAGTCGGGGGGTCGTGGGGACGACCCTATAGTCGTCGGACATGTCAGCGGCTGGCCAACATTGGCCCGTGGTCGTGGGGACGACCATATAGTCGTCGGACATGACGGTGGCGGGCCACTCTAGTCCCGGGTCGTGGGGACGACCCTATAGTCGTCGGACATGTCCGCGGCTGGCCAACTTTGGCCCGGGGTCGTGGGGACGACCCTATAGTCGTCGGATATGTCGGCGGCAGGCTAACTTTGGCCCGTGATCGTGGGGACGACCCTATAGTCGTCGGACAAGTCGGCGGCGGGCCAACCTAGTCCCGGGGTCGTGGGGACGACCCTATATTCGTCGGACAAGCCGGCGGCTGGCCAACTTTGGCCCGTGGTCGTAGGGACGACCCTATAGTCGTCGGACAAGTCGGCGGCTCTCCAACTTTGGCCCGGGGTCGTGGGGACGACCCTATGGTCGTCGGACTTGACGGTGGCGGGCCAATCTAGTCCCGAGGTCCTGGGGACGACCCTATAGTCGTCGGACTTGACGGTGGCGGGCCAATCTAGTCCCGGGGTCGTGGGGACGACCCTACAGTCGTCGGACATTTCGGCGGCTTGCCAACTTTGGCCCGGGGTCGTGGGGACGACCCTATAGTCGTCGGACATGTTGGCGGCTTGTCAGCCTAGTCCCGGGGTCTTGGGTACGACCCTACAGTCGTCGGACATTTCGGCGGCTTGCCAACTTTGGCCCGGGGTCGTGGGGACGACCCTATAGTCGTCGGACATGACGGTGGCGGGCCAATCTAGTCCCGGGGTCGTGGGGACGACCCTATAGTCGTCGGACATTTCGGCGGCTGGCCAACTTTGGCCCGGGGTCGTGGGGACGACCCTATAGTCGTCGGACATGTTGGCGGCTTGTCAGCCTAGTCCCGGGGTCGTGGGTACGACCCTACAATCGTCGGACAATTCGGCGGCATGCCAAATTTGGCCCGGGGTCGTGGGGACGACCCTATAGTCGTCAGACAAGACGGTGGCGGGCCAATCTAGTCCCGGGGTCGTGGGGACGACCCTATAGTCGTCGGACATTTCGGCGGCTGGCCAACTTTGGCCCGGGGTCGTGGGGACGACCCTATAGTCGTCGGACATGTTGGCGGCTTGTCAGCCTAGTCCCGGGGTCGTGGGTACGGCCCTATAGTCGTCGGACAAGTCGGCGGCGGGCCAACCTTGTCCCGGGGTCGTGGGGACGACCCTACAGTCATCGGACATGTCGGTGGCTGGCCAACTTTGGCCCGGTGTCGTGGGGATGACTCTATAGTCGTCGGAAATGTCGGCGGCTGGTCAACTTTGGCCCGTGGTTGTGGGGACGACCCTATAGTCGTTGGACATGACGGTGGCGTGCCAATCTAGTCCCGGGGTCGTGGGTAAGACCCTATAGTCGTCGGACAAGACGGCGGCTGGACATCTTTGGCCCGGGGTCGTGGGGACGACCCTATAGTCGTCGGACATGTTGGCGGCGGGCCAACCTTGTCCCGGGGTCGTGGGGACGACCCTATAGTCGTCGGACATGTCGGCGGCTGGCCAACTTTGGCCCGGGGTCGTGGGGACGACCCTATAGTCGTCGGATATGTCGGCGGCAGGCCAACTTTGGCCCGTGGTCGTGGGGACGACCCTATAGTCGTCGGACAAGTCGGCGGCGGGCCAACCTAGTCCCGGGGTCGTGGGGACGACCCTATATTCGTCGGACAAGCCGGCGGCTGGCCAACTTTGGCCCGTGGTCGTGGGGACGACCCTATAGTCGTCGGACAAGTCGGCGGCTGTCCAACTTTGGCCCGGGGTCGTGGGGACGACCCTATGGTCGTCGGACTTGACGGTGGCGGGCCAATCTAGTCCCGAGGTCCTGGGGACGACCCTATAGTCGTCGGACTTGACGGTGGCGGGCCAATCTAGTCCCGGGGTCGTGGGGACGACCCTACAGTCGTCGGACATTTCGGCGGCTTGCCAACTTTGGCCCGGGGTCGTGGGGACGACCCTATAGTCGTCGGACATGTTGGCGGCTTGTCAGCCTAGTCCCGGGGTCGTGGGTACGACCCTACAGTCGTCGGACAATTCGGCGGCTTGCCAACTTTGGCCCGGGGTCGTGGGGACGACCCTATAGTCGTCGGACATGACGGTGGCGGGCCAATCTAGTCCCGGGGTCGTGGGGACGACCCTATAGTCGTCGGACATTTCGGCGGCTGGCCAACTTTGGCCCGGGGTCGTGGGGACGACCCTATAGTCGTCGGACATGTTGGCGGCTTGTCAGCCTAGTCCCGGGGTCGTGGGTACGGCCCTAGAGTCGTCGGACAAGTCGGCGGCGGGCCAACCTTGTCCCGGGGTCGTGGGGACGACCCTATAGTCATCGGACATGTCGGTGGCTGGCCAACTTTGGCCCGGTGTCGTGGGGATGACTCTATAGTCGTCGGAAATGTCGGCGGCTGGTCAACTTTGGCCCGTGGTTGTGGGGACGACCCTATAGTCGTTGGACATGACGGTGGCGGGCCATTCTAGTCCCGGGGTCGTGGGTAAGACCCTATAGTCGTCGGACAAGACGGCGGCTGGACATCTTTGGCCCGGGGTCGTGGGGACGACCCTATAGTCGTCGGACATGTTGGCGGGTTGTCAGCCTAGTCCCGGGGTCGTGGGTACGACCCTATAGTCGTCGGACAAGTCGGCGGCGGGCCAACCTTGTCCCGGGGTCGTGGGGACGACCCTATAGTCGTCGGACATGTCGGCGGCTGGCCAACTTTGGCCCGGTGTCGTGGGGACGACTCTATAGTCGTCGGAAATGTCGGCGGCTGGCCAACTTTGGCCCGTGGTCGTGGGGACGACCCTATAGTCGTCGGACATGTCGGCGCCTGGCCAACTTTGGCCCGTGGTCGTGGGGACGACCCTATAGTCGTCGGAAATGTCGGTGGCTGTCCAACTTTGACCCAGGGGTCGTGGGGACGACCCTATAGTCGTCGGAAATGACGGTGGCGGGCCAATCTAGTCCCGGGGTCATGGGGACGACCCTACAGTCGTCGGACAAGTCGGCGGCGAGCCAATCTAGTCCCGCGGTCGTGGGGACGACCCTATAGTCGTCGGACAAGTCAGCGGCTGGCCAACATTGGCCCGTGGTCGTGGGGACGACCCTATAGTGGTCGGACTAGTCGGCGGCTGGCCAACCTAGTCCCGGGTCCGTGGGGACGACCCTATAGTCCTCGGACAAGTCGGCGGCTGGCCAACTTTGGCCCGTGGTCGTGGGGACGACCCTATAGTCGTCGGAAATGTCGGTGGCTGTCCAACTTTGGCCCAGGGGTCGTGGGGACGACCCTATAGTCGTCGGACAAGTTAGCGGCTGGCCAACATTGGCCCGTGGTCGTGGGGACGACACTATAGTCGTCGGATATGTCGGCGGCTGGCCAACTTTGGCCCGTGGTCGTGGGGACGACCCTATAGTCGTCGGACAAGTCAGCGGCTGGCCAACACTGGCCCGTGGTCGTGGGGAAGAGCCTATAGTCGTCGGACAAGTCAGCGGCTGGCCAACATTGGCCCGTGGTCGTGGGGACGACCCTACAGTCGTCGGATATGTCGGCGGCTGGCCAACTTTGGACCGTGGTCGTGGGGACGAACCTATAGTCGTCGGAAATGACGGTGGCGGGCCAATCTAGTCCCGGGGTCGTGGGGACGACCCTATAGTCGTCGGACAAGTCGGCGGCGGGCCAACCTAGTCCCGGGGTCGTGGGGATGACCCTATAGTCGTCGGACATGACGGTGGCGGGCCAGTCTAGTCCCGGGTCGTGGGGACGACCCTATAGTCGTCGGACATGTCGCCGGCTGGCCAACTTTGGCCCGTGGTCGTGGGGACGACCATATAGTCGTCGGATATGTCGGGGGCTGGCCAACTTTGCCCCGTGGTCGTGGGGACGACCCTATAGTCGTCGGACAAGTCGGCGGCGGGCCAACCTAGTCCCGGGGTCGTGGGGACGACCCTATAATCGTCGGACAAGCCGGCGGCGGGCCACCCTAGACCCGGGGTCGTGGGGATGACCCTATAGTCGTCGGACATGACGGTGGCGGGCCAGTCTAGTCCCGGGTCGTGGGGACGACCCTATAGTCGTCGGACATGTCGGCGGCTGGCCAACTTTGGCCCGTGGTCGTGGGGACGACCCTATAGTCGTCGGAAATGTCGGTGGCTGTCCAACTTTGGCCCGGGGGTCGTGGGGACGACCCTATAGTCGTCGGACATGTCGGCGGCTGACCAACTTTGGCCCGGGGTCGTGGGGACGACCCTATAGTCGTCGGACAAGTCGGCGGCGGACCAACCTTGTCCCGGGGTCGTGGGGACGACCCTATAGTCGTCGGACATGACGGTGGCGGGCCAATCTAGTCTCGGGGTCGTGGGGACGACCCTATAGTCGTCGGACATGACGGTGGCGGGCCAATCTAGTTCCGGGGTCGTGGGGACGACCCTATAGTCGTCGGACATGTCGGCGGCTGGACAACTTTGGCCCGTGGACGTGGGGACGACGCCATAGTCGTCGGACATGTCGGCGGCTGGCCAACTTTGGCCCGTGGTCGTGGGGACGATCCGATAGTCGTCGGACATGACGGTGGCGGGCCAATCTAGTCCCGGGGTCATAGGGACGACCCTATAGTCATCGGACATGTCGGCGGCTGGTCAACTTAGGCCCGTGGTCGTAGGGACGATCCGATAGTCGATGGACATGACGGTGCCGGGCCAATCAAGTCCCGGGGTCGTGGGTACGACCCTATAGTCGTCGGACATGTCGGCGACTGGCCATTACTGGCCCGGGGTCGTGGGGACGACCCTATAATCGTCGGACATGTCGGCGGCTGGCCAACATTGGCCCGTGGTCGTGGGGACGACCCAACAGTCGTCGGACATGTCGGCGGCTGGCCAACTTTGGCCCGTGGTCGTGGGGACGACTCTATAGTCGTCGGACATGTCGGCGGCTGGCCAACCTAAACCCGGGGTCGTGGGGACGACCCTATAGTCCTCGAACAAGTCGGCGGCAGACCAGCTTTGGCCCGTGGTCGTGGGAACGACCCTATAGTCGTCGAAAAAGTCGGCGGCTGGCCAAATATGGCCCGTGGTCGTGGGGACGACCCTATAGTCGTCGGAAATGTCGGCGGCGAGCCAACCTAGTCCCGGCGTCGTGGGGACGACCCTATAATGTTCGGACAAGTCGGCAGCTGGCCAAATTTGGCCCGTGGTCGTGAGGACGACCCTATAGTCGTCGGAAATGTCGGCAGCTGGCCAACTTTGGCCCGCGGTGGTGAAGACGACCCGATAGTCGTCGGACAAGACGGTGGCGGGCCAATCTAGTCCCGGGGTCGTGGGGACGACCCTATAGTCGTCGGACATGTCGGTGGCTGGCCAATTTTGGCCCGTGGTCGTGGGGACGACCCTATTGTCGTCGGACATGACGGTGGCGGGCCAATCTAGTCCCGGGCTCGTGGGGACGACCCTATAGTCGTCGGACATGTCGGTGGCGGGCCAATCTAGTACCGGGGTCGTGGGGACGACCCTATAGTCTTTGGACATGTCGGCGGCGGGCCAACTTTGGCCCGTGGTCGTAGGGACGACCCTACAGTCGTCGGACAAGTCGGCGGCGAGCCAACATTAGGCCGGGGTCGTCGGGACGACCCTATAGTCGTCGGACATGTCGGCGGCGAGCCAACCTAGTCCCGGGGTCGTGGGGACAACCCTATAATGGTCGGACAAGTCGGCGGCAGGCCCACCTAGCCCCGGCGTCGTGGGGACGACCCAATAGTCTTCGGACAAGTCGGCGGCTGGCCAACTTTGGCCCGTGGTCGTGGGGACGACCCTATAGTCGTCGGACAAATCGGCGGCTGACCAACTTTGGCCCGGGGTCGTCGGGACGACCCTATAGTCGTCGGACAAGTCGGCAGCGAGCCAACCTAGTCCCGGGTCATGGGGACGACCCTATAGTCGTCGGACATGTCAGCGGCTGGCCGACCTAGTCCCGAGGTCGTGGGGACGACCGTATATTCGTCGGATATGTTGGCGGCTTGTCAACCTAGTCCCGGGGTCGTGGGGACGACCCTATAGTCGTTGGACATGACGGTGGCCGGCCAATCTAGTGCCGGGGTCGTAGGGACGACCCTATAGTCGTCGGACATGTTGGTGATTGGCCAACATTGGCCCGTGGTCGTGGGGACGACCATATAGTCGTCGGACATGACGGTGGCGGGCCACTCTAGTCCCGGGTCGTGGGGACGACCCTATAGTCGTCGGACATGTCGGCGGCTGGCCAACTTTGGCCCGGGGTCGTGGGGATGACCCTATACTCGTCGGACAAGTCGGCGGCGAACCCACCTAGTCGGGGGGTCGTGGGGACGACCCTATAGTCGTCGGACAAGTCAGCGGCTGGCCAACATTGGCCCGTGGTCGTGGGGACGACCATATAGTCGTCGGACATGACGGTGGCGGGCCACTCTAGTCCCGGGTCGTGGGGACGACCCTACAGTCGTCGGACATGTCAGCGGCTGGCCAACTTTGGCCCGGGGTCGTGGGGACGACCCTATAGTCGTCGGATATGTCGGCGGCAGGCTAACTTTGGCCCGTGGTCGTGGGAACGACCCTATAGTCGTCGGACAAGTCGGCGGCGGGCCAACCTAGTCCCGGGGTCGTGGGGACGACCCTATATTCGTCGGACAAGCCGGCGGCTGGCCAACTTTGGCCCGTGGTCGTGGGGACGACCCTATAGTCGTCGGACAAGTCGGCGGCTGTCCAACTTTGGTCCGGGGTCGTGGGGACGACCCTATGGTCGTCGGACTTGACGGTGGCGGGCCAATCTAGTCCCGAGGTCCTGGGGACGACCCTATAGTCGTCGGACTTGACGGTGGCGGGCCAATCTAGTCCCGGGGTCGTGGGGACGACCCTACAGTCGTCGGACATTTCGGCGGCTTGCCAACACTGGCCCGTGGTCGTGGGGAAGAGCCTATAGTCGTCGGACAAGTCAGCGGCTGGCCAACATTGGCCCGTGGTCGTGGGGACGACCCTACAGTCGTCGGATATGTCGGCGGCTGGCCAACTTTGGACCGTGGTCGTGGGGACGAACCTATAGTCGTCGGAAATGACGGTGGCGGGCCAATCTAGTCCCGGGGTCATGGGGACGACCCTACAGTCTTCGGACAAGTCGGCGGCGAGCCAATCTAGTCCCGCGGTCGTGGGGACGACCCTATAGTCGTCGGACAAGTCAGCGGCTGGCCAACATTGGCCCGTGGTCGTGGGGACGACCATAAAGTCGTCGGACATGACGGTGGCTGGCCACTCTAGTCCCGGGTCGTGGGGACGACCCTATAGTCGTCGGACATGTCGGCGGCTGGCCAACTTTGGCCCGTGGTCGTGGGGACGACCCTATAGTCGTCGGAAATGTCGGTGGCTGTCCAACTTTGGCCCAGGGGTCGTGGGGACGACCCTATAGTCGTCGGACAAGTTAGCGGCTGGCCAACTTTGGCCCGGGGTCGTGGGGACGACCCTATAGTGGTCGGATATGTCGGCGGCTGGCCAGCTTTGGCCCGTGGTCGTGGGGACGACCCTATAGTCGTCGGAAATGACGGTGGCGGGCCAATCTATTCCCGGGGTCGTGGGGACGACCCTATAGTCGTCGGACATGTCGGTGGCGGGCCAATCTAGTACCGGGGTCGTGGGGACGACCCTATAGTCTTTGGACATGTCGGCGGCGGGCCAACTTTGGCCCGTGGTCGTAGGGACGACCCTACAGTCGTCGGACAAGTCGGCGGCGAGCCAACATTAGGCCGGGGTCGTCGGGACGACCCTATAGTCGTCGGACATGTCGGCGGCGAGCCAACCTAGTCCCGGGGTCGTGGGGACAACCCTATAATGGTCGGACAAGTCGGCGGCAGGCCCACCTAGTCCCGGGTCGTGGGGACGACCCTATAGTCGTCGGACATGTCGGCGGCTGGCCAACTTTGGCCCGTGGTCGTGGGGACGACCCTATAGTCGTCGGAAATGTCGGTGGCTGTCCAACTTTGGCCCAGGGGTCGTGGGGACGACCCTATAGTCGTCGGACAAGTTAGAGGCTGGCCAACTTTGGCCCGGGGTCGTGGGGACGACCCTATAGTGGTCGGATATGTCGGCGGCTGGCCAGCTTTGGCCCGTGGTCGTGGGGACGACCCTATAGTCGTCGGAAATGACGGTGGCGGGCCAATCTATTCCCGGGGTCGTGGGGACGACCCTATAGTCGTCGGACATATCAGCGGCTGGCCAACTTTGGCCCGGGGTCGTGGGGACGACCCTACAGTCGTCGGATATGTCGGGGGCTGGCCAACTTTGGCCCGTGGTCGTGGGGACGACCCTACAGTCGTCGGACAAGTCGGCGGCGAGCCAATCTAGTCCCGCGGTCGTGGGGACGACCCTATAGTCGTCGGACAAGTCAGCGGCTGGCCAACATTGGCCCGTGGTCGTGGGGACGACCATAAAGTCGTCGGACATGACGGTCTCGGGCCACTCTAGTCCCCGGTCGTGGGGACGACCCTATAGTCGTCGGACATGTCGGCGGCTGGCCAACTTTGGCCCGTGGTCGTGGGGACGACCCTATAGTCGTCGGAAATGTCGGTGGCTGTCCAACTTTGGCCCAGGGGTCGTGGGGACGACCCTATAGTCGTCGGACAAGTTAGCGGCTGGCCAACATTGGCCCGTGGTCGTGGGGACGACACTATAGTCGTCGGATATGTCGGCGGCTGGCCAACTTTGGCCCGTGGTCGTGGGGACGACCCTATAGTCGTCGGACAAGTCAGCGGCTGGCCAACACTGGCCCGTGGTCGTGGGGAAGAGCCTATAGTCATCGGACAAGTCAGCGGCTGGCCAACATTGGCCCGTGGTCGTGGGGACGACCCTACAGTCGTCGGATATGTCGGCGGCTGGCCAACTTTGGACCGTGGTCGTGGGGACGAACCTATAGTCGTCGGAAATGACGGTGGCGGGCCAATCTAGTCCCGGGGTCATGGGGACGACCCTACAGTCGTCGGACAAGTCGGCGGCGAGCCAATCTAGTCCCGCGGTCGTGGGGACGACCCTATAGTCGTCGGACAAGTCAGCGGCTGGCCAACATTGGCCCGTGGTCGTGGGGACGACCATAAAGTCGTCGGACATGACGGTGGCGGGACACTCTAGTCCCGGGTCGTGGGGACGACCCTATAGTCGTCGGACATGTCGGCGGCTGGCCAACTTTGGCCCGGGGTCGTGGGGACGACCCTATAGTGGTCGGATATGTCGGCGGCTGGCCAGCTTTGGCCCGTGGTCGTGGGGACGACCCTATAGTCGTCGGAAATGACGGTGGCGGGCCAATCTATTCCCGGGGTCGTGGGGACGACCCTATAGTCGTCGGACATATCAGCGGCTGGCCAACTTTGGCCCGGGGTCGTGGGGACGACCCTACAGTCGTCGGATATGTCGGGGGCTGGCCAACTTTGCCCCGTGGTCGTGGGGACGACCCTATAGTCGTCGGACAAGACGGTGGCGGGCCAATCTAGTCCCGGGGTCGTGGGGACGACCCTATAGTCGTCGGACATGTCGGTGGCTGGCCAATTTTGGCCCGTGGTCGTGGGGACGACCCTATTGTCGTCGGACATGACGGTGGCGGGCCAATCTAGTCCCGGGCTCGTGGGGACGACCCTATAGTCGTCGGACATGTCGGTGGCGGGCCAATCTAGTACCGGGGTCGTGGGGACGACCCTATAGTCTTTGGACATGTCGGCGGCGGGCCAACTTTGGCCCGTGGTCGTAGGGACGACCCTACAGTCGTCGGACAAGTCGGCGGCGAGCCAACATTAGGCCGGGGTCGTCGGGACGACCCTATAGTCGTCGGAAATGTCGGCAGCTGGCCAACTTTGGCCCGCGGTGGTGAAGACGACCCGATAGTCGTCGGACAAGACGGTGGCGGGCCAATCTAGTCCCGGGGTCGTGGGGACGACCCTATAGTCGTCGGACATGTCGGTGGCTGGCCAATTTTGGCCCGTGGTCGTGGGGACGACCCTATTGTCGTCGGACATGACGGTGGCGGGCCAATCTAGTCCCGGGCTCGTGGGGACGACCCTATAGTCGTCGGACATGTCGGTGGCGGGCCAATCTAGTACCGGGGTCGTGGGGACGACCCTATAGTCTTTGGACATGTCGGCGGCGGGCCAACTTTGGCCCGTGGTCGTAGGGACGACCCTACAGTCGTCGGACAAGTCGGCGGCGAGCCAACATTAGGCCGGGGTCGTCGGGACGACCCTATAGTCGTCGGACATGTCGGCGGCGAGCCAACCTAGTCCCGGGGTCGTGGGGACAACCCTATAATGGTCGGACAAGTCGGCGGCAGGCCCACCTAGCCCCGGCGTCGTGGGGACGACCCAATAGTCTTCGGACAAGTCGGCGGCTGGCCAACTTTGGCCCGTGGTCGTGGGGACGACCCTATAGTCGTCGGACAAATCGGCGGCTGACCAACTTTGGCCCGGGGTCGTCGGGACGACCCTATAGTCGTCGGACAAGTCGGCAGCGAGCCAACCTAGTCCCGGGTCATGGGGACGACCCTATAGTCGTCGGACATGTCAGCGGCTGGCCGACCTAGTCCCGAGGTCGTGGGGACGACCGTATATTCGTCGGATATGTTGGCGGCTTGTCAACCTAGTCCCGGGGTCGTGGGGACGACCCTATAGTCGTTGGACATGACGGTGGCCGGCCAATCTAGTGCCGGGGTCGTAGGGACGACCCTATAGTCGTCGGACATGTTGGTGATTGGCCAACATTGGCCCGTGGTCGTGGGGACGACCATATAGTCGTCGGACATGACGGTGGCGGGCCACTCTAGTCCCGGGTCGTGGGGACGACCCTATAGTCGTCGGACATGTCGGCGGCTGGCCAACTTTGGCCCGGGGTCGTGGGGATGACCCTATACTCGTCGGACAAGTCGGCGGCGAACCCACCTAGTCGGGGGGTCGTGGGGACGACCCTATAGTCGTCGGACAAGTCAGCGGCTGGCCAACATTGGCCCGTGGTCGTGGGGACGACCATATAGTCGTCGGACATGACGGTGGCGGGCCACTCTAGTCCCGGGTCGTGGGGACGACCCTACAGTCGTCGGACATGTCAGCGGCTGGCCAACTTTGGCCCGGGGTCGTGGGGACGACCCTATAGTCGTCGGATATGTCGGCGGCAGGCTAACTTTGGCCCGTGGTCGTGGGAACGACCCTATAGTCGTCGGACAAGTCGGCGGCGGGCCAACCTAGTCCCGGGGTCGTGGGGACGACCCTATATTCGTCGGACAAGCCGGCGGCTGGCCAACTTTGGCCCGTGGTCGTGGGGACGACCCTATAGTCGTCGGACAAGTCGGCGGCTGTCCAACTTTGGTCCGGGGTCGTGGGGACGACCCTATGGTCGTCGGACTTGACGGTGGCGGGCCAATCTAGTCCCGAGGTCCTGGGGACGACCCTATAGTCGTCGGACTTGACGGTGGCGGGCCAATCTAGTCCCGGGGTCGTGGGCACGACCCTACAGTCGTCGGACATTTCGGCGGCTTGCCAACACTGGCCCGTGGTCGTGGGGAAGAGCCTATAGTCGTCGGACAAGTCAGCGGCTGGCCAACATTGGCCCGTGGTCGTGGGGACGACCCTACAGTCGTCGGATATGTCGGCGGCTGGCCAACTTTGGACCGTGGTCGTGGGGACGAACCTATAGTCGTCGGAAATGACGGTGGCGGGCCAATCTAGTCCCGGGGTCATGGGGACGACCCTACAGTCTTCGGACAAGTCGGCGGCGAGCCAATCTAGTCCCGCGGTCGTGGGGACGACCCTATAGTCGTCGGACAAGTCAGCGGCTGGCCAACATTGGCCCGTGGTCGTGGGGACGACCATAAAGTCGTCGGACATGACGGTGGCGGGCCACTCTAGTCCCGGGTCGTGGGGACGACCCTATAGTCGTCGGACATGTCGGCGGCTGGCCAACTTTGGCCCGTGGTCGTGGGGACGACCCTATAGTCGTCGGAAATGTCGGTGGCTGTCCAACTTTGGCCCAGGGGTCGTGGGGACGACCCTATAGTCGTCGGACAAGTTAGCGGCTGGCCAACTTTGGCCCGGGGTCGTGGGGACGACCCTATAGTGGTCGGATATGTCGGCGGCTGGCCAGCTTTGGCCCGTGGTCGTGGGGACGACCCTATAGTCGTCGGAAATGACGGTGGCGGGCCAATCTATTCCCGGGGTCGTGGGGACGACCCTATAGTCGTCGGACATATCAGCGGCTGGCCAACTTTGGCCCGGGGTCGTGGGGACGACCCTACAGTCGTCGGATATGTCGGGGGCTGGCCAACTTTGGCCCGTGGTCGTGGGGACGACCCTACAGTCGTCGGACAAGTCGGCGGCGAGCCAATCTAGTCCCGCGGTCGTGGGGACGACCCTATAGTCGTCGGACAAGTCAGCGGCTGGCCAACATTGGCCCGTGGTCGTGGGGACGACCATAAAGTCGTCGGACATGACGGTCTCGGGCCACTCTAGTCCCGGGTCGTGGGGACGACCCTATAGTCGTCGGACATGTCGGCGGCTGGCCAACTTTGGCCCGTGGTCGTGGGGACGACCCTATAGTCGTCGGAAATGTCGGTGGCTGTCCAACTTTGGCCCAGGGGTCGTGGGGACGACCCTATAGTCGTCGGACAAGTTAGCGGCTGGCCAACTTTGGCCCGGGGTCGTGGGGACGACCCTATAGTGGTCGGATATGTCGGCGGCTGGCCAGCTTTGGCCCGTGGTCGTGGGGACGACCCTATAGTCGTCGGAAATGACGGTGGCGGGCCAATCTATTCCCGGGGTCGTGGGGACGACCCTATAGTCGTCGGACATATCAGCGGCTGGCCAACTTTGGCCCGGGGTCGTGGGGACGACCCTACAGTCGTCGGATATGTCGGGGGCTGGCCAACTTTGGCCCGTGGTCGTGGGGACGACCCTACAGTCGTCGGACAAGTCGGCGGCGAGCCAATCTAGTCCCGCGGTCGTGGGGACGACCCTATAGTCGTCGGACAAGTCAGCGGCTGGCCAACATTGGCCCGTGGTCGTGGGGACGACCATAAAGTCGTCGGACATGACGGTCTCGGGCCACTCTAGTCCCGGGTCGTGGGGACGACCCTATAGTCGTCGGACATGTCGGCGGCTGGCCAACTTTGGCCCGTGGTCGTGGGGACGACCCTATAGTCGTCGGAAATGTCGGTGGCTGTCCAACTTTGGCCCAGGGGTCGTGGGGACGACCCTATAGTCGTCGGACAAGTTAGCGGCTGGCCAACATTGGCCCGTGGTCGTGGGGACGACACTATAGTCGTCGGATATGTCGGCGGCTGGCCAACTTTGGCCCGTGGTCGTGGGGACGACCCTATAGTCGTCGGACAAGTCAGCGGCTGGCCAACACTGGCCCGTGGTCGTGGGGAAGAGCCTATAGTCATCGGACAAGTCAGCGGCTGGCCAACATTGGCCCGTGGTCGTGGGGACGACCCTACAGTCGTCGGATATGTCGGCGGCTGGCCAACTTTGGACCGTGGTCGTGGGGACGAACCTATAGTCGTCGGAAATGACGGTGGCGGGCCAATCTAGTCCCGGGGTCATGGGGACGACCCTACAGTCGTCGGACAAGTCGGCGGCGAGCCAATCTAGTCCCGCGGTCGTGGGGACGACCCTATAGTCGTCGGACAAGTCAGCGGCTGGCCAACATTGGCCCGTGGTCGTGGGGACGACCATAAAGTCGTCGGACATGACGGTGGCGGGACACTCTAGTCCCGGGTCGTGGGGACGACCCTATAGTCGTCGGACATGTCGGCGGCTGGCCAACTTTGGCCCGGGGTCGTGGGGACGACCCTATAGTGGTCGGATATGTCGGCGGCTGGCCAGCTTTGGCCCGTGGTCGTGGGGACGACCCTATAGTCGTCGGAAATGACGGTGGCGGGCCAATCTATTCCCGGGGTCGTGGGGACGACCCTATAGTCGTCGGACATATCAGCGGCTGGCCAACTTTGGCCCGGGGTCGTGGGGACGACCCTACAGTCGTCGGATATGTCGGGGGCTGGCCAACTTTGCCCCGTGGTCGTGGGGACGACCCTATAGTCGTCGGAAATGACGGTGGCGGGCCAATCTAGTCCCGGGGTCGTGGGGACGACCCTATAGTCGTCGGACAAGTCGGCGGCGGGCCAACCTAGTCCCGGGGTCGTGGGGATGACCCTATAGTCGTCGGACATGACGGTGGCGGGACAGTCTAGTCCCGGGTCGTGGGGACGACCCTATAGTCGTCGGACATGTCGCCGGCTGGCCAACTTTGGCCCGTGGTCGTGGGGACGACCATATAGTCGTCGGACATGACGGTGGCGGGCCACTCCAGTCCCGGGTCGTGGGGACGACCCTATAGTCGTCGGCCATGTCGGCGGCTGGCCAACTTTGGCCCGGGGTCGTGGGGACGACCCTATAGTCGTCGGAAATGACGGTGGCGGGCCAATCTATTCCCGGGGTCGTGGAGACGACCGTATAGTCGTCGGACATATCAGCGGCTGGCCAACTTTGGCCCGGGGTCGTGGGGACGACCCTATAGTCGTCGGACAAGTCGGCGGCGGGCCAACCTAGTCCCGGGGTCGTGGGGACGACCCTATAATCGTCGGACAAGCCGGCGGCGGGCCAACCTAGACCCGGGGTCGTGGGGATGACCCTATAGTCGTCGGACATGACGGTGGCGGGCCAGTCTAGTCCCGGGTCGTGGGGACGACCCTATAGTCGTCGGACATGTCGGCGGCTGGCCAACTTTGGCCCGTGGTCGTGGGGACGACCCTATAGTCGTCGGAAATGTCGGTGGCTGTCCAACTTTGGCCCGGGGTCGTGGGGACGACCCTATAGTCGTCGGACATGTCGGCGGCTGACCAACTTTGGCCCGGGGTCGTGGGGACGACCCTATAGTCGTCGGACAAGTCGGCGGCGGACCAACCTTGTCCCGGGGTCGTGGGGACGACCCTATAGTCGTCGGACATGACGGTGGCGGGCCAATCTAGTCTCGGGGTCGTGGGGACGACCCTATAGTCGTCGGACATGACGGTGGCGGGCCAATCTAGTTCCGGGGTCGTGGGGACGACCCTATAGTCGTCGGACATGTCGGCGGCTGGACAACTTTGGCCCGTGGACGTGGGGACGACGCCATAGTCGTCGGACATGTCGGCGGCTGGCCAACTTTGGCCCGTGGTCGTGGGGACGATCCGATAGTCGTCGGACATGACGGTGGCGGGCCAATCTAGTCCCGGGGTCATAGGGACGACCCTATAGTCATCGGACATGTCGGCGGCTGGTCAACTTAGGCCCGTGGTCGTAGGGACGATCCGATAGTCGTTGGACATGACGGTGCCGGGCCAATCAAGTCCCGGGGTCGTGGGTACGACCCTATAGTCGTCGGACATGTCGGCGATTGGCCATTATTGGCCCGGGGTCGTGGGGACGACCCTATAATCGTCGGACATGTCGGCGGCTGGCCAACATTGGCCCGTGGTCGTGGGGACGACCCAACAGTCGTCGGACATGTCGGCGGCTGGCCAACTTTGGCCCGTGGTCGTGGGGACGATCCGATAGTCGTCGGACGTGACGGTGGCATGCCAACTTTGGCCCGTGGTCGTGGGGACGACCCTATAGTCGTTGGACATGACGGTGGCGGGCTAATCTAGTCCCGGGGTCGTAGGGACGACCCTATAGTCGTTGGACATGTCGGCGATTGGCCAACATTGGCCCGGGGTCGTGGGGACGACCCTATAGTCGTCGGATATGTCGGCGGCTGGCCAACTTTGGCGCGTGGTCGTGGGGACGATCCGATTGTCGTCGGACATGTCGGCGGCTGGCCAACTTTGGCCCGTGGTCGTGGGGACGATCCAATAGTCGTCGGACATGTCGGCGGTTGGCCAACTTTGGCGCGTGGTCGTGGGGACGATCCGATTGTCGTCGGACATGACGGCGGCTGGCCAACCTAGACCCGGGGTCGTGGGGACGACCCTATTGTCGTCGGACATGGCGGTGGCGGCCCAATCTAGCCCCGTGGTCGTGGGGACGACCCTATAGTCTTCGGACATGACGGTAGCGGGCCAATCTAGACCCGAGGTCGTGGGGACGACCCTATAGTAGTCGGACATGTCGGCGGCTGTCCAACTTTGGCCCGGTGTCGTGGGGACGACTCTATAGTCGTCGGACATGTCGGCGGCTGGCCAACCTAGACCCGGGGTCGTGGGGACGACCCTACAGTCGTCGGACATTTCGGCGGCTTGCCAACTTTGGCCCGGGGTCGTGGGGACGACCCTATAGTCGTCGGACATGTCGGCGGCTGGCCAACTTTGGCCCGTGGTTGTGGGGACGACCCTATAGTCGTTGGACATGACGGTGGCGGGCCAATCTAGTCCCGGGGTCGTGGGTAAGACCCTATAGTCGTCGGACAAGACGGCGGCTGGACATCTTTGCCCCGGGGTCGTGGGGACGACCCTATATTCGTCGGACATGTTGGCGGCTTGTCAGCCTAGTCCCGGGGTCGTGGGGACGACCCTATAGTCGTCGGACTTGACGGTAGCGGGCCAATCTAGTCCCGAGGTCGTGGGGACGACCCTATAGTCGTCGGCCATGACGGTGGCGGGCTAATCTAGTCCCGGGGTCGAGGGGACGACGCTATAGGCGTCGGACAAGACGGCGGCTGGACATCTTTGGCCCGGGGTCGTGGGGACGACCCTATAGTCGTCGGACATGTCGGCGGCTGGCCAACTTTGGCCCGTGGTCGTGGGGACAACCCAATAGTGGTCGGACATGTCGGCGGCTGGCCAACCTAGTCCCGAGGTCGTGGGGACGACCCTATAGTCGTCGGACTTGACGGTGGCGGGCCAATCTAGTCCCGGGGTCGTGGGGACGACCCTACAGTCGTCGGACATTTCGGCGGCTTGCCATCTTTGGCCCGGGGTCGTGGGACGACCCTATAGTCGTCGGACTTGACGGTAGCGGGCCAATCTAGTCCCGAGGTCGTGGGGACGACCCTATAGTCGTCGGACTTGACGGTGGCGGGCCAATCTAGTCCCGGGGTCGTGGGGACGACCCTACAGTCGTCGGACATTTCGGCGGCTTGCCAACTTTGGCCCGGTGTCGTGGGGACGACTCTATAGTCGTCGGAAATGTCGGCGGCTGGCCAACTTTGGCCCGTGGTTGTGGGGACGACCCTATAGTCGTTGGACATGACGGTGGCGGGCCAATCTAGTCCCGGGGTCGTGGGTAAGACCCTATAGTCGTCGGACAAGACGGCGGCTGGACATCGTTGGCCCGGGGTCGTGGGGACGACCCTATAGTCGTCGGACATGTTGGCGGGTTGTCAGCCTAGTCCCGGGGTCGTGGGTACGACCCTATAGTCGTCGGACAAGTCGGCGGCGGGCCAACCTTGTCCCGGGGTCGTGGGGACGACCCTATAGTCGTCGGACATGTCGGCGGCTGGCCAACTTTGGCCCGGTGTCGTGGGGACGACTCTATAGTCGTCGGAAATGTCGGCGGCTGACCAACCTGGACCCGGGGTCGTGGGGACGACCCTATTGTCGTCGGACATGACGGTGGCGGGCCAATCTAGTCTCGTGGTCGTGGGGACGACCCTATAATCGTCGGACATGACGGTGGCGGGCCAATCTAGTCCCGGGGTCGTGCGGACGACCCTACAGTCGTCGGACATTTCGGCGGCTTGCCATCTTTGGCCCGGGGTCGTGGGGACGACCCTATAGTCGTCGGACATGTTGGCGGCTTGTCAGCCTAGTCCCGGGGTCGTGGGTACGACCCTACAGTCGTCGGACATTTCGGCGGCTTGCCAACTTTGGCCCGGGGTCGTGGGGACGACCCTATAGTCGTCGGACATGACGGTGGCGGGCCAATCTAGTCCCGGGGTCGTGGGGACGACCCTATAGTCGTCGGACATTTCGGCGGCTGGCCAACTTTGGCCCGGGGTCGTGGGGACGACCCTATAGTCGTCGGACATGTTGGCGGCTTGTCAGCTTAGTCCCGGGGTCGTGGGGACGATCCGATAGTCGTTGGACATGACGGTGGCGGGCCAATCTAGTCCCGGGGTCGTGGGGACGACCCTATAGTCGTCGGACTTGTCGGTGGCGGGCCAATCTAGTCCGGGGGTCGTGGGGACGACCCTACAGTCGTCGGACATTTCGGCGGCTTGCCAACTTTGGCCCGGGGTCGTGGGGACGATCCAATAGTCGTCGGACATGTTGGCGGCTGGTCAACTTTGGCCCGTGGTCGTGGGGACGACCCTATAGTCGTCGGAAATGACGGTGGCGGGCCAATCTAGTCCCGGGGTCATGGGGACGACCCTACAGTCGTCGGACAAGTCGGCGGCGAGCCAATCTAATCCCGCGGTCTTGGGGACGACCCTATAGTCGTCGGACTTGACGGTGGCGGGCCAATCTAGTTCCGAGGTCCTGGGGACGACCCTATAGTCGTCGGACTTGACGGTGGCGGGCCAATCTAGTCCCGGGGTCGTGGGGACGACCCTACAGTCGTCGGACATTTCGGCGGCTTGCCATCTTTGGCCCGGGGTCGTGGGGACGACCCTATAGTCGTCGGACATGTTGGCGGCTTGTCAGCCTAGTCCCGGGGTCGTGGGTACGACCCTACAGTCGTCGGACATTTCGGCGGCTTGCCAACTTTGGCCCGGGGTCGTGGGGACGACCCTACAGTCGTCGGACATTTCGGCGGCTTGCCAACTTTGGCCCGGGGTCGTGGGGACGACCCTATAGTCGTCGGACATGTCGGCGGCTGGCCAAATTTGGCCCGTGGTTGTGGGGACGACCCTATAGTCGTTGGACATGACGGTGGCGGGCCAATCTAGTCTCGGGGTCGTGGGTAAGACCCTATAGTCGTCGGATAAGACGGCGGCTGGACATCTTTGGCCCGGGGTCGTGGGGACGACCCTATATTCGTCGGACATGTTGGCGGCTTGTCAGCCAAGTCCCGGGGTCGTGGGTACGACCCTATAGTCGTCGGACAAGTCGGCGGCGGGTCAACCTTGTCCCGGGGTCGTGGGGACGACCCTATAGTCGTCGGACATGTCGGCGGCTGGCCAACTTTGGCCCGGTGTCGTGGGGACGACTCTATAGTCGTCGGAAATGTCGGCGGCTGGCCAACCTGGACCCGGGGTCGTGGGGACGACCCTATTGTCGTCGGACATGACGGTGGCGGGCCAATCTAGTCTCGCTGTCGTGGGGACGACCCTATAATCGTCGGGCATGACGGTGGCGGGCCAATCTAGTCCCGGGGTCGTGCGGACGACCCTATAGTCGTCGGACATGTCGGCGGCTGGCCAACTTTGGCCCGGTGTCGTGGGGACGACTCTATAGTCGTCGGAAATGTCGGTGGCTGGCCAACCTGGACCCGGGGTCGTGGGGACGACCCTATAGTCGTCGGACATGACGGTGGCGGGCTAATCTAGTCTCGCTGTCGTGGGGACGACCCTATAATCGTCGGGCATGACGGTGGCGGGCCAATCTAGCCCCCCGGGGTCGTGCGGACGACCCTATAGTCGTCGGACATGTCGGCGGCTGGCCAACTTTGGCCCGGTGTCGTGGGGACGACTCTATAGTCGTCGGAAATGTCGGCGGCTGGCCAACTTTGGCCCGTGGTCGTGGGGACAACCCAATAGTGGTCGGACATGTCGGCGGCTGGCCAACCTAGTCCCGAGGTCGTGGGGACGACCCTATAGTCGTCGGACTTGACGGTGGCGGGCCAATCTAGTCCCGGGGTCGTGGGGACGACCCTACAGTCCTCGGACATTTCGGCGGCTTGCCAACTTTGGCCCGGGGTCGTGGGACGACCCTATAGTCGTCGGACTTGACGGTAGCGGGCCAATCTAGTCCCGAGGTCGTGGGGACGACCCTATAGTCGTCGGACTTGACGGTGGCGGGCCAATCTAGTCCCGGGGTCGTGGGGACGACCCTACAGTCGTCGGACATTTCGGCGGCTTGCCAACATTGGCCCGGTGTCGTGGGGACGACTCTATAGTCGTCGGAAATGTCGGCGGCTGGCCAACTTTGGCCCGTGGTTGTGGGGACGTCCCTATAGTCGTTGGACATGACGGTGGCGGGCCAATCTAGTCCCGGGGTCGTGGGTAAGACCCTATAGTCGTCGGACAAGACGGCGGCTGGACATCTTTGGCCCGGGGTCGTGGGGACGACCCTATAGTCGTCGGACATGTTGGCGGGTTGTCAGCCTAGTCCCGGGGTCGTGGGTACGACCCTATAGTCGTCGGACAAGTCGGCGGCGGGCCAACCTTGTCCCGGGGTCGTGGGGACGACCCTATAGTCGTCGGACATGTCGGCGGCTGGCCAACTTTGGCCCGTGGTCGTGGGGACGATCCAATAGTCGTCGGACATGTCGGCGGCTGGCCAACTTTGGCGCGTGGTCGTGGGGACGATCCGATTGTCGTCGGACATGTCGGCGGCTGGCCAACCTAGACCCGGGGTCGTGGGGACGACCCTATTGTCGTCGGACAAGGCGGTGGCGGGCCAATCTAGTCCCGGGGTCGTGGGGACGATCCGATAGTCGTTGGACATGACGGTGGCGGGCCAATCTAGTCCCGGGGTCGTGGGGACGACCCTATAGTCGTCGGACTTGTCGGTGGCGGGCCAATCTAGTCCGGGGGTCGTGGGGACGACCCTACAGTCGTCGGACATTTCGGCGGCTTGCCAACTTTGGCCCGGGGTCGTGGGGACGATCCAATAGTCGTCGGACATGTTGGCGGCTGGTCAACTTTGGCCCGTGGTCGTGGGGACGACCCTATAGTCGTCGGAAATGACGGTGGCGGGCCAATCTAGTCCCGGGGTCATGGGGACGACCCTACAGTCGTCGGACAAGTCGGCGGCGAGCCAATCTAATCCCGCGGTCTTGGGGACGACCCTATAGTCGTCGGACAAGTCAGCGGCTGGCCAACATTGGCCCGTGGTCGTGGGGACTACCATATAGTCGTCGGACATGACGGTGGCGGGCCACTCTAGTCCCGGGTCGTGGGGACGACCCTATAGTCGTCGGACATGTCGGCGGCTGGCCAACTTTGGCCCGGGGTCGTGGGGACGACCCTATAGTCGTCGGATATGTCGGCGGCTGGCCAACTTTGGCCCGTGGTCGTGGGGACGACCCTATAGTCGTCGGACATGACGGTGGCGGGCCAGTCTAGTCCCGGGTCATGGGGACGACCCTATAGTCGTCGGACAAGTCGGCGGCTGGCCAACTTTGGCCCGTGGTCGTGGGGACGACCCTATAGTCGTCAGACATGACGGTGGCGAGCCAACCTACTCCCGGGGTCGTGGGGACGACCCTATAGTCGTCGGACAAGTCGGCGGCGGGGCAACATAGTCCCGGGGTCGTGGGGACCACCCTATAGTCGTCGGACATGACGGTGGTGGGCCAGTCTAGTCCCGGGTCGTGGGGACGACCCTATAGTCGTCGGACATGTCGGCGGCTGGCCAACTTTGGCCCGTGGTCGTGGGGAGGACCCTATACTCGTCGGACAAGTCGGCGGCGAGCCAACCTAGTCCGGGGGTCGTGGGGACGACCCTATAGTCGTCGGAGATGTCTGCGGCGGGCCAACCTAGTCCCGGGGTCGTAGGGACGACCCTATAGTCGTCGGACATGTCGCCGGCTGGCCAACTTTGGCCCGTGGTCGTGGGGACGACCCTATAGTCGTCGGACAAGTCGGCGGCGGGTCAACCTTGTCCCGGGGTCGTGGGGACGACCCTATAGTCGTCGGACATGTCGGCGGCTGGCCAACTTTGGCCCGGTGTCGTGGGGACGACTCTATAGTCGTCGGAAATGTCGGCGGCTGGCCAACCTGGACCCGGGGTCGTGGGGACGACCCTATTGTCGTCGGACATGACGGTGGAGGGCCAATCTAGTCTCGCGGTCGTGGGGACGACCCTATAATCGTCGGGCATGACGGTGGCGGGCCAATCTAGTCCCGGGGTCGTGCGGACGACCCTATAGTCGTCGGACACGTCGGCGGCTGGCCAACTTTGGCCCGGTGTCGTGGGGACGACTCTATAGTCGTCGGAAATGTCGGCGGCTGGCCAACCTGGACCCGGGGTCGTGGGGACGACCCTATTGTCGTCGGACATGACGGTGGCGGGCCAATCTAGTCTCGGGGTCGTGGGGACGACCCTATAGTCGTCGGACATGTCGGCGGCTGGCCAACTTTGGCCCGGGGTTGTGGGGACGACCCTATAGTCGTCGGACATGACGGTGGCGGGCTAATCTAGTCCCGGGGTCGAGGGGACGACCCTATAGGCGTCGGACAAGACGGCGGCTGGACATCTTTGGCCCGGGGTCGTGGGGACGACCCTATAGTCGTCGGACATGTCGGCGGCTGGCCAACTTTGGCCCGTGGTCGTGGGGACAACCCAATAGTGGTCGGACATGTCGGCGGCTGGCCAACCTAGTCCCGAGGTCGTAGGGACGACCCTATAGTCGTCGGACTTGACGGTGGCGGGCCAATCTAGTCCCGGGGTCGTGGGGACGACCCTACAGTCGTCGGACATTTCGGCGGCTTGCCAACTTTGGCCCGGGGTCGTGGGACGACCCTATAGTCGTCGGACTTGACGGTAGCGGGCCAATCTAGTCCCGAGGTCGTGGGGACGACCCTATAGTCGTCGGACTTGACGGTGGCGGGCCAACCTAGTCCCGGGGTCGTGGGGACGACCCTACAGTCGTCGGACATTTCGGCGGCTTGCCAACTTTGGCCCGGTGTCGTGGGGACGACTCTATAGTCGTCGGAAATGTCGGCGGCTGGCCAACTTTGGCCCGTGGTTGTGGGGACGACCCTATAGTCGTTGGACATGACGGTGGCGGGCCAATCTAGTCCCGGGGTCGTGGGTAAGACCCTATAGTCGTCGGACAAGACGGCGGCTGGACATCTTTGGCCCGGGGTCGTGGGGACGACCCTATAGTCGTCGGACAAGTCGGCGGCGAGCCAATCTAGCCCCGCGGTCGTGGGGACGACCCTATAGTCGTCGGACAAGTCAGCGGCTGGCCAACATTGGCCCGTGGTACGTGGGGACGACCCTATAGTCGTCGGATATGTCGGCGGCTGGCCAACTTTGGCCCGTGGTCGTGGGGACGACCCTATAGTCGTCGGACATGTCGGCGCCTGGCCAACTTTGGCCCGTGGTCGTGGGGACGACCCTATAGTCGTCGGAAATGACGGTGGCGGGCCAATCTAGTCCCGGGGCATGGGGACGACCCTACAGTCGTCGGACAAGTCGGCGGCGAGCCAATCTAATCCCGCGGTCTTGGGGACGACCCTATAGTCGTCGGACAAGTCAGCGGCTGGCCAACATTGGCCCGTGGTCGTGGGGACGACCATATAGTCGTCGGACATGACGGTGGCGGGCCACTCTAGTCCCGGGTCGTGGGGACGACCCTATAGTCGTCGGACATGTCGGCGACTGGCCAACTTTGGCCCGGGGTCGTGGGGACGACCCTATAGTCGTCGGACATGTCGGCGGCGGGCCAACCTAGTCCCGGGGTCGTGGGGATGACCCTATAGTCGTCGGACATGACGGTGGCGGGCCAGTCTTGTCCCGGGTCGTGGGGACGACCCTATAGTCGTCGGACATGTCGCCGGCTGGCCAACTTTGGCCCGTGGTCGTGGGGACGACCCTATAGTCGTCGAACATAACGGTGGCGGGCCAATCTAGTCCCGGGGTCGTGGGGACGACCCTATAGTCGTCGGACAAGTCGGCGGCGGGCCTACCTAGTCCCGGGGTCGTGGGGACGACCCTATAGTCGTCGGACCTGTCGGTGCCGGGCCAATCTAGTCCGGGGGTCGTGGGGACGACCCTATAGTCGTCGGACATGTCGGCGGCTGGCCAACTTTGGCCCGGTGTCGTGGGGACGACTCTATAGTCGTCGGAAATGTCGGCGGCTGGCCAACCTGGACCCGGGGTCGTGGGGACGACCCTATAGTCGTCGGACATGACGGTGGCGGGCTAATCTAGTCTCGCTGTCGTGGGGACGACCCTATAATCGTCGGGCATGACGGTGGCGGGCCAATCTAGACCCCCGGGGTCGTGGGGACGACCCTACAGTCGTCGGACATTTCGGCGGCTTGCCAACACTGGCCCGTGGTCGTGGGGAAGAGCCTATAGTCGTCGGACAAGTCAGCGGCTGGCCAACATTGGCCCGTGGTCGTGGGGACGACCCTACAGTCGTCGGATATGTCGGCGGCTGGCCAACTTTGGACCGTGGTCGTGGGGACGAACCTATAGTCGTCGGAAATGACGGTGGCGGGCCAATCTAGTCCCGGGGTCATGGGGACGACCCTACAGTCTTCGGACAAGTCGGCGGCGAGCCAATCTAGTCCCGCGGTCGTGGGGACGACCCTATAGTCGTCGGACAAGTCAGCGGCTGGCCAACATTGGCCCGTGGTCGTGGGGACGACCATAAAGTCGTCGGACATGACGGTGGCGGGCCACTCTAGTCCCGGGTCGTGGGGACGACCCTATAGTCGTCGGACATGTCGGCGGCTGGCCAACTTTGGCCCGTGGTCGTGGGGACGACCCTATAGTCGTCGGAAATGTCGGTGGCTGTCCAACTTTGGCCCAGGGGTCGTGGGGACGACCCTATAGTCGTCGGACAAGTTAGCGGCTGGCCAACTTTGGCCCGGGGTCGTGGGGACGACCCTATAGTGGTCGGATATGTCGGCGGCTGGCCAGCTTTGGCCCGTGGTCGTGGGGACGACCCTATAGTCGTCGGAAATGACGGTGGCGGGCCAATCTATTCCCGGGGTCGTGGGGACGACCCTATAGTCGTCGGACATATCAGCGGCTGGCCAACTTTGGCCCGGGGTCGTGGGGACGACCCTACAGTCGTCGGATATGTCGGGGGCTGGCCAACTTTGGCCCGTGGTCGTGGGGACGACCCTACAGTCGTCGGACAAGTCGGCGGCGAGCCAATCTAGTCCCGCGGTCGTGGGGACGACCCTATAGTCGTCGGACAAGTCAGCGGCTGGCCAACATTGGCCCGTGGTCGTGGGGACGACCATAAAGTCGTCGGACATGACGGTCTCGGGCCACTCTAGTCCCGGGTCGTGGGGACGACCCTATAGTCGTCGGACATGTCGGCGGCTGGCCAACTTTGGCCCGTGGTCGTGGGGACGACCCTATAGTCGTCGGAAATGTCGGTGGCTGTCCAACTTTGGCCCAGGGGTCGTGGGGACGACCCTATAGTCGTCGGACAAGTTAGCGGCTGGCCAACTTTGGCCCGGGGTCGTGGGGACGACCCTATAGTGGTCGGATATGTCGGCGGCTGGCCAGCTTTGGCCCGTGGTCGTGGGGACGACCCTATAGTCGTCGGAAATGACGGTGGCGGGCCAATCTATTCCCGGGGTCGTGGGGACGACCCTATAGTCGTCGGACATATCAGCGGCTGGCCAACTTTGGCCCGGGGTCGTGGGGACGACCCTACAGTCGTCGGATATGTCGGGGGCTGGCCAACTTTGGCCCGTGGTCGTGGGGACGACCCTACAGTCGTCGGACAAGTCGGCGGCGAGCCAATCTAGTCCCGCGGTCGTGGGGACGACCCTATAGTCGTCGGACAAGTCAGCGGCTGGCCAACATTGGCCCGTGGTCGTGGGGACGACCATAAAGTCGTCGGACATGACGGTCTCGGGCCACTCTAGTCCCGGGTCGTGGGGACGACCCTATAGTCGTCGGACATGTCGGCGGCTGGCCAACTTTGGCCCGTGGTCGTGGGGACGACCCTATAGTCGTCGGAAATGTCGGTGGCTGTCCAACTTTGGCCCAGGGGTCGTGGGGACGACCCTATAGTCGTCGGACAAGTTAGCGGCTGGCCAACATTGGCCCGTGGTCGTGGGGACGACACTATAGTCGTCGGATATGTCGGCGGCTGGCCAACTTTGGCCCGTGGTCGTGGGGACGACCCTATAGTCGTCGGACAAGTCAGCGGCTGGCCAACACTGGCCCGTGGTCGTGGGGAAGAGCCTATAGTCATCGGACAAGTCAGCGGCTGGCCAACATTGGCCCGTGGTCGTGGGGACGACCCTACAGTCGTCGGATATGTCGGCGGCTGGCCAACTTTGGACCGTGGTCGTGGGGACGTACCTATAGTCGTCGGAAATGACGGTGGCGGGCCAATCTAGTCCCGGGGTCATGGGGACGACCCTACAGTCGTCGGACAAGTCGGCGGCGAGCCAATCTAGTCCCGCGGTCGTGGGGACGACCCTATAGTCGTCGGACAAGTCAGCGGCTGGCCAACATTGGCCCGTGGTCGTGGGGACGACCATAAAGTCGTCGGACATGACGGTGGCGGGACACTCTAGTCCCGGGTCGTGGGGACGACCCTATAGTCGTCGGACATGTCGGCGGCTGGCCAAGTTTGGCCCGGGGTCGTGGGGACGACCCTATAGTGGTCGGATATGTCGGCGGCTGGCCAGCTTTGGCCCGTGGTCGTGGGGACGACCCTATAGTCGTCGGAAATGACGGTGGCGGGCCAATCTATTCCCGGGGTCGTGGGGACGACCCTATAGTCGTCGGACATATCAGCGGCTGGCCAACTTTGGCCCGGGGTCGTGGGGACGACCCTACAGTCGTCGGATATGTCGGGGGCTGGCCAACTTTGCCCCGTGGTCGTGGGGACGACCCTATAGTCGTCGGAAATGACGGTGGCGGGCCAATCTAGTCCCGGGGTCGTGGGGACGACCCTATAGTCGTCGGACAAGTCGGCGGCGGGCCAACCTAGTCCCGGGGTCGTGGGGATGACCCTATAGTCGTCGGACATGACGGTGGCGGGACAGTCTAGTCCCGGGTCGTGGGGACGACCCTATAGTCGTCGGACATGTCGCCGGCTGGCCAACTTTGGCCCGTGGTCGTGGGGACGACCATATAGTCGTCGGACATGACGGTGGCGGGCCACTCCAGTCCCGGGTCGTGGGGACGACCCTATAGTCGTCGGACATGTCGGCGGCTGGCCAACTTTGGCCCGGGGTCGTGGGGACGACCCTATAGTCGTCGGAAATGACGGTGGCGGGCCAATCTATTCCCGGGGTCGTGGAGACGACCGTATAGTCGTCGGACATATCAGCGGCTGGCCAACTTTGGCCCGGGGTCGTGGGGACGACCCTATAGTCGTCGGACAAGTCGGCGGCGGGCCAACCTAGTCCCGGGGTCGTGGGGACGACCCTATAATCGTCGGACAAGCCGGCGGCGGGCCAACCTAGACCCGGGGTCGTGGGGATGACCCTATAGTCGTCGGACATGACGGTGGCGGGCCAGTCTAGTCCCGGGTCGTGGGGACGACCCTATAGTCGTCGGACATGTCGGCGGCTGGCCAACTTTGGCCCGTGGTCGTGGGGACGACCCTATAGTCGTCGGAAATGTCGGTGGCTGTCCAACTTTGGCCCGGGGTCGTGGGGACGACCCTATAGTCGTCGGACATGTCGGCGGCTGGCCAACTTTGGCCCGTGGTCGTGGGGACAACCCAATAGTGGTCGGACATGTCGGCGGCTGGCCAACCTAGTCCCGAGGTCGTGGGGACGACCCTATAGTCGTCGGACTTGACGGTGGCGGGCCAATCTAGTCCCGGGGTCGTGGGGACGACCCTACAGTCGTCGGACATTTCGGCGGCTTGCCATCTTTGGCCCGGGGTCGTGGGACGACCCTATAGTCGTCGGACTTGACGGTAGCGGGCCAATCTAGTCCCGAGGTCGTGGGGACGACCCTATAGTCGTCGGACTTGACGGTGGCGGGCCAATCTAGTCCCGGGGTCGTGGGGACGACCCTACAGTCGTCGGACATTTCGGCGGCTTGCCAACTTTGGCCCGGTGTCGTGGGGACGACTCTATAGTCGTCGGAAATGTCGGCGGCTGGCCAACTTTGGCCCGTGGTTGTGGGGACGACCCTATAGTCGTTGGACATGACGGTGGCGGGCCAATCTAGTCCCGGGGTCGTGGGTAAGACCCTATAGTCGTCGGACAAGACGGCGGCTGGACATCGTTGGCCCGGGGTCGTGGGGACGACCCTATAGTCGTCGGACATGTTGGCGGGTTGTCAGCCTAGTCCCGGGGTCGTGGGTACGACCCTATAGTCGTCGGACAAGTCGGCGGCGGGCCAACCTTGTCCCGGGGTCGTGGGGACGACCCTATAGTCGTCGGACATGTCGGCGGCTGGCCAACTTTGGCCCGGTGTCGTGGGGACGACTCTATAGTCGTCGGAAATGTCGGCGGCTGACCAACCTGGACCCGGGGTCGTGGGGACGACCCTATTGTCGTCGGACATGACGGTGGCGGGCCAATCTAGTCTCGTGGTCGTGGGGACGACCCTATAATCGTCGGACATGACGGTGGCGGGCCAATCTAGTCCCGGGGTCGTGCGGACGACCCTACAGTCGTCGGACATTTCGGCGGCTTGCCATCTTTGGCCCGGGGTCGTGGGGACGACCCTATAGTCGTCGGACATGTTGGCGGCTTGTCAGCCTAGTCCCGGGGTCGTGGGTACGACCCTACAGTCGTCGGACATTTCGGCGGCTTGCCAACTTTGGCCCGGGGTCGTGGGGACGACCCTATAGTCGTCGGACATGACGGTGGCGGGCCAATCTAGTCCCGGGGTCGTGGGGACGACCCTATAGTCGTCGGACATTTCGGCGGCTGGCCAACTTTGGCCCGGGGTCGTGGGGACGACCCTATAGTCGTCGGACATGTTGGCGGCTTGTCAGCTTAGTCCCGGGGTCGTGGGGACGATCCGATAGTCGTTGGACATGACGGTGGCGGGCCAATCTAGTCCCGGGGTCGTGGGGACGACCCTATAGTCGTCGGACTTGTCGGTGGCGGGCCAATCTAGTCCGGGGGTCGTGGGGACGACCCTACAGTCGTCGGACATTTCGGCGGCTTGCCAACTTTGGCCCGGGGTCGTGGGGACGATCCAATAGTCGTCGGACATGTTGGCGGCTGGTCAACTTTGGCCCGTGGTCGTGGGGACGACCCTATAGTCGTCGGAAATGACGGTGGCGGGCCAATCTAGTCCCGGGGTCATGGGGACGACCCTACAGTCGTCGGACAAGTCGGCGGCGAGCCAATCTAATCCCGCGGTCTTGGGGACGACCCTATAGTCGTCGGACTTGACGGTGGCGGGCCAATCTAGTTCCGAGGTCCTGGGGACGACCCTATAGTCGTCGGACTTGACGGTGGCGGGCCAATCTAGTCCCGGGGTCGTGGGGACGACCCTACAGTCGTCGGACATTTCGGCGGCTTGCCATCTTTGGCCCGGGGTCGTGGGGACGACCCTATAGTCGTCGGACATGTTGGCGGCTTGTCAGCCTAGTCCCGGGGTCGTGGGTACGACCCTACAGTCGTCGGACATTTCGGCGGCTTGCCAACTTTGGCCCGGGGTCGTGGGGACGACCCTACAGTCGTCGGACATTTCGGCGGCTTGCCAACTTTGGCCCGGGGTCGTGGGGACGACCCTATAGTCGTCGGACATGTCGGCGGCTGGCCAACTTTGGCCCGTGGTTGTGGGGACGACCCTATAGTCGTTGGACATGACGGTGGCGGGCCAATCTAGTCTCGGGGTCGTGGGTAAGACCCTATAGTCGTCGGATAAGACGGCGGCTGGACATCTTTGGCCCGGGGTCGTGGGGACGACCCTATATTCGTCGGACATGTTGGCGGCTTGTCAGCCAAGTCCCGGGGTCGTGGGTACGACCCTATAGTCGTCGGACAAGTCGGCGGCGGGTCAACCTTGTCCCGGGGTCGTGGGGACGACCCTATAGTCGTCGGACATGTCGGCGGCTGGCCAACTTTGGCCCGGTGTCGTGGGGACGACTCTATAGTCGTCGGAAATGTCGGCGGCTGGCCAACCTGGACCCGGGGTCGTGGGGACGACCCTATTGTCGTCGGACATGACGGTGGCGGGCCAATCTAGTCTCGCTGTCGTGGGGACGACCCTATAATCGTCGGGCATGACGGTGGCGGGCCAATCTAGTCCCGGGGTCGTGCGGACGACCCTATAGTCGTCGGACATGTCGGCGGCTGGCCAACTTTGGCCCGGTGTCGTGGGGACGACTCTATAGTCGTCGGAAATGTCGGTGGCTGGCCAACCTGGACCCGGGGTCGTGGGGACGACCCTATAGTCGTCGGACATGACGGTGGCGGGCTAATCTAGTCTCGCTGTCGTGGGGACGACCCTATAATCGTCGGGCATGACGGTGGCGGGCCAATCTAGCCCCCCGGGGTCGTGCGGACGACCCTATAGTCGTCGGACATGTCGGCGGCTGGCCAACTTTGGCCCGGTGTCGTGGGGACGACTCTATAGTCGTCGGAAATGTCGGCGGCTGGCCAACTTTGGCCCGTGGTCGTGGGGACAACCCAATAGTGGTCGGACATGTCGGCGGCTGGCCAACCTAGTCCCGAGGTCGTGGGGACGACCCTATAGTCGTCGGACTTGACGGTGGCGGGCCAATCTAGTCCCGGGGTCGTGGGGACGACCCTACAGTCCTCGGACATTTCGGCGGCTTGCCAACTTTGGCCCGGGGTCGTGGGACGACCCTATAGTCGTCGGACTTGACGGTAGCGGGCCAATCTAGTCCCGAGGTCGTGGGGACGACCCTATAGTCGTCGGACTTGACGGTGGCGGGCCAATCTAGTCCCGGGGTCGTGGGGACGACCCTACAGTCGTCGGACATTTCGGCGGCTTGCCAACATTGGCCCGGTGTCGTGGGGACGACTCTATAGTCGTCGGAAATGTCGGCGGCTGGCCAACTTTGGCCCGTGGTTGTGGGGACGTCCCTATAGTCGTTGGACATGACGGTGGCGGGCCAATCTAGTCCCGGGGTCGTGGGTAAGACCCTATAGTCGTCGGACAAGACGGCGGCTGGACATCTTTGGCCCGGGGTCGTGGGGACGACCCTATAGTCGTCGGACATGTTGGCGGGTTGTCAGCCTAGTCCCGGGGTCGTGGGTACGACCCTATAGTCGTCGGACAAGTCGGCGGCGGGCCAACCTTGTCCCGGGGTCGTGGGGACGACCCTATAGTCGTCGGACATGTCGGCGGCTGGCCAACTTTGGCCCGTGGTCGTGGGGACGATCCAATAGTCGTCGGACATGTCGGCGGCAGGCCAACTTTGGCGCGTGGTCGTGGGGACGATCCGATTGTCGTCGGACATGTCGGCGGCTGGCCAACCTAGACCCGGGGTCGTGGGGACGACCCTATTGTCGTCGGACAAGGCGGTGGCGGGCCAATCTAGTCCCGGGGTCGTGGGGACGATCCGATAGTCGTTGGACATGACGGTGGCGGGCCAATCTAGTCCCGGGGTCGTGGGGACGACCCTATAGTCGTCGGACTTGTCGGTGGCGGGCCAATCTAGTCCGGGGGTCGTGGGGACGACCCTACAGTCGTCGGACATTTCGGCGGCTTGCCAACTTTGGCCCGGGGTCGTGGGGACGATCCAATAGTCGTCGGACATGTTGGCGGCTGGTCAACTTTGGCCCGTGGTCGTGGGGACGACCCTATAGTCGTCGGAAATGACGGTGGCGGGCCAATCTAGTCCCGGGGTCATGGGGACGACCCTACAGTCGTCGGACAAGTCGGCGGCGAGCCAATCTAATCCCGCGGTCTTGGGGACGACCCTATAGTCGTCGGACAAGTCAGCGGCTGGCCAACATTGGCCCGTGGTCGTGGGGACTACCATATAGTCGTCGGACATGACGGTGGCGGGCCACTCTAGTCCCGGGTCGTGGGGACGACCCTATAGTCGTCGGACATGTCGGCGGCTGGCCAACTTTGGCCCGGGGTCGTGGGGACGACCCTATAGTCGTCGGATATGTCGGCGGCTGGCCAACTTTGGCCCGTGGTCGTGGGGACGACCCTATAGTCGTCGGACATGACGGTGGCGGGCCAGTCTAGTCCCGGGTCATGGGGACGACCCTATAGTCGTCGGACAAGTCGGCGGCTGGCCAACTTTGGCCCGTGGTCGTGGGGACGACCCTATAGTCGTCAGACATGACGGTGGCGAGCCAACCTACTCCCGGGGTCGTGGGGACGACCCTATAGTCGTCGGACAAGTCGGCGGCGGGGCAACATAGTCCCGGGGTCGTGGGGACCACCCTATAGTCGTCGGACATGACGGTGGTGGGCCAGTCTAGTCCCGGGTCGTGGGGACGACCCTATAGTCGTCGGACATGTCGGCGGCTGGCCAACTTTGGCCCGTGGTCGTGGGGAGGACCCTATACTCGTCGGACAAGTCGGCGGCGAGCCAACCTAGTCCGGGGGTCGTGGGGACGACCCTATAGTCGTCGGAGATGTCTGCGGCGGGCCAACCTAGTCCCGGGGTCGTAGGGACGACCCTATAGTCGTCGGACATGTCGCCGGCTGGCCAACTTTGGCCCGTGGTCGTGGGGACGACCCTATAGTCGTCGGACAAGTCGGCGGCGGGTCAACCTTGTCCCGGGGTCGTGGGGACGACCCTATAGTCGTCGGACATGTCGGCGGCTGGCCAACTTTGGCCCGGGGTTGTGGGGACGACCCTATAGTCGTCGGACATGACGGTGGCGGGCTAATCTAGTCCCGGGGTCGAGGGGACGACCCTATAGGCGTCGGACAAGACGGCGGCTGGACATCTTTGGCCCGGGGTCGTGGGGACGACCCTATAGTCGTCGGAAATGTCGGCGGCTGGCCAACCTGGACCCGGGGTCGTGGGGACGACCCTATTGTCGTCGGACATGACGGTGGCGGGCCAATCTAGTCTCGGGGTCGTGGGGACGACCCTATAGTCGTCGGACATGTCGGCGGCTGGCCAACTTTGGCCCGGGGTTGTGGGGACGACCCTATAGTCGTCGGACATGACGGTGGCGGGCTAATCTAGTCCCGGGGTCGAGGGGACGACCCTATAGGCGTCGGACAAGACGGCGGCTGGACATCTTTGGCCCGGGGTCGTGGGGACGACCCTATAGTCGTCGGACATGTCGGCGGCTGGCCAACTTTGGCCCGTGGTCGTGGGGACAACCCAATAGTGGTCGGACATGTCGGCGGCTGGCCAACCTAGTCCCGAGGTCGTGGGGACGACCCTATAGTCGTCGGACTTGACGGTGGCGGGCCAATCTAGTCCCGGGGTCGTGGGGACGACCCTACAGTCGTCGGACATTTCGGCGGCTTGCCAACTTTGGCCCGGGGTCGTGGGACGACCCTATAGTCGTCGGACTTGACGGTAGCGGGCCAATCTAGTCCCGAGGTCGTGGGGACGACCCTATAGTCGTCGGACTTGACGGTGGCGGGCCAACCTAGTCCCGGGGTCGTGGGGACGACCCTACAGTCGTCGGACATTTCGGCGGCTTGCCAACTTTGGCCCGGTGTCGTGGGGACGACTCTATAGTCGTCGGAAATGTCGGCGGCTGGCCAACTTTGGCCCGTGGTTGTGGGGACGACCCTATAGTCGTTGGACATGACGGTGGCGGGCCAATCTAGTCCCGGGGTCGTGGGTAAGACCCTATAGTCGTCGGACAAGACGGCGGCTGGACATCTTTGGCCCGGGGTCGTGGGGACGACCCTATAGTCGTCGGACAAGTCGGCGGCGAGCCAATCTAGCCCCGCGGTCGTGGGGACGACCCTATAGTCGTCGGACAAGTCAGCGGCTGGCCAACATTGGCCCGTGGTACGTGGGGACGACCCTATAGTCGTCGGACAAGTCGGCGGCTGGCCAACTTTGGCCCGTGGTCGTGGGGACGACCCTATAGTCGTCAGACATGACGGTGGCGAGCCAACCTACTCCCGGGGTCGTGGGGACGACCCTATAGTCGTCGGACAAGTCGGCGGCGGGGCAACATAGTCCCGGGGTCGTGGGGACCACCCTATAGTCGTCGGACATGACGGTGGTGGGCCAGTCTAGTCCCGGGTCGTGGGGACGACCCTATAGTCGTCGGACATGTCGGCGGCTGGCCAACTTTGGCCCGTGGTCGTGGGGAGGACCCTATACTCGTCGGACAAGTCGGCGGCGAGCCAACCTAGTCCGGGGGTCGTGGGGACGACCCTATAGTCGTCGGAGATGTCTGCGGCGGGCCAACCTAGTCCCGGGGTCGTAGGGACGACCCTATAGTCGTCGGACATGTCGCCGGCTGGCCAACTTTGGCCCGTGGTCGTGGGGACGACCCTATAGTCGTCGGACAAGTCGGCGGCGGGTCAACCTTGTCCCGGGGTCGTGGGGACGACCCTATAGTCGTCGGACATGTCGGCGGCTGGCCAACTTTGGCCCGGTGTCGTGGGGACGACTCTATAGTCGTCGGAAATGTCGGCGGCTGGCCAACCTGGACCCGGGGTCGTGGGGACGACCCTATTGTCGTCGGACATGACGGTGGAGGGCCAATCTAGTCTCGCGGTCGTGGGGACGACCCTATAATCGTCGGGCATGACGGTGGCGGGCCAATCTAGTCCCGGGGTCGTGCGGACGACCCTATAGTCGTCGGACACGTCGGCGGCTGGCCAACTTTGGCCCGGTGTCGTGGGGACGACTCTATAGTCGTCGGAAATGTCGGCGGCTGGCCAACCTGGACCCGGGGTCGTGGGGACGACCCTATTGTCGTCGGACATGACGGTGGCGGGCCAATCTAGTCTCGGGGTCGTGGGGACGACCCTATAGTCGTCGGACATGTCGGCGGCTGGCCAACTTTGGCCCGGGGTTGTGGGGACGACCCTATAGTCGTCGGACATGACGGTGGCGGGCTAATCTAGTCCCGGGGTCGAGGGGACGACCCTATAGGCGTCGGACAAGACGGCGGCTGGACATCTTTGGCCCGGGGTCGTGGGGACGACCCTATAGTCGTCGGACATGTCGGCGGCTGGCCAACTTTGGCCCGTGGTCGTGGGGACAACCCAATAGTGGTCGGACATGTCGGCGGCTGGCCAACCTAGTCCCGAGGTCGTGGGGACGACCCTATAGTCGTCGGACTTGACGGTGGCGGGCCAATCTAGTCCCGGGGTCGTGGGGACGACCCTACAGTCGTCGGACATTTCGGCGGCTTGCCAACTTTGGCCCGGGGTCGTGGGACGACCCTATAGTCGTCGGACTTGACGGTAGCGGGCCAATCTAGTCCCGAGGTCGTGGGGACGACCCTATAGTCGTCGGACTTGACGGTGGCGGGCCAACCTAGTCCCGGGGTCGTGGGGACGACCCTACAGTCGTCGGACATTTCGGCGGCTTGCCAACTTTGGCCCGGTGTCGTGGGGACGACTCTATAGTCGTCGGAAATGTCGGCGGCTGGCCAACTTTGGCCCGTGGTTGTGGGGACGACCCTATAGTCGTTGGACATGACGGTGGCGGGCCAATCTAGTCCCGGGGTCGTGGGTAAGACCCTATAGTCGTCGGACAAGACGGCGGCTGGACATCTTTGGCCCGGGGTCGTGGGGACGACCCTATAGTCGTCGGACAAGTCGGCGGCGAGCCAATCTAGCCCCGCGGTCGTGGGGACGACCCTATAGTCGTCGGACAAGTCAGCGGCTGGCCAACATTGGCCCGTGGTACGTGGGGACGACCCTATAGTCGTCGGATATGTCGGCGGCTGGCCAACTTTGGCCCGTGGTCGTGGGGACGACCCTATAGTCGTCGGACATGTCGGCGCCTGGCCAACTTTGGCCCGTGGTCGTGGGGACGACCCTATAGTCGTCGGAAATGACGGTGGCGGGCCAATCTAGTCCCGGGGCATGGGGACGACCCTACAGTCGTCGGACAAGTCGGCGGCGAGCCAATCTAATCCCGCGGTCTTGGGGACGACCCTATAGTCGTCGGACAAGTCAGCGGCTGGCCAACATTGGCCCGTGGTCGTGGGGACGACCATATAGTCGTCGGACATGACGGTGGCGGGCCACTCTAGTCCCGGGTCGTGGGGACGACCCTATAGTCGTCGGACATGTCGGCGACTGGCCAACTTTGGCCCGGGGTCGTGGGGACGACCCTATAGTCGTCGGACATGTCGGCGGCGGGCCAACCTAGTCCCGGGGTCGTGGGGATGACCCTATAGTCGTCGGACATGACGGTGGCGGGCCAGTCTTGTCCCGGGTCGTGGGGACGACCCTATAGTCGTCGGACATGTCGCCGGCTGGCCAACTTTGGCCCGTGGTCGTGGGGACGACCCTATAGTCGTCGAACATAACGGTGGCGGGCCAATCTAGTCCCGGGGTCGTGGGGACGACCCTATAGTCGTCGGACAAGTCGGCGGCGGGCCTACCTAGTCCCGGGGTCGTGGGGACGACCCTATAGTCGTCGGACATGTTGGCGGCTTGTCAGCCAAGTCCCGGGGTCGTGGGTACGACCCTATAGTCGTCGGACAAGTCGGCGGCGGGTCAACCTTGTCCCGGGGTCGTGGGGACGACCCTATAGTCGTCGGACATGTCGGCGGCTGGCCAACTTTGGCCCGGTGTCGTGGGGACGACTCTATAGTCGTCGGAAATGTCGGCGGCTGGCCAACCTGGACCCGGGGTCGTGGGGACGACCCTATTGTCGTCGGACATGACGGTGGCGGGCCAATCTAGTCTCGCTGTCGTGGGGACGACCCTATAATCGTCGGGCATGACGGTGGCGGGCCAATCTAGTCCCGGGGTCGTGCGGACGACCCTATAGTCGTCGGACATGTCGGCGGCTGGCCAACTTTGGCCCGGTGTCGTGGGGACGACTCTATAGTCGTCGGAAATGTCGGTGGCTGGCCAACCTGGACCCGGGGTCGTGGGGACGACCCTATAGTCGTCGGACATGACGGTGGCGGGCTAATCTAGTCTCGCTGTCGTGGGGACGACCCTATAATCGTCGGGCATGACGGTGGCGGGCCAATCTAGCCCCCCGGGGTCGTGCGGACGACCCTATAGTCGTCGGACATGTCGGCGGCTGGCCAACTTTGGCCCGGTGTCGTGGGGACGACTCTATAGTCGTCGGAAATGTCGGCGGCTGGCCAACTTTGGCCCGTGGTCGTGGGGACAACCCAATAGTGGTCGGACATGTCGGCGGCTGGCCAACCTAGTCCCGAGGTCGTGGGGACGACCCTATAGTCGTCGGACTTGACGGTGGCGGGCCAATCTAGTCCCGGGGTCGTGGGGACGACCCTACAGTCCTCGGACATTTCGGCGGCTTGCCAACTTTGGCCCGGGGTCGTGGGACGACCCTATAGTCGTCGGACTTGACGGTAGCGGGCCAATCTAGTCCCGAGGTCGTGGGGACGACCCTATAGTCGTCGGACTTGACGGTGGCGGGCCAATCTAGTCCCGGGGTCGTGGGGACGACCCTACAGTCGTCGGACATTTCGGCGGCTTGCCAACATTGGCCCGGTGTCGTGGGGACGACTCTATAGTCGTCGGAAATGTCGGCGGCTGGCCAACTTTGGCCCGTGGTTGTGGGGACGTCCCTATAGTCGTTGGACATGACGGTGGCGGGCCAATCTAGTCCCGGGGTCGTGGGTAAGACCCTATAGTCGTCGGACAAGACGGCGGCTGGACATCTTTGGCCCGGGGTCGTGGGGACGACCCTATAGTCGTCGGACATGTTGGCGGGTTGTCAGCCTAGTCCCGGGGTCGTGGGTACGACCCTATAGTCGTCGGACAAGTCGGCGGCGGGCCAACCTTGTCCCGGGGTCGTGGGGACGACCCTATAGTCGTCGGACATGTCGGCGGCTGGCCAACTTTGGCCCGTGGTCGTGGGGACGATCCAATAGTCGTCGGACATGTCGGCGGCTGGCCAACTTTGGCGCGTGGTCGTGGGGACGATCCGATTGTCGTCGGACATGTCGGCGGCTGGCCAACCTAGACCCGGGGTCGTGGGGACGACCCTATTGTCGTCGGACAAGGCGGTGGCGGGCCAATCTAGTCCCGGGGTCGTGGGGACGATCCGATAGTCGTTGGACATGACGGTGGCGGGCCAATCTAGTCCCGGGGTCGTGGGGACGACCCTATAGTCGTCGGACTTGTCGGTGGCGGGCCAATCTAGTCCGGGGGTCGTGGGGACGACCCTACAGTCGTCGGACATTTCGGCGGCTTGCCAACTTTGGCCCGGGGTCGTGGGGACGATCCAATAGTCGTCGGACATGTTGGCGGCTGGTCAACTTTGGCCCGTGGTCGTGGGGACGACCCTATAGTCGTCGGAAATGACGGTGGCAGGCCAATCTAGTCCCGGGGTCATGGGGACGACCCTACAGTCGTCGGACAAGTCGGCGGCGAGCCAATCTAATCCCGCGGTCTTGGGGACGACCCTATAGTCGTCGGACAAGTCAGCGGCTGGCCAACATTGGCCCGTGGTCGTGGGGACTACCATATAGTCGTCGGACATGACGGTGGCGGGCCACTCTAGTCCCGGGTCGTGGGGACGACCCTATAGTCGTCGGACATGTCGGCGGCTGGCCAACTTTGGCCCGGGGTCGTGGGGACGACCCTATAGTCGTCGGATATGTCGGCGGCTGGCCAACTTTGGCCCGTGGTCGTGGGGACGACCCTATAGTCGTCGGACATGACGGTGGCGGGCCAGTCTAGTCCCGGGTCATGGGGACGACCCTATAGTCGTCGGACAAGTCGGCGGCTGGCCAACTTTGGCCCGTGGTCGTGGGGACGACCCTATAGTCGTCAGACATGACGGTGGCGAGCCAACCTACTCCCGGGGTCGTGGGGACGACCCTATAGTCGTCGGACAAGTCGGCGGCGGGGCAACATAGTCCCGGGGTCGTGGGGACCACCCTATAGTCGTCGGACATGACGGTGGTGGGCCAGTCTAGTCCCGGGTCGTGGGGACGACCCTATAGTCGTCGGACATGTCGGCGGCTGGCCAACTTTGGCCCGTGGTCGTGGGGAGGACCCTATACTCGTCGGACAAGTCGGCGGCGAGCCAACCTAGTCCGGGGGTCGTGGGGACGACCCTATAGTCGTCGGAGAATTCTGCGGCGGGCCAACCTAGTCCCGGGGTCGTAGGGACGACCCTATAGTCGTCGGACATGTCGCCGGCTGGCCAACTTTGGCCCGTGGTCGTGGGGACGACCCTATAGTCGTCGGACAAGTCGGCGGCGGGTCAACCTTGTCCCGGGGTCGTGGGGACGACCCTATAGTCGTCGGACATGTCGGCGGCTGGCCAACTTTGGCCCGGTGTCGTGGGGACGACTCTATAGTCGTCGGAAATGTCGGCGGCTGGCCAACCTGGACCCGGGGTCGTGGGGACGACCCTATTGTCGTCGGACATGACGGTGGAGGGCCAATCTAGTCTCGCGGTCGTGGGGACGACCCTATAATCGTCGGGCATGACGGTGGCGGGCCAATCTAGTCCCGGGGTCGTGCGGACGACCCTATAGTCGTCGGACACGTCGGCGGCTGGCCAACTTTGGCCCGGTGTCGTGGGGACGACTCTATAGTCGTCGGAAATGTCGGCGGCTGGCCAACCTGGACCCGGGGTCGTGGGGACGACCCTATTGTCGTCGGACATGACGGTGGCGGGCCAATCTAGTCCCGGGGTCGTGGGGACGACCCTACATTCGTCGGACATTTCGGCGGCTTGCCAACTTTGGCCCGGGGTCGTGGGACGACCCTATAGTCGTCGGACTTGACGGTAGCGGGCCAATCTAGTCCCGAGGTCGTGGGGACGACCCTATAGTCGTCGGACTTGACGGTGGCGGGCCAACCTAGTCCCGGGGTCGTGGGGACGACCCTACAGTCGTCGGACATTTCGGCGGCTGGCCAACTTTGGCCCGGTGTCGTGGGGACGACTCTATAGTCGTCGGAAATGTCGGCGGCTGGCCAACTTTGGCCCGTGGTTGTGGGGACGACCCTATAGTCGTTGGACATGACGGTGGCGGGCCAATCTAGTCCCGGGGTCGTGGGTAAGACCCTATAGTCGTCGGACAAGACGGCGGCTGGACATCTTTGGCCCGGGGTCGTGGGGACGACTCTATAGTCGTCGGGCATGTCGGCGGCTGGCCAACTTTGGCCCGTGGTCGTGGGGACGATCCGATAGTGGTCGGACATGTCGGCGGATGGCCTACTTTGGCCCTGTGTCTTGGGGACGACTCTATAGTCGTCGGACATGTCGGCGGCTGGCCAACCTAGACCCGGGGTCGTGGGGACGACCCTATAGTCCACGGACAAGTCGGCGGCTGGCCAACTTTGGCCGGTGGTCGTGGGAACGACCCTATAGTCGTCGGACATGACGGTGGCGGACCAATCTAGTCCCGGGATCGTGGGGACGACCCTATAGTCGTCGGAGATGTCGGCGGCTGGCCAACTTTGGCCCGTAGTCGTGGGGACGATCCGATAGTCGCCGGACATGACGGTGGCGGGCCAATCTATTCCCGGGGTCGTGGGGACGACCCTATAGTCGTCGGACAAGTCGACGGCTGGCCAACTTTGGCCCGTGGTCGTGGGGACGACCCAATAGTCGTTGGACATGTCGGCGGCTGGCCAACTTTGGCCCGTGGCTGTGGGGACGACCCTATAGTCGTTGGACATGACGGTGGCGGGCCAATCTAGTCCCGTGGTCGCGGGGACGACCCTACAGTCGTCGGACATTTCGGCGGCAGGCCAACTTTGGCCCGTGGTCGTGGGGACGACCCTATAGTCGTCGGACATGACGGTAGCGGGCCAATCTAGTCCCGAGGTCGTAGGGCGACCCTATAGTCGTCGAACATGTCAACGGCGGGCCAGCGTAGGCTCGGGGTCGTGCGCAGGACTATATAGTCGTCGGACATGACGGCCACGGGCTAACATAGGATCAGGGTCACGGGGACGACCCTATAGTCGTCGGAGATGTCGGCGGCTGGCCTACTTTGGCCCTGTGTCTTGGGGACGACCCTATAGTCGTCGGACAAATCGGCGGCTGGCCAACTTTGGCGCGGGGTCGTGGGGACGACGCTATTGTCGTCGGACAAGTCGGCGGTGAGCCAACCTAGTCCAGGGGTCGTGGGGACGACCCTATATTCGTCGGACATGTCGGCGGCTTGCCAACTTTGGCCCGGGGTCGTTGGCACGACCCTATAGTCGTCGGACATGTTGCCGGCTGGTCAACCTAGTCCCGGGGTCGTGGGGACGACCCTATAGTCGTCGGAAATGTCGGCGGCTGGCCAATTTTGGCCCGTGATCGTGAAGACGACCCTATAGTCGTCGGACATGACGGTGGCGGGCCAATCTAGTCCCGGGGTCGTGGGGACGACCCTATAGTCGTCGGACATGTCGGCGGCTGGCCAGCTTTGGCCCGTGGTCGTGGGGACGAAACAATAGTCGTCGGACATGTCGGCGGCTGGCCAACTTTGGCCCGTGGTCGTGGGGACGATCCGATAGTCGATGGACATGACCGTGCCGGGCCAATCAAGTCCCGGGGTCGTAGCTACGACCCTATAGTCATCGGGCATGTCGGCGATTGGCCATTATAGGCCCGGGGTCGTGGGGACGACCGTATATTCGTCGGACATGACGTTGGCGGGCCAATCTAGTCCCAGGGTCGTTGGGACGACCCTATAGTCGTCGGACATGTCGGCGGCTGGCCAACTTTGGCCCGTGGTCGTGGGGACGACTCTATAGTCGTCGGACATGTCGGCGGCTGGCCAACCTAGACTCGGGGTCGTGGGGACGACCCTATTGTCGTCGGACATGACGGTGGCGGGCCAATCTAGTCCCGGGGTCGTCGGGACGACCCTATAGTCGTCGGACATGTCTGCGGCTGGCCAACTTTGGCCCGTGGCCGTGGGGACGACCCTATAGTCGTTGGACATGTCAGCGGCTGGCCAACTTTGGCCCGTGGTCGTGGGGACGATCCGATAGTCGTCGGACGTGACGGTGGCTAGCCAATCTAGTCCCGGGATCGTGGGTACGACCCTATAGTCGTCGGAGATGTCGGCGGCTGGCCTACTTTGGCCCTGTGTCTTGGGGACGACCCTATAGTCGTCGGACAAATCGGCGGCTGGCCAACTTTGGCCCGTGGTCGTGGGGACGACCCTATAGTCGTCAGACATGACGGTGGCGAGCCAACCTACTCCCGGGGTCGTGGGGACGACCCTATAGTCGTCGGACAAGTCGGCGGCGGGGCAACATAGTCCCGGGGTCGTGGGGACCACCCTATAGTCGTCGGACATGACGGTGGTGGGCCAGTCTAGTCCCGGGTCGTGGGGACGACCCTATAGTCGTCGGACATGTCGGCGGCTGGCCAACTTTGGCCCGTGGTCGTGGGGAGGACCCTATACTCGTCGGACAAGTCGGCGGCGAGCCAACCTAGTCCGGGGGTCGTGGGGACGACCCTATAGTCGTCGGAGAATTCTGCGGCGGGCCAACCTAGTCCCGGGGTCGTAGGGACGACCCTATAGTCGTCGGACATGTCGCCGGCTGGCCAACTTTGGCCCGTGGTCGTGGGGACGACCCTATAGTCGTCGGACAAGTCGGCGGCGGGTCAACCTTGTCCCGGGGTCGTGGGGACGACCCTATAGTCGTCGGACATGTCGGCGGCTGGCCAACTTTGGCCCGGTGTCGTGGGGACGACTCTATAGTCGTCGGAAATGTCGGCGGCTGGCCAACCTGGACCCGGGGTCGTGGGGACGACCCTATTGTCGTCGGACATGACGGTGGAGGGCCAATCTAGCCTCGCGGTCGTGGGGACGACCCTATAATCGTCGGGCATGACGGTGGCGGGCCAATCTAGTCCCGGGGTCGTGCGGACGACCCTATAGTCGTCGGACACGTCGGCGGCTGGCCAACTTTGGCCCGGTGTCGTGGGGACGACTCTATAGTCGTCGGAAATGTCGGCGGCTGGCCAACCTGGACCCGGGGTCGTGGGGACGACCCTATTGTCGTCGGACATGACGGTGGCGGGCCAATCTAGTCCCGGGGTCGTGGGGACGACCCTACATTCGTCGGACATTTCGGCGGCTTGCCAACTTTGGCCCGGGGTCGTGGGACGACCCTATAGTCGTCGGACTTGACGGTAGCGGGCCAATCTAGTCCCGAGGTCGTGGGGACGACCCTATAGTCGTCGGACTTGACGGTGGCGGGCCAACCTAGTCCCGGGGTCGTGGGGACGACCCTACAGTCGTCGGACATTTCGGCGGCTGGCCAACTTTGGCCCGGTGTCGTGGGGACGACTCTATAGTCGTCGGAAATGTCGGCGGCTGGCCAACTTTGGCCCGTGGTTGTGGGGACGACCCTATAGTCGTTGGACATGACGGTGGCGGGCCAATCTAGTCCCGGGGTCGTGGGTAAGACCCTATAGTCGTCGGACAAGACGGCGGCTGGACATCTTTGGCCCGGGGTCGTGGGGACGACTCTATAGTCGTCGGGCATGTCGGCGGCTGGCCAACTTTGGCCCGTGGTCGTGGGGACGATCCGATAGTGGTCGGACATGTCGGCGGATGGCCTACTTTGGCCCTGTGTCTTGGGGACGACTCTATAGTCGTCGGACATGTCGGCGGCTGGCCAACCTAGACCCGGGGTCGTGGGGACGACCCTATAGTCCACGGACAAGTCGGCGGCTGGCCAACTTTGGCCGGTGGTCGTGGGAACGACCCTATAGTCGTCGGACATGACGGTGGCGGACCAATCTAGTCCCGGGATCGTGGGGACGACCCTATAGTCGTCGGAGATGTCGGCGGCTGGCCAACTTTGGCCCGTAGTCGTGGGGACGATCCGATAGTCGCCGGACATGACGGTGGCGGGCCAATCTATTCCCGGGGTCGTGGGGACGACCCTATAGTCGTCGGACAAGTCGACGGCTGGCCAACTTTGGCCCGTGGTCGTGGGGACGACCCAATAGTCGTTGGACATGTCGGCGGCTGGCCAACTTTGGCCCGTGGCTGTGGGGACGACCCTATAGTCGTTGGACATGACGGTGGCGGGCCAATCTAGTCCCGTGGTCGCGGGGACGACCCTACAGTCGTCGGACATTTCGGCGGCAGGCCAACTTTGGCCCGTGGTCGTGGGGACGACCCTATAGTCGTCGGACATGACGGTAGCGGGCCAATCTAGTCCCGAGGTCGTAGGGCGACCCTATAGTCGTCGAACATGTCAACGGCGGGCCAGCGTAGGCTCGGGGTCGTGCGCAGGACTATATAGTCGTCGGACATGACGGCCACGGGCTAACATAGGATCAGGGTCACGGGGACGACCCTATAGTCGTCGAACATGTCGACGGCTGGCCAACGTAGTCCCGGGGTCGTGGGGACGACCCTATTGTCGTCGGACATGGCGGTGGCGGGCCAATCTAGTCCCGTGGTCGCGGGGACGACCCTACAGTCGTCGGACATGTTGGCGGCAGGTCAACCTAGTCCCGGGGTCGTGGGGACGACCCTATTGTCGTCGGATATGGCGGTGGCGGGCCAATCTAGTCCCGTGGTCGCGGGGACGACCCTACAGGCGTCGGACATTTCGGCGGCAGGCCAACTTTGGCCCGGGGTCGTGGGGACGACCCTATAGTCGTTGGACATGACGGTGGCGGGCCAATCTAGTCCCGGGGTCGTAGGGACGACCCTATAGTGGTCGGACATGTCGGCGATTGGCCAACATTGGCCCGGGGTCGTGGGGACGACCCTATAGTCGTCGGACATGTCGGCGGCTGGCCAACCTAGTCCCGAGGTCGTGGGGACGACCCTATAATCGTCGGACTTCACGGTGGCGGGCCAATCTAGTCCCGGGGTCGTGGGGACGACCCTACAGTCGTCGGACATTTCGGCGGCTTGCCAACTTTGGCCCGGGGTCGTGGGGACGACCCTATAGTCGTCGGACTTCACGGTGGCGGGTCAATCTAGTCCCGCGGTCGTGGGGACGACCCTACAGTCGTCGGACATTTCGGCGGCTTGCCAACTTTGGCCCGGGGTCGTGGGGACGACCCTATAGTCGTCGGACATGACGGTGGCGGACCAATCTAGTCCCGGGGTCGTGGGGACGACCCTATAGTCGTCGGACATGTCGGCGGCTGGCCAACTTTGGCCCGTGGTCGTGGGGACGATCCAATAGTCGTCGGACATGTCGGCGGCTGGCCAACTTTGGCCCGTGGTCGTGGGGACGACCCTATAGTCGTAGGACATGTCAGCGGCTGGCCAACTTTGGCCCCGTGTCGTGGGGACGACCCTATAGTCGTCAGACATGTCGGCGGCTGGCCAACGTTGGCCCGTGGTCGTGGAGACGATCCTATAGTCGTCGGACTTGACGGTGCCGGGCCAATCTAGTCCCGGGGTCGTGGGGACGACCCTACAGTCGTCGGACATTTCGGCGGCTTGCCAACTTTGGCCCGGGGTCGTGGGGACGACCCTATAGTCGTCGGACTTCACGGTGGCGGGCCAATCTAGTCCCGCGGTCGTGGGGACGACCCTACAGTCGTCGGACATTTCGGCGGCTTGCCAACTTTGGCCCGGGGTCGTGGGGACGACCCTATAGTCGTCGGACATGACGGTGGCTGGCCGACCTAGTCCCGAGGTCGTGGGGACGACCGTATAGTCGTCGGATATGTTGGCGGCTGGCCAACTTTGGCCCGTGGTCGTGGGGACGATCCGATAGTCGTCGGACGTGACGGTGGCTAGCCAATCTAGTCCCGGGATCGTGGGTACGACCCTATAGTCGTCGGAGATGTCGGCGGCTGGCCTACTTTGGCCCTGTGTCTTGGGGACGACCCTATAGTCGTCGGACAAATCGGCGGCTGGCCAACTTTGGCGCGGGGTCGTGGGGACGACGCTATTGTCGTCGGACAAGTCGGCGGTGAGCCAACCTAGTCCAGGGGTCGTGGGGACGACCCTATATTCGTCGGACATGTCGGCGGCTTGCCAACTTTGGCCCGGGGTCGTTGGCACGACCCTATAGTCGTCGGACATGTTGCCGGCTGGTCAACCTAGTCCCGGGGTCGTGGGGACGACCCTATAGTCGTCGGAAATGTCGGCGGCTGGCCAATTTTGGCCCGTGATCGTGAAGACGACCCTATAGTCGTCGGACATGACGGTGGCGGGCCAATCTAGTCCCGGGGTCGTGGGGACGACCCTATAGTCGTCGGACATGTCGGCGGCTGGCCAGCTTTGGCCCGTGGTCGTGGGGACGAAACAATAGTCGTCGGACATGTCGGCGGCTGGCCAACTTTGGCCCGTGGTCGTGGGGACGATCCGATAGTCGATGGACATGACCGTGCCGGGCCAATCAAGTCCCGGGGTCGTAGCTACGACCCTATAGTCATCGGGCATGTCGGCGATTGGCCATTATAGGCCCGGGGTCGTGGGGACGACCGTATATTCGTCGGACATGACGTTGGCGGGCCAATCTAGTCCCAGGGTCGTTGGGACGACCCTATAGTCGTCGGACATGTCGGCGGCTGGCCAACTTTGGCCCGTGGTCGTGGGGACGACTCTATAGTCGTCGGACATGTCGGCGGCTGGCCAACCTAGACTCGGGGTCGTGGGGACGACCCTATTGTCGTCGGACATGACGGTGGCGGGCCAATCTAGTCCCGGGGTCGTCGGGACGACCCTATAGTCGTCGGACATGTCTGCGGCTGGCCAACTTTGGCCCGTGGCCGTGGGGACGACCCTATAGTCGTTGGACATGTCAGCGGCTGGCCAACTTTGGCCCGTGGTCGTGGGGACGATCCGATAGTCGTTGGGCATGACGGTGGCGGGCCAATCTAGTCCCGGGGTCGTCGGGACGACCCTATAGTCGTCGGACAACACGGCGGCTGGACATCTTTGGCCCGCGGTCGTGGGGACGACTCTATAGTCGTCGGACAACACGGCGGCTGGACATCTTTGGCCCGCGGTCGTGGGGACGACCCTATAGTCGTCGGACATGACGTTGGCGGGCCAATCTAGTCCCAGGGTCGTTGGGACGACCCTATAGTCGTCGGACATGTCGGCGGCTGGCCAACTTTGGCCCGTGGTCGTGGGGACGACTCTATAGTCGTCGGACATGTCGGCGGCTGGCCAACCTAGACTCGGGGTCGTGGGGACGACCCTATTGTCGTCGGACATGACGGTGGCGGGCCAATCTAGTCCCGGGGTCGTCGGGACGACCCTATAGTCGTCGGACATGTCTGCGGCTGGCCAACTTTGGCCCGTGGCCGTGGGGACGACCCTATAGTCGTTGGACATGTCAGCGGCTGGCCAACTTTGGCCCGTGGTCGTGGGGACGATCCGATAGTCGTTGGGCATGACGGTGGCGGGCCAATCTAGTCCCGGGGTCGTCGGGACGACCCTATAGTCGTCGGACATGTCGGCGGCTGGCCAACTTTGGCCCGGTGACGTGGGGACGACTCTATAGTCGTCGGACATGTCGGCGGCTGGCCAACTTTGGCCCGTGATCGTGGGGACGATCCAATAGTCGTCGGACATGTCGGCGACTGGCCAACTTTGGCCCTTGGTCGTGGGGACGACCGTATAGTCGTTGGACATGTCAGCGGCTGGCCAACTTTGGCCCGGTGTCGTGGGGACGACTCTATAGTCGTCGGACATGTCGGCGGCTGGCCAACCCAGACCCGGGCTCGTGGGGACGACCCTATTGTCGTCGAACATGTCGGTGGCGGGCAAATCTATTCCCGGGGTCGTAGGGACGACCCTATAGTCGTCGGACATGTTGGCGATTGGCCAACATTGGCCCGGTGTCGTCGGGACGACCCTATAGTCGTCGTACATGTCGGCGGCTGGCAAACCTAGTCCCGAGGTCGTGGGGACGACCCTATAGTCGTCGGACTTGACGGTGGCGGGCCAATCTAGTCCCGGGGTCGTGGGGACGACCCTATAGTCGTCGGACATGTCGGCGGCTGGCCAACTTTGGCCCGTGGTCGCGGGGACGACCCAATAGTCGTGGGACATGTCGGCGGCTGGCGAACTTTGGCCCGTGGTTGTGGGGACGACCCTATAGTCGTTGGACATGACGGTGGCGGGCCAATCTAGTCCCGGGGTCGTGGGGACGACCCTATAGTCGTCGGACATGTCGGCGGCTGGCCAACTTTGGCCCGTGGTCGTGGGGACGACCCTATAGTCGTCGGACATGTCGGCGGCTGGCCAACCTAGTCCCAACGTCGTGGGAACGACCCTATAGTGGTCGGACAAGTCGGCGGCTGGACATCTTTGGCCCGCGGTCGTGGGGACGACCCTATAGTCGTCGGACAACACGGCGGCCGGACATCTTTGGCCCGCGGTCGTGGGGCGACCCAATAGTCGTTGGACATGTCGGCGGCTGGCCAACTTTGGCCCGTGGTCGTGGGGCGACCCAATAGTCGTTGGACATGTCGGCGGCTGGCCAACTTTGGCCCGTGGTCGTGGGGCAACCCAATAGTCGTTTGACATGTCGGCGGCTGGCCATCTTTGGCCCGTGGTCGTGGGGACGACCCTATAGTCGTCGGACATGTCGGCGGCTGGCCAACCTAGTCCCAACGTCGTGGGAACGACCCTATAGTGGACGGACAAGTCGGCGGCTGGACATCTTTGGCCCGCGGTCGTGGGGACGACCCTATAGTCGTCGGACAACACGGCGGCCGGACATCTTTGGCCCGCGGTCGTGGGGACGACCCTATAGTCGTCGGACATGACGGTGGCGGGCCAATCTAGTCCCAGGGTCGTTGGGACGACCCTATAGTCGTCGGACATGTCGGCGGCTGGCCAACTTTGGCCCGAGGTCGTGGGGACGACCCTATAGTCGTCGGACAACACGGCGGCTGGACATCTTTGGCCGGCGGTCGTGGGGACGACCCTATAGTCGTCGGACAAGTCGGCGGCTGGACATCTTTGGCCCGCGGTCGTGGGGACGACCCTATAGTCGTCGGACATGTCGGCGGCTGGCCAACCTAGTCCCAACGTCGTGGGAACGACCCTATAGTGGTCGGACAAGTCGGCGGCTGGACATCTTTGGCCCGCGGTCGTGGGGACGACCCTATAGTCGTCGGACAACACGGCGGCTGGACATCTTTGGCCCGCGGTCGTGGGGACGACCCTATAGTCGTCGGACAAGTCGGCGGCGAGCCAACCTATTCCCGGGGTCGTGGGGAGGACCGTATAGTCGTCGGACATGAAGGTGGCGGGCCAATCTAGTCCCAGGGTCGTTGGGACGACCCTATAGTCGCCGGACATGTCGGCGGCTGGCCAACTTTGGCCCGAGGTCGTGGGGACGACTCTATAGTCGTCGGACATGTCGGCGGCTGGCCAACATAGACCCGGGGTCGTGGGGACGACCCTATTGTCGTCGGACATGACGGTGGCGGGCCAATCTAGTCCCGGGGTCGTGGGGACGACCCCATAGTCGTCGGACATGTCGGCGGCTGGCCATCTTTGGCCCGTGGTCGTGAAGACGACCCTATAGTCGTCGGACATGACGGTGGCGGGCCAATCTAGTCCCGGGGTCGTGGGGACGACCATATAGTCATCGGACATGTCGGCGGCTGGCCAACTTTGGCCCGTGGTCGTGGGGCGAACCAATAGTCGTTGGACATGTCGGCGGCTGGCCAACGTTGGGCCGTGGTCGTGGGGACTATCCGATAGTCGTCGGACGTGACGGTGGCTAGCCAATCTAGTCCCAGGGTCGTGGGGATGACCAAATAGTCGTCGGACATGTTGGCGGCTGCCCAACCTAGTCCCAACGTCGTGGGAACGACCCTATAATCGTCGGACATAACGGTGGCGGGCCAATTTAGTCCCGTGGTCGTGGGGACGCCCCAATAGTCGTTGGACATGTCGGCGGCTGGCCAACTTTGGCCCGTGGTCGTGGTGGACGACCCTATAGTCGTCGGACATGTCGGCGGCTGGCCAACTTTGGCCCGAAGTCGTGGGGACGATCCGATAGTCGCCGGACATGACGGTGGCGGGCCAATCTATTCCCGGTGTCGTGGGGACGACTCTATAGTCGTCAGACATGTCGGCGGCTGGCCAACTTTGGTCCGTGGTCGTGGGGACGACCCAATAGTCGTCGGACATTTCGGCGGCTGGCCAACATTGGCCCGTGGTCGTGGGGACGACCCAATAGTCGTCGGACATTTCGGCGGCTGGCCAACTTTGACCCGTGGTCGTGGGGACGACCCTATAGTCGTCGAACATGTCAACGGCGGGCCAGCGTAGGCTCGGGGTCGTGTGCACGACTATATAGTCGTCGGACATGACGGCCACGGGCTAACTTAGGATCAGGGTCGTGGGGACGACACTATAGTCGTCGCAAATGACGGCGGCGAGCCAACCTAGTCCCGGGGTCGTGGGGGCGACCCTATAGTGGTCGGACTAGACGGCGGCTGGCCACCTTTGGCCCGTGGTCGTGGGGACGCCCCAATAGTCGTTGGACATGTCGGCGGCTGGCCAACTTTGGCCCGTGGTCGTGGTGGACGACCCTATAGTCGTCGGACATGTCGGCGGCTGGCCAACTTTGGCCCGTGGTCGTGGGGACGATCCGATAGTCGTCGGACATGTCGGCGGCTGGCCAACCTAGACCCGGGGTCGTGGGTACGACCCTATTGTCGTCGGACATGGCGGTGGCGGGCCGATCTAGTCCCGTGGTCGTGGGGACGACCCTATAGTCATCGGACATGACGGTAGCGGGCCAATCTAGACCCGAGGTCGTGGGGACGACCCTATAGTAGTCGGACATGTCGGCGGCTGGCCAACCTAGACCCGGGGTCGTGGGGACGACCCTATTGTCGTCGGACATGACGGTGGCGGGCCAATCTAGTCCCAGGGTCGTGGGGACGACCCTATAGTCGTCGGACAAGTCGGCGGCGGGCCAACCTAGTCCCGGGGTCATGGGGACGACCCTATAGTCGTCGGATATGTCGGCGGCTGTCCAACTTTGGTCCGTGGTCGTGGGGACGACCCTATAGTCGTCAGAAATAACGGTGGCGGGGCAATCAACTCCCGGGGTCGTGGGGTCGACCCTATAGTCGTCGGATATGTCGGCGGCTGGCCAAATTTGGTCCGTGGTCGTGGGGACGACCCTATAGTCGTCGGACATGTCGGCGGCTGGCCAACTTTGGCCCGTGGTCGTGGGGACGACTGTTTAGTCGTCGGACATTTCGGCGGCTGGCCAACCTGGACCTGGGGTCGTGGGGACGGCCCTATAGTCGTCGGACATGACGGTGGCGGGCCAATCTAGTCCCGGGTTGTGGGGACATGTCGGCGACTTGCCAAATGTGCCCGGGGTGGTGGGGTCGACCCTATAGTCGTCGGACATGATGGTGGCGGGCCAATCTAGTCCCGAGGTCATGGGGACGACCCTATAGTCGTCGGACATTTCGGCGGCTGGCCAACTTTGGCCCGTGGTCGTGGGGACGACCCTATAGTCGTCGGACATGTCGGCGGCTGGCCAACATTGGCCCGTGGTCGTGGAGACGACCCTATAGTCGTCGGATATGTCGGCGGCTGGCCAACTTTGGTCCGTTGTCGTGGGGACGACCCTATAGTCGTCGGAAATAACCATGGCGGGGCAATCTATTCCCGGGGTCGTGGGCACGACCCTGTAGTCGTCGGACATGACGGTGGCGGGCCAATCTAGTCCCGGGGTCATGGGAACGACCCTATAGTCGTCGGACATGTCGGCGGCGGGCCAACTTTGGCCCGGGGTCGTGGAGACGACCCTATAGTCATCGGACATATCGGCGATTGGCCATTATTGGCCCGGGGTCGTGGGGACGACCGTATATTCGTCGGACATGACGGTGGCGGGCCAATCTAGTCCCGGGGTCGTGGGGACGACCCTATAGTCGTCGGACATATCAGCGGCTGGCCAACTTTTGCCCGGGGTCGTGGGGACGACCCTATAGTCGTCGGACATGTCGGCGGCTTGCCAACTTTGGCCCGGGGTCGTGGGGACGACCCTATAGTCGTCGGACATGTCGGCGGCTGGCCAACTTTGGCCCGGTGTCGTGGGGACGACTCTACAGTCGTCGGACATGTCGGCGGCGGCCCAATCTAGTACCGGGGTCGTGAGGACGACACTATAGTCGTCGGACATGTCGGCGGCTGGCCAACTTTGGCCCATGGTTGTGGGGACGACCCTATAGTCGTTGGACATGACGGTGGCGGGCCAATCTAGTCCCGGGGTCGTGGGGACGACCCTATAGTCGTCGGACATGTCGGCGGCTGGCCAACTTTGGCCCGTAGTCGTGGGGACGATCCGATAGTCGCCGGACATGACGGTGGCGGGCCAATCTATTCCCGGGGTCGTGGGGACGACCCTATAGTCGTCGGACATGTCGGCGGCTGGCCAACTTTGGCCCGTGGTCGTGGGGACGACCCAATAGTCGTTGGACATGTCGGCGGCTGGCCAACTTTGGCCTGTGGTTGTGGGGACGACCCTATAGTCGTTGGACATGACGGTGGCGGGCCAATCTAGTCCCGGGGTCGTGGGGACGACCCTATAGTCGTCGGACAAGACGGCGGCTGGACATCTTTCGCCCGGGGTCGTGGGGACGACACTATAGTCGTCGGACATATCAGCGGCTGGCCAACTTTTGCCCGGGGTCGTGGGGACGACCCTATAGTCGTCGGACATGTCGGCGGCTTGACAACTTTGGCCCGGGGTCGTGGGGACGACCCTATAGTCGTCGGACATGACGGTGGCGGGCCAATCTAGTCCCAGGGTCGTGGGAACGACCCTATAGTCTTCGGACATGTCGGCGGCTGGCCAACTTTGGCCCGTGGTCGTGGGGACGACCCAATAGTCGTCGGACATGTCGGCGGCTGGCCATTCTAGTCCCGGGGTCGTGGGGACGACTCCATAGTCGTCGGACATGTCGGCGGCGGGCCAACCTAGTCCCGGGGTTGTGGGGACGACCCTATAGTCGTCGGACATGTCAGCGGCTGGCCAAATTTGCCCCGGTGTCGTGGTGACGACTCTATAGTCGTCGGACATGTCGGCGGCTGGCCAATCTAGTCGCGGGGTCGTGGGGACGACCCTATAGTCTTCGGACATGTCGGCGGCTGGCCAACTTTGGCCCGTGGTCGTGGGGACGACCCAATAGTCGTCGGACATGTCGGCGGCTGGCCAACTTTGGCCCGTAGTCGTGGGGACGATCCGATAGTCGCCGGACATGACGGTGGCGGGCCAATCTATTCCCGGGGTCGTGGGGACGACCCTATAGTCGTCGGACATGTCGGCGGCTGGCCAACTTTGGCCCGGTGTCGTGGGGACGACCCTATTGTCGTCGGACATGACGGTGGCGGGCCAATCTAGTCCCGGGGTCGTGGGGACGACCCTATAGTCGTCGGACATGTCGGCGGCTGGCCAACTTTGACCCGTGATCGTGGGGACGACCGTATAGTCGTCGGACATGTCGGCGGCTGGCCATTCTAGTCCCGGGGTCGTGGGGACGACCCTATAGTCGTCGGACATGTCGGCGGCGGGCCAACTTTGTCCCGGGGTCGTGGAGACGACCCTATAGTCATCGGACATGTCGGCGATTGGCCATTATTGGCCCGGGGTCGTGGGGACGACCGTATATTCGTCGGACATGACGGTGGCGGGCCATTCTAGTCCCGGGATTGTGGGGACATGTCGGCGACTTGCCAAATGTGCCCGGGGTCGTGGGGACGACCCTATAGTGGTCGGACAAGTCGGCGGCTGGCCAACCTAGTCCGGGGGTCGTGGGGACGACTCTATAGTCGTCGGACATGTCGGCGGCGGGCCAACCTAGTCCCGGGGTTGTGGGAACGACCCTATAGTCATCGGATATGTCGGCGGCTGGCCTACTTTGGCCCGTCGTCGTGGGGACGACCCAATTGTCGTCGGACTAGACGGTGGCGGGCCAATCTAGTCCCGTGGTCGTGGGCACGACCCTATAGTCGTCGGACAAGTCGGCGGCGGGCCAACCTAGTCCGGGGTCATGGGGACGACCCTATAGTCGTCGGATATGTCGGCGGCTGTCCAACTTTGGTCCGTGGTCGTGGGGACGACTGTTTAGTCGTCGGACATTTCGGCGGCTGGCCAACCTAGACCCGGGGTCCTGGGGACGACCCTATTGTCGTCGGACATGTTGGCGGCTGGTCAACCTAGTCCCGGGGTCGTGGGGACGACCCTATAGTCGTCGGACAAGTCGGCGGAGGGCCAACCTAGTCCCGCGGTATGGGGACGACCCTATAGTCGTCGGACAAGTCGGCAGCTTGCAAACTTTGGTCCGGGGTCGTGGGGACGACTCTATAGTCGTCGGACATGTCGGTGGCGGGTCAATCTAGTCCAGGGGTCATGGGGACGACCCTATAGTCGTCGGATATTTCGGCGGTGGCCAACTTTGGCCCGTGGTCGTGGGGACGACTCTATAGTCGTCGGACATGTCGGCGGCTGGCCAACCTAGACCCGGGGTCGTGGGGACGACTCTATAGTCGTCGGACATGTCGGTGGCGGGTCAATCTAGTCCAGGGGTCATGGGGACGACCCTATAGTCTTCGGACATGTCGGCGGCTGGCCAACTTTGGCCCGTGGTCGTGGGGACGACCCAATAGTCGTCGGACATGTCGGCGGCTGGCCAACTTTGGCCCGAAGTCGTGGGGACGATCCGATATTCGCCGGACATGACGGTGGCGGGCCAATCTATTCCCGGGGTCGTGGGGACGACCCAATAGTCATCGGACATGTCGGCGGCTGGCCAACTTTGGCCCGTGGTCGTGGGGACGACCCAATAGTCGTCGGACATGTCGGCGGCTGGCCAACTTTGGCCCGTAGTCGTGGGGACGATCCGATATTCGCCGGACATGACGGTGCCGGGCCAATCAAGTCCCGGGGTCGTAGGTGCGACCCTATAGTCATCGGACATGTCGGCGATTGGCCATTATTGGCCCGGGGTCGTGGGGACGACCGTATAATCGTCGGACATGACGGTGGCGGGCCAATCTAGTCCCGGGGTCGTGGGGACGAGCCTATAGTCGTCGGACAACACGGCGGCTGGACATCTTTGGCCCGCGGTCGTGGGGACGACCCTATAGTCGTCGGACATGACGGTGGCGGGCAAATCTAGTCCCAGGGTCGTTGGGACGACCCTATAGTCGTCGGACATGTCGGCGGCTGGCCAATCTAGTCCCGGGGTCGTGCGGACGACCCTATAGTCTTCGGACATGTCGGCGGCTGGCCAACTTTGGCCCGTGGTCGTGGGGACGACCCAATAGTCGTCAGACATGTCGGCGGCTGGCCAACTTTGGCCCGTAGTCGTGGGGACGATCCGATATTCGCCGGACATGACGGTGGCGGCCAATCTATTCCCGGGGTCGTGGGGACGACCCTATAGTCGACGGACATGTCGGCGGCTGGCCAACTTTGGCCCGGTGTCGTGGGGACGACTCTATAGTCGTCGGACATGTCGGTGGCGGGCCAATCTAGTCCCGGGGTCATGGGAACGACCCTATAGTCGTCGGATATTTCGGCGGCCGGCCAACTTTGGCCCGTGGTCGTGGGGACGACCCTATAGTCGTCGGACATGTCGGCGGCTGGCCAACTTTGGCCTGTGGTCGTGGGGACGACCCTATAGTCGTCGGACATGTCGGCGGCTGGCCAACTTTGGCCCGTGGTCGTGGGGACGAACCAATAGTCATCGGACATGTCGGCGGCTGGCCAACTTTGGCCCGTGGTCGTGGGGACGATCCGATAGTCGATGGATATGACGGTGCCGGGCCAATCAATTCCCGGGGTCGTAGGTACGACCCTATTGTCATCGGACATGTCGGCGATTGGACATTATTGGCCCGGGGTCGTGGGGACGACCGTATATTCGTCGGACATGACGGTGGCGGGCCAATCTAGTCCCGGGGTCGTGGGGCCGACCCTATAGTCGTCGGACAACACGGCGGCTGGACATCTTTGGCCCGCGGTCGTGGGGACGACCCTATAGTCGTCGGACATGACGGTGGCGGGCCAACCTAGACCCGGGGTCGTGGGGACGACCCTATAGTCGTCGGACATGTCGGCGGCGGGCCAACTTTGGCCCGGGGTCGTGGAGACGACCCTATAGTCATCGGACATGTCGGTGGCGGGCCAATCTAGTCCCGGGGTCATGGGAACGACCCTATAGTCGTCGGATATTTCGGCGGCCGGCCAACTTTGGCCCGTGGTCGTGGGGACGACCCTATAGTCGTCGGACATGTCGGCGGCTGGCCAACTTTGGCCTGTGGTCGTGGGGACGACCCTATAGTCGTCGGACATGTCGGCGGCTGGCCAACTTTGGCCCGTGGTCGTGGGGACGAACCAATAGTCATCGGACATGTCGGCGGCTGGCCAACTTTGGCCCGTGGTCGTGGGGACGATCCGATAGTCGATGGATATGACGGTGCCGGGCCAATCAAGTCCCGGGGTCGTAGGTACGACCCTATAGTCATCGGACATGTCGGCGATTGGACATCATTGGCCCGGGGTCGTGGGGACGACCGTATATTCGTCGGACATGACGGTGGCGGGCCAATCTAGTCCCGGGGTCGTGGGGACGACCCTATAGTCGTCGGACAACACGGCGGCTGGACATCTTTGGCCCGCGGTCGTGGGGACGACCCTATAGTCGTCGGACATGACGGTGGCGGGCCAACCTAGACCCGGGGTCGTGGGGACGACCCTATAGTCGTCGGACATGTCGGCGGCGGGCCAACTTTGGCCCGGGGTCGTGGAGACGACCCTATAGTCATCGGACATGTCGGCGATTGGCCATTATTGGCCCGGGGTCGTGGGGACGACCGTATAGTCGTCGGACTTGACGGTGGTGGGCCAATCTAGTCCCGGGGTCCTGGGGACGACCCTACAGTCGTCGGACATTTCGGCGGCTTGCCAACTTGGGCCCGGGGTCGTGGGGACGTCTCTATAGTCGTCGGACTTGACGGTGGCGGGCCAATCTAGTCCCGGGGCCGTGTGGACGACCCTACAGTCGTCGGACATTTCGGCGGCTTGCCAACTTTGGCCCGGGGTCGTGGGGACGACCCTATAATCGTCGGACATGTCGGCGGGTGGCCAACCTAGTCCCGAGGTCTTGGGGGCGACCCTATAGTCGTCGGACAAGACGGCGGCTGGACATCTTTGGCCCGGGGTCGTGGGGACGACCCTATAGTCGTCGGACATGTCGGCGGCTGGCCAACTTTGGCCCGTGGTCGTGGGGACGATCCAATAGTCGTCGGACATGTCGGTGGCTGGCCAACTTTGGCCCGGTGTCGTGGGGACGACTCTATAGTCGTCGGACATGTCGGCGGCTGGCCAACCTAGACCCGGGGTCGTGGGGACGACCCTATTGTCGTCGGAGATGACGGTGGCGGGCCAATCTAGTCCCGGGGTCGTGGGGACGATCCGATAGTCGTTGGACATGACGGTGGCGGGCCAATCTAGTCCCGGGGTCGTGGGGACGGCCCTATAGCCGTCGGACAAGTCGGCGGCGGGCCAACCTTGTCCCGGGGTCGTGGGGACGACCCTATAGTCGTCGGACATGGCGGCGACTGGCCAACTTTGGCCCGGTGTCGTGGGGACGACTCTATAGTCGTCGGAAATGTCGGCCGCTGGCCAACCTGGCCCGGGGTCGTGGGGACGACCCTATTGTCGTCGGACATGACGGTGGCGGGCCAAATTAGTCTCGGGGTCGTGGGGACAACCCTACAGTCGTCGGACATGTTGGCGGCTTGTCAGCCTAGTCCCGGGGTCGTGGGTACGGCCCTATAGTCGTCGGACAAGTCGGCGGCGGGCCAACCTTGTCCCGGGGTCGTGGGGACGACCCTATAGTCGTCGGACATGTCGGCGGCTGGCCAACTTTGGCCCGGTGTCGTGGGGACGACTCTATAATCGTCGGACATGACGGTGGCGGGCCAATCTAGTCCCGGGGTCGTGGGGACGACCCTATAGTCGTCGGACATGTCGGCGGCTGGCCAACTTTGGCCCGGTGTCGTGGGGACGACTCTATAGTCGTCGGACATGTCGGCGGCTGGCCAACTTTGGCCCGGGGTCGTGGGGGCGACCCTATAGTCGTCGGACATGTTGGCGGCTTGTCAGCCTAGTCCCGGGGTCGTGGGTACGACCCTACAGTCGTCGGACATTTCGGCGGCTTGCCAACTTTGGCCCGGGGTCGTGGGGACGACCCTATAGTCGTCGGACTTGACGGTGGCGGGCCAATCTAGTCCCGAGGTCCTGGGGACGACCCTATAGTCGTCGGACAAGTCGGCGGCTGGCCAACCTAGACCCGGGGTCGTGGGGACGACCCTATTGTCGTCGGACATGACGGTGGCGGGCCAATCTAGTCCCGGGGTCGTGGGGACGACCCTATAGTCGTCGAACAATTCGGCGGCGGGCCAAGCTTGTCCCGGGGTCGTGGGGACGACCCTATAATCGTCGGACATGACGGTGGCGGGCCAATCTAGTCCCGGGGTCGTGGGGACGACCCTATAGTCGTCGGACATGTCGGCGGCTGGCCAACTTTGGCCCGGTGTCGTGGGGACGACTCTATAGTCGTCGGACAAGTCGGCGGCTGGCCAACTTTGGCCCGGGGTCGTGGGGACGACTCTATAGTCGTCGGAAATGTCGGCGGCTGGCCAACCTGGACTCGGGGTCGTGGGGACGACCCTATAGTCGTCGGACAAGACGGCGGCTGGACATCTTTGGCCCGGGGTCGTGGGGACGACCCTATAGTCGTCGGACATGTTGGCGGCTTGCCAACTTTGGCCCGGGGTCGTGGGGACGACCCTATAGTCGTCGGACATGACGGTGGCGGGCCAATCTAGTCCCGGGGTCGTGGGGACGACCCTATAGTCGTCGGACATGTCGGCGGCTGGCCAACTTTGGCCCGGTGTCGTGGGGACGACTCTATAGGCGTCGGAAATGTCGGCCGCTGGCCAACCTGGTCCGGGGTCGTGGGGACGACCCTATTGTCGTCGGACATGACGGTGGCGGGCCAATCTAGTCTCGGGGTCGTGGGGACGACCCTATAGTCGTCGGACATGTCGGCGGCTGCCCAACTTTGGCCCGGGGTCGTGGGGACGACCCTATAGTCGTCGGACATGTCGGCGGCTGGCCAACTTTGGCCCGGGGTCGTGGGGACGACCCTATAGTCGTCGGACATGTCGGCGGCTGGCCAACTTTGGCCCGTGGTTGTGGGGACGACCCTATAATCGTTGGACATGACGGTGGCGGGCCAATCTAGTCCCGGGGTCGTGGGGACGACCCTATAGTCGTCGGACAAGACGGCGGCTGGACATCTTTGGCCCGGGGTCGTGGGGACGACCCTATAGTCGTCGGACATGTTGGCGGCTTGCCAACTTTGGCCCGGGGTCGTGGGGACGACCCTATAGTCGTCGGACATGACGGTGGCGGGCCAATCTAGTCCCGGGGTCGTGGGGACGACCCTATAGTCGTCGGACATGTCGGCGGCTGGCCAACTTTGGCCCGGTGTCGTGGGGACGACTCTATAGTCGTCGGACATGTCGGCGGCTGGCCAACTTTGGCCCGGGGTCGTGGGGACGACTCTATAGTCGTCGGAAATGTCGGCGGCTGGCCAACCTGGACTCGGGGTCGTGGGGACGACCCTATAGTCGTCGGACAAGACGGCGGCTGGACATCTTTGGCCCGGGGTCGTGGGGACGACCCTATAGTCGTCGGACATGTCGGCGGCTGGCCAACTTTGGCGCGTGGTCGTGGGGACGATCCGATTGTCGTCGGACATGTCGGCGGCTGGCCAACTTTGGCCCGTGGTCGTGGGGACGACTCTATAGTCGTCGGAAATGTCGGCGGCGGGCCAACTTTGGCCCGTGGTTGTGGGGACGACCCTATAATCGTTGGACATGACGGTGGCGGGCCAATCTAGTCCCGGGGTCGTGGGGACGACCCTATAGTCGTCGGACAAGACGGCGGCTGGACATCATTGGCCCGGGGTCGTGGGGACGACCCTATAGTCGTCGGACATGTTGGCGGTTTGTCAGCCTAGTCCCGGGGTCGTGGGTACGACCCTATAGTCGTCGGACAAGTCGGCGGCGGGCCAGCCTTGTCCCGGGGTCGTGGGGACGACCCTATAGTCGTCGGACATGTCGGCGGCTGGCCAACTTTGGCCCGGTGTCGTGGGGACGACTCTATAGTCGTCGGAAATGTCGGCCACTGGCCAACCTGGTCCGGGGTCGTGGGGACGACCCTATAGTCGTCGGACATGACGGTGGCGGGCCAATCTAGTCCCGGGGTCGTGGGGACGACCCTATAGTCGTCGGACATGTCGGCGGCTGGCCAACTTTGGCCCGGTGTCGTGGGGACGACTCTATAGTCGTCGGACAAGTCGGCGGCTGGCCAACTTTGGCCCGGGGTCGTGGGGACGACTCTATAGTCGTCGGAAATGTCGGCGGCTGGCCAACCTGGACTCGGGGTCGTGGGGACGACCCTATAGTCGTCGGACATGACGGTGGCGGGCCAATCTAGTCTCGCGGTCGTGGGGACGACCCTATAATCGTCGGACATGACGGTGGCGGGCCAATCTAGTCCCGGGGTCGTGGGGACGACCCTATAGTCGTCGGACATGTCGGCGGCTGGTCAACTTTGGCCCGGGGTCGTGGGGACGACCCTATAGTCGTCGGACAACACGGCGGCTGGACATCATTGGCCCGGGGTCGTGTGGACGACCCTATAGTCGTCGGACATGTAGGCGGCTGGCCAACTTTGGCCCGGTGTCGTGGGGACGACTCTATAGTCGTCGGAAATGTCGGCGCCTGGCCAACCTGGACCCGGGGTCTTGGGGACGACCCTACAGTCGTCGGACATTTCGGCTGCTTGCCAACTTTGGCCCGGTGTCGTGGGGACGACCCTATAGTCGTCGGAAATGTCGGCGGCTGGCCAACCTGGACCCGGGGTCGTGGGGACGACCCTATTGTCGTCGGACATGACGGTGGCGGGCCAATCTAGTCTCGGGGTCGTGGGGACGACCCTATAGTCGTCGGACATGTCGGCGGCTGGCCAACTTTGGCCCGGGGTCGTGGGGACGACCCTATAGTCGTCGGACATGTTGGCGGCTTGTCAGCCTAGTCCCGCGGTCGTGGGGACGACCCTATAGTCGTCGGACATTTCGGCGGCATGCCATCTTTAGCCCGGGGTCGTGGGGACGACCCTATATTCGTCGATCATTTTGGCGTCTTGTCAACCTAGACCCGGGGTCGTGGGGACGACCCTATAGTCGTCGGACTTGACGGTGGCGGGCCAATCTAGTCCCGGGGTAGTGGGGACGACCCTATAGTCGTTGGACATGACGGTGGCGGGCAAATCTAGTCCCGGGGTCGTGGGGACGACCCAATAGTCGTCGGACATGTCGGCGGCTGGCCAACTTTGGCCCGTGCTCGTGGGGACGACCCTTTAGTCGTCGGACAAGACGGCGGCTGGACATCTTTGGCCCGGGGTCGTGGGGACGACCCTATAGTCGTCGGACATGTCGGCGGCTGGCCAACCTAGTCCCGAGGTCGTTGGGACGACCCTATAGTCGTCGGACTTGACGGTGGCGGGCCAATCTAGTCCCGGGGTCGTGGGGACGACCCTACAGTCGTCGGACATTTCGGCGGCTTGCCAACTTTGGCCCGGGGTCGTGGGGACGACCCTATAGTCGTCGGACTTGACGGTGGCGGGCCAATCTAGTCCCGGGGTCTTGGGGACGACCCTACAGTCGTCGGACATTTCGGCGGCTTGCCAACTTTGGCCCGGTGTCGTGGGGACGACTCTATAGTCGTCGGTAATGTCGGCGGCTGGCCAACCTGGACCCGGGGTCGTGGGGACGACCCTATAGTCGTCGGACATGTAGGCGGCTGGCCAACTTTGGCCCGGTGTCGTGGGGACGACTCTATAGTCGTCGGAAATGTCGGCGGCTGGCCAACCTGGACCCGGGGTCGTGGGGACGACCCTATAGTCGTCGGACATGTAGGCGGCTGGCCAACTTTGGCCCGGTGTCGTGGGGACGACTCTATAGTCGTCGGAAATGCCGGCGGCTGGCCAACCTGGACCCGGGGTCGTGGGGACGACCCTATTGTCGTCGGACATGACGGTGGCGGGCCAATCTAGTCTCGGGGTCGTGGGGACGACCCTATAGTCGTCGGACATGTCGGCGGCTGGCCAACTTCGGCCCGGGGTCGTGGGGACGACCCTATAGTCGTCGGACATGTTGGCGGCTTGTCAGCCTAGTCCCGGGGTCTTGGGGACGACCCTACAGTCGTCGGACATTTCGGCGGCTTGCCAACTTTGGCCCGGTGTCGTGGGGACGACTCTATAGTCGTCGGTAATGTCGGCGGCTGGCCAACCTGGACCCGGGGTCGTGGGGACGACCCTATAGTCGTCGGACATGTAGGCGGCTGGCCAACTTTGGCCCGGTGTCGTGGGGACGACTCTATAGTCGTCGGAAATGTCGGCGGCTGGCCAACCTGGACCCGGGGTCGTGGGGACGACCCTATAGTCGTCGGACATGTAGGCGGCTGGCCAACTTTGGCCCGGTGTCGTGGGGACGACTCTATAGTCGTCGGAAATGTCGGCGGCTGGCCAACCTGGACCCGGGGTCGTGGGGACGACCCTATTGTCGTCGGACATGACGGTGGCGGGCCAATCTAGTCTCGGGGTCGTGGGGACGACCCTATAGTCGTCGGACATGTCGGCGGCTGGCCAACTTTGGCCCGGGGTCGTGGGGACGACCCTATAGTCGTCGGACATGTTGGCGGCTTGTCAGCCTAGTCCCGCGGTCGTGGGGACGACCCTATAGTCGTCGGACATTTCGGCGGCTTGCCAACTTTGGCCCGGGGTCGTGGGGACGACCCTATAGTCGTCGGACTTGACGGTGGCGGGCCAATCTAGTCCCGAGGTCCTGGGGACGACCCTATAGTCGTCGGACAAGTCGGCGGCTGGCCAACCTAGACCCGGGGTCGTGGGGACGACCCTATTGTCGTCGGACATGACGGTGGCGGGCCAATCTAGTCCCGGGGTCGTGGGGACGACCCTATAGTCGTCGAACAATTCGGCGGCGGGCCAAGCTTGTCCCGGGGTCGTGGGGACGACCCTATAATCGTCGGACATGACGGTGGCGGGCCAATCTAGTCCCGGGGTCGTGGGGACGACCCTATAGTCGTCGGACATGTCGGCGGCTGGCCAACTTTGGCCCGGTGTCGTGGGGACGACTCTATAGTCGTCGGACAAGTCGGCGGCTGGCCAACTTTGGCCCGGGGTCGTGGGGACGACTCTATAGTCGTCGGAAATGTCGGCGGCTGGCCAACCTGGACTCGGGGTCGTGGGGACGACCCTATAGTCGTCGGACAAGACGGCGGCTGGACATCTTTGGCCCGGGGTCGTGGGGACGACCCTATAGTCGTCGGACATGTTGGCGGCTTGCCAACTTTGGCCCGGGGTCGTGGGGACGACCCTATAGTCGTCGGACATGACGGTGGCGGGCCAATCTAGTCCCGGGGTCGTGGGGACGACCCTATAGTCGTCGGACATGTCGGCGGCTGGCCAACTTTGGCCCGGTGTCGTGGGGACGACTCTATAGGCGTCGGAAATGTCGGCCGCTGGCCAACCTGGTCCGGGGTCGTGGGGACGACCCTATTGTCGTCGGACATGACGGTGGCGGGCCAATCTAGTCTCGGGGTCGTGGGGACGACCCTATAGTCGTCGGACATGTCGGCGGCTGCCCAACTTTGGCCCGGGGTCGTGGGGACGACCCTATAGTCGTCGGACATGTCGGCGGCTGGCCAACTTTGGCCCGGGGTCGTGGGGACGACCCTATAGTCGTCGGACATGTCGGCGGCTGGCCAACTTTGGCCCGTGGTTGTGGGGACGACCCTATAATCGTTGGACATGACGGTGGCGGGCCAATCTAGTCCCGGGGTCGTGGGGACGACCCTATAGTCGTCGGACAAGACGGCGGCTGGACATCTTTGGCCCGGGGTCGTGGGGACGACCCTATAGTCGTCGGACATGTTGGCGGCTTGCCAACTTTGGCCCGGGGTCGTGGGGACGACCCTATAGTCGTCGGACATGACGGTGGCGGGCCAATCTAGTCCCGGGGTCGTGGGGACGACCCTATAGTCGTCGGACATGTCGGCGGCTGGCCAACTTTGGCCCGGTGTCGTGGGGACGACTCTATAGTCGTCGGACATGTCGGCGGCTGGCCAACTTTGGCCCGGGGTCGTGGGGACGACTCTATAGTCGTCGGAAATGTCGGCGGCTGGCCAACCTGGACTCGGGGTCGTGGGGACGACCCTATAGTCGTCGGACAAGACGGCGGCTGGACATCTTTGGCCCGGGGTCGTGGGGACGACCCTATAGTCGTCGGACATGTCGGCGGCTGGCCAACTTTGGCGCGTGGTCGTGGGGACGATCCGATTGTCGTCGGACATGTCGGCGGCTGGCCAACTTTGGCCCGTGGTCGTGGGGACGACTCTATAGTCGTCGGAAATGTCGGCGGCGGGCCAACTTTGGCCCGTGGTTGTGGGGACGACCCTATAATCGTTGGACATGACGGTGGCGGGCCAATCTAGTCCCGGGGTCGTGGGGACGACCCTATAGTCGTCGGACAAGACGGCGGCTGGACATCATTGGCCCGGGGTCGTGGGGACGACCCTATAGTCGTCGGACATGTTGGCGGTTTGTCAGCCTAGTCCCGGGGTCGTGGGTACGACCCTATAGTCGTCGGACAAGTCGGCGGCGGGCCAGCCTTGTCCCGGGGTCGTGGGGACGACCCTATAGTCGTCGGACATGTCGGCGGCTGGCCAACTTTGGCCCGGTGTCGTGGGGACGACTCTATAGTCGTCGGAAATGTCGGCCACTGGCCAACCTGGTCCGGGGTCGTGGGGACGACCCTATAGTCGTCGGACATGACGGTGGCGGGCCAATCTAGTCCCGGGGTCGTGGGGACGACCCTATAGTCGTCGGACATGTCGGCGGCTGGCCAACTTTGGCCCGGTGTCGTGGGGACGACTCTATAGTCGTCGGACAAGTCGGCGGCTGGCCAACTTTGGCCCGGGGTCGTGGGGACGACTCTATAGTCGTCGGAAATGTCGGCGGCTGGCCAACCTGGACTCGGGGTCGTGGGGACGACCCTATAGTCGTCGGACATGACGGTGGCGGGCCAATCTAGTCTCGCGGTCGTGGGGACGACCCTATAATCGTCGGACATGACGGTGGCGGGCCAATCTAGTCCCGGGGTCGTGGGGACGACCCTATAGTCGTCGGACATGTCGGCGGCTGGTCAACTTTGGCCCGGGGTCGTGGGGACGACCCTATAGTCGTCGGACAACACGGCGGCTGGACATCATTGGCCCGGGGTCGTGTGGACGACCCTATAGTCGTCGGACATGTAGGCGGCTGGCCAACTTTGGCCCGGTGTCGTGGGGACGACTCTATAGTCGTCGGAAATGTCGGCGCCTGGCCAACCTGGACCCGGGGTCTTGGGGACGACCCTACAGTCGTCGGACATTTCGGCTGCTTGCCAACTTTGGCCCGGTGTCGTGGGGACGACCCTATAGTCGTCGGAAATGTCGGCGGCTGGCCAACCTGGACCCGGGGTCGTGGGGACGACCCTATTGTCGTCGGACATGACGGTGGCGGGCCAATCTAGTCTCGGGGTCGTGGGGACGACCCTATAGTCGTCGGACATGTCGGCGGCTGGCCAACTTTGGCCCGGGGTCGTGGGGACGACCCTATAGTCGTCGGACATGTTGGCGGCTTGTCAGCCTAGTCCCGCGGTCGTGGGGACGACCCTATAGTCGTCGGACATTTCGGCGGCATGCCATCTTTAGCCCGGGGTCGTGGGGACGACCCTATATTCGTCGATCATTTTGGCGTCTTGTCAACCTAGACCCGGGGTCGTGGGGACGACCCTATAGTCGTCGGACTTGACGGTGGCGGGCCAATCTAGTCCCGGGGTAGTGGGGACGACCCTATAGTCGTTGGACATGACGGTGGCGGGCAAATCTAGTCCCGGGGTCGTGGGGACGACCCAATAGTCGTCGGACATGTCGGCGGCTGGCCAACTTTGGCCCGTGCTCGTGGGGACGACCCTATAGTCGTCGGACAAGACGGCGGCTGGACATCTTTGGCCCGGGGTCGTGGGGACGACCCTATAGTCGTCGGACATGTCGGCGGCTGGCCAACCTAGTCCCGAGGTCGTTGGGACGACCCTATAGTCGTCGGACTTGACGGTGGCGGGCCAATCTAGTCCCGGGGTCGTGGGGACGACCCTACAGTCGTCGGACATTTCGGCGGCTTGCCAACTTTGGCCCGGGGTCGTGGGGACGACCCTATAGTCGTCGGACTTGACGGTGGCGGGCCAATCTAGTCCCGGGGTCTTGGGGACGACCCTACAGTCGTCGGACATTTCGGCGGCTTGCCAACTTTGGCCCGGTGTCGTGGGGACGACTCTATAGTCGTCGGTAATGTCGGCGGCTGGCCAACCTGGACCCGGGGTCGTGGGGACGACCCTATAGTCGTCGGACATGTAGGCGGCTGGCCAACTTTGGCCCGGTGTCGTGGGGACGACTCTATAGTCGTCGGAAATGTCGGCGGCTGGCCAACCTGGACCCGGGGTCGTGGGGACGACCCTATAGTCGTCGGACATGTAGGCGGCTGGCCAACTTTGGCCCGGTGTCGTGGGGACGACTCTATAGTCGTCGGAAATGCCGGCGGCTGGCCAACCTGGACCCGGGGTCGTGGGGACGACCCTATTGTCGTCGGACATGACGGTGGCGGGCCAATCTAGTCTCGGGGTCGTGGGGACGACCCTATAGTCGTCGGACATGTCGGCGGCTGGCCAACTTCGGCCCGGGGTCGTGGGGACGACCCTATAGTCGTCGGACATGTTGGCGGCTTGTCAGCCTAGTCCCGGGGTCTTGGGGACGACCCTACAGTCGTCGGACATTTCGGCGGCTTGCCAACTTTGGCCCGGTGTCGTGGGGACGACTCTATAGTCGTCGGTAATGTCGGCGGCTGGCCAACCTGGACCCGGGGTCGTGGGGACGACCCTATAGTCGTCGGACATGTAGGCGGCTGGCCAACTTTGGCCCGGTGTCGTGGGGACGACTCTATAGTCGTCGGAAATGTCGGCGGCTGGCCAACCTGGACCCGGGGTCGTGGGGACGACCCTATAGTCGTCGGACATGTAGGCGGCTGGCCAACTTTGGCCCGGTGTCGTGGGGACGACTCTATAGTCGTCGGAAATGTCGGCGGCTGGCCAACCTGGACCCGGGGTCGTGGGGACGACCCTATTGTCGTCGGACATGACGGTGGCGGGCCAATCTAGTCTCGGGGTCGTGGGGACGACCCTATAGTCGTCGGACATGTCGGCGGCTGGCCAACTTTGGCCCGGGGTCGTGGGGACGACCCTATAGTCGTCGGACATGTTGGCGGCTTGTCAGCCTAGTCCCGCGGTCGTGGGGACGACCCTATAGTCGTCGGACATTTCGGCGGCATGCCATCTTTAGCCCGGGGTCGTGGGGACGACCCTATATTCGTCGATCATTTTGGCGTCTTGTCAACCTAGACCCGGGGTCGTGGGGACGACCCTATAGTCGTCGGACTTGACGGTGGCGGGCCAATCTAGTCCCGGGGTCGTGGGGACGGCCCAATAGTCGTTGAACATGTCGGCGGCGGGCCATCCTAGCCCCGGGGTCGTGGGGACGACCCTATATTCGTCGAACATTTTGGCGTCATGTCAACCTAGACCCGGGGTCGTGGGGACGACCCTATAGTCGTTGGACATGACGGTGGCGGGCCAATTTAGTCCCGGGGTCGTATCGACGACCCTATAGTCGTCGGACATGTCGGCGATTGGCCAACATTGGCCCGGGGTCGTGGGGACGACCCTATTGTCGTCGGACATGACGGTGGCGGGCCAATCTAGTCCTGGGGTCGTGGGGACGACCCCATAGTCGTCGGACAAGTCGGCGGCTGGCCAACTTTGGCCCGGGGTCGTGGGGACGACCCAATAGTCGTCGGACATTTCGGCGGCTGGCCAACTTTGGCCCGTGGTCGTGGGGACGATCCGATTGTCGTCGGACATTTCGGCGGCATGCCATCTTTAGCCCGGGGTCGTGGGGACGACCCTATATTCGTCGAACATTTTGGCGTCTTGTCAACCTAGACCCTATAGTCGTTGAACATGACGGTGGCGGGCCAATTTAGTCCCGGGGTCGTATGGACGACCCTATAGTCGTCGGACATGTCGGCGGCTGGCCAACATTGGCCCGGGGTCGTGGGGACGGCCCAATAGTCGTTGAACATGTCGGCGGCGGGCCATCCTAGCCCCGGGGTCGTGGGGACGACCCTATTGTCGTCGGACATGACGGTGGCGGGCCAATCTAGTCCTGGGGTCTTGGGGACGACCCTACAGTCGTCGGACATTTCGGCGGCTTGCCAACTTTGGCCCGGGGTCGTGGGTACGACCCTATAGTCGTCGGACTTGACGGTGGCGGGCCAATCTAGTCCCGGGGTCGTGGGGACGACCCTACAGTCGTCGGACATTTCGGCGGCTTGCCAACTTTGGCCCGTGGTCGTGGGGACGGCCCAATAGTCATCGGACATGTCGGCGGCTGGCCAACTTTAGCCCGTGGTCGTGGGGACGACCCTATAGTCGTCGGACAAGACGGCGGCTGGACATCTTTGGCCCGGGGTCGTGGGGACGACCCTATAGTCGTCGGACATGTCGGCGGCTGGCCAACCTAGTCCCGAGGTCGTTGGGACGACCCTATAGTCGTCGGACTTGACGGTGGCGGGCCAATCTAGTCCCGGGGTCGTGGGGACGACCCTACAGTCGTCGGACATTTCGGCGGCTTGCCAACTTTGGCCCGGGGTCGTGGGGACGACCCCATAGTCGTCGGACTTGACGGTGGCGGGCCAATCTAGTCCCGTGGTCGTGGGGACGGCCCAATAGTCATCGGACATGTCGGCGGCTGGCCAACTTTAGCCCGTGGTCGTGGGGACGACCCTATAGTCGTCGGACAAGACGGCGGCTGGACATCTTTGGCCCGTGGTCGTGGGGACGATCCGATTGTCGTCGGACATTTCGGCGGCATGCCATCTTTAGCCCGGGGTCGTGGGGACGACCCTATATTCGTCGAACATTTTGGCGTCTTGTCAACCTAGACCCTATAGTCGTTGGACATGACGGTGGCGGGCCAATTTAGTCCCGGGGTCGTATGGACGACCCTATAGTCGTCGGACATGTAGGCGGCTGGCCAACTTTGGCCCGGTGTCGTGGGGACGACTCTATAGTCGTCGGAAATGTCGGCGGCTGGCCAACCTGGACCCGGGGTCGTGGGGACGACCCTATAGTCGTCGGACATGTAGGCGGCTGGCCAACTTTGGCCCGGTGTCGTGGGGACGACTCTATAGTCGTCGGAAATGTCGGCGGCTGGCCAACCTGGACCCGGGGTCGTGGGGACGACCCTATTGTCGTCGGACATGACGGTGGCGGGCCAATCTAGTCTCGGGGTCGTGGGGACGACCCTATAGTCGTCGGACATGTCGGCGGCTGGCCAACTTTGGCCCGGGGTCGTGGGGACGACCCTATAGTCGTCGGACATGTTGGCGGCTTGTCAGCCTAGTCCCGCGGTCGTGGGGACGACCCTATAGTCGTCGGACATTTCGGCGGCATGCCATCTTTAGCCCGGGGTCGTGGGGACGACCCTATATTCGTCGATCATTTTGGCGTCTTGTCAACCTAGACCCGGGGTCGTGGGGACGACCCTATAGTCGTCGGACTTGACGGTGGCGGGCCAATCTAGTCCCGGGGTCGTGGGGACGGCCCAATAGTCGTTGAACATGTCGGCGGCGGGCCATCCTAGCCCCGGGGTCGTGGGGACGACCCTATATTCGTCGAACATTTTGGCGTCATGTCAACCTAGACCCGGGGTCGTGGGGACGACCCTATAGTCGTTGGACATGACGGTGGCGGGCCAATTTAGTCCCGGGGTCGTATCGACGACCCTATAGTCGTCGGACATGTCGGCGATTGGCCAACATTGGCCCGGGGTCGTGGGGACGACCCTATTGTCGTCGGACATGACGGTGGCGGGCCAATCTAGTCCTGGGGTCGTGGGGACGACCCCATAGTCGTCGGACAAGTCGGCGGCTGGCCAACTTTGGCCCGGGGTCGTGGGGACGACCCAATAGTCGTCGGACATTTCGGCGGCTGCCCAACTTTGGCCCGTGGTCGTGGGGACGATCCGATTGTCGTCGGACATTTCGGCGGCATGCCATCTTTAGCCCGGGGTCGTGGGGACGACCCTATATTCGTCGAACATTTTGGCGTCTTGTCAACCTAGACCCTATAGTCGTTGGACATAACGGTGGCGGGCCAATTTAGTCCCGGGGTCGTATGGACGACCCTATAGTCGTCGGACATGTCGGCGGCTGGCCAACATTGGCCCGGGGTCGTGGGGACGGCCCAATAGTCGTAGAACATGTCGGCGGCGGGCCATCCTAGCCCCGGGGTCGTGGGGACGACCCTATTGTCGTCGGACATGACGGTGGCGGGCCAATCTAGTCCTGGGGTCTTGGGGACGACCCTACAGTCGTCGGACATTTCGGCGGCTTGCCAACTTTGGCCCGCGGTCGTGGGTACGACCCTATAGTCGTCGGACTTGACGGTGGCGGGCCAATCTAGTCCCGTGGTCGTGGGGACGACCCTATAGTCTTCGGACATGACGGTAGCGGGCCAATCTAGACCCGAGGTCCTGGGGACGACCCTATAGTAGTCGGACATGTCGGCGGCTGTCCAACTTTGGCCCGGTGTCGTGGGGACGACCCTATAGTCGTCGGACATGTCGGCGGCTGGCCAACTTTGGCCCGGTGTCGTGGGGACGACTCTATAGTCGTCGGAAATGTCGGCGGCTGGCCAACCTGGACCCGGGGTCGTGGGGACGACCCTATTGTCGTCGGACATGGCGGTGGCGGGCCAATCTAGTCCCGTGGTCGTGGGGACGACCCTATAGTCTTCGGACATGACGGTAGCGGGCCAATCTCGACCCGAGGTCCTGGGGACGACCCTATAGTAGTCGGACATGTCGGCGGCTGTCCAACTTTGGCCCGGTGTCGTGGGGACGACTGTATAGTCGTCGGACATTTCGGCGGCTTGCCAACTTTGGCCCGGGGTCGTGGGGACGACTCTATAGTCGTCGGAAATGTCGGCGGCTGGCCAACCTGGACTCGGGGTCGTGGGGACGACCCTATAGTCGTCGGACAAGACGGCGGCTGGACATCTTTGGCCCGGGGTCGTGGGGACGGACCGATTGTCGTCGGACATGTTGGCGGCTGGCCAACCTAGTCCCGAGGTCGTGGGGACGACCCTATAGTCGTCGGACTTGACGGTGGCGGGCCAATCTAGTCCCGGGGTCGTGGGGACGACCCTACAGTCGTCGGAAATGTCGGCGGCTGGCCAACCTGGACCCGGGGTCGTGGGGACGACCCTATTGTCGTCGGACATGACGGTGGCGGGCCAATCTAGTCTCGGGGTCGTGGGGACGACCCTATAGTCGTCGGATATGTCGGCGGCTGGCCAACTTTGGACCGGTGTCGTGGGGACGACCCTATAGTCGTCGGACATGTCGGCGGCTGGCCAACTTTGGCCCGGGGTCGTGGGGACGACCCTATAGTCGTCGGACTTGACGGTGGCGGGCCAATCTAGTCCCGGGGTCTTGGGGACGACCCTATAGTCGTCGGACATGTCGGCGGCTGGCCAACTTTAGCCCCGGGTCGTGGGGACGACCCAATAGTCGTCGGACATGTCGGCGGCTGGCCAACTTTGGCCCGTGCTCGTGGGGACGACCCTATAGTCGTCGGACAAGACGGCGGCTGGACATCTTTGGCCCGGGGTCGTGGGGACGACCCTATAGTCGTCGGACATGTACGCGGCTGGCCAACTTTGGCCCGGTGTCGTGGGGACGACTCTATAGTCGTCGGAAATGTCGGCGGCTGGCCAACCTGGACCCGGGGTCGTGGGGACGACCCTATTGTCGTCGGACATGACGGTGGCGGGCCAATCTAGTCTCGGGGTCGTGGGGACGACCCTATAGTCGTCGGACATGTCGGCGGCTGGCCAACTTTGGCCCGGGGTCGTGGGGACGACCCTATAGTCGTCGGACATGTTGGCGGCTTGTCAGCCTAGTCCCGCGGTCGTGGGGACGACCCTATAGTCGTCGGACATTTCGGCGGCATGCCATCTTTAGCCCGGGGTCGTGGGGACGACCCTATATTCGTCGATCATTTTGGCGTCTTGTCAACCTAGACCCGGGGTCGTGGGGACGACCCTATAGTCGTCGGACTTGACGGTGGCGGGCCAATCTAGTCCCGGGGTCGTGGGGACGACCCTATAGTCGTTGGACATGACGGTGGCGGGCCAATCTAGTCCCGGGGTCGTGGGGACGACCCTACAGTCGTCGGACATTTCGGCGATTGGCCAACATTGGCCCGGGGTCGTGGGGACGACCCTATTGTCGTCGGACATGACGGTGGCGGGCCAATCTAGTCCTGGGGTCGTGGGGACGACCCCATAGTCGTCGGACAAGTCGGCGGCTGGCCAACTTTGGCCCGGGGTCGTGGGGACGACCCAATAGTCGTCGGACATGTCGGCGGCTGGCCAACTTTGGCCCGTGGTCGTGGGGACGATCCGATTGTCGTCGGACATTTTGGCGGCATGCCATCTTTAGCCCGGGGTCGTGGGGACGACCCTATATTCGTCGAACATTTTGGCGTCTTGTCAACCTAGACCCTATAGTCGTTGGACATGACGGTGGCGGGCCAATTTAGTCCCGGGGTCGTATGGACGACCCTATAGTCGTCGGACATGTCGGCGGCTGGCCAACATTGGCCCGGGGTCGTGGGGACGGCCCAATAGTCGTTGAACATGTCGGCGGCGGGCCATCCTAGCCCCGGGGTCGTGGGGACGACCCTATAGTCGTCGGACAAGACGGCGTGTTGCAGCCGCGGTTAAACGCGCCGCTTCGCGATGATTTAAATGTGCGTGCGAGAGCGTGTAAACACGGTGACGCACCGTTCGTCAAGAACGGTTACGCGCGTCACCCGTTTTTGTACGGCTCGAGCGTTCGATTTCTTCGAATTCGACAGTTAGTTCCTCGAACACCTTCGAACTCCACGAAACGCTCTCGCACGCACGACCCCGCACAATCTTTGCCGCCCAGCGACCCACCGGTTTTGAACCCCCGCCACGGCCCTTCGAGCCATTGCGCCCAGCGCCCACTGTACATAGTTATACATAGTTTTCGTTGCGTGTTTTGTGAGTTGTGTTGTTTCGTGATATTTCTGTGGAGTGTTCGTATTCATTGTCAACGACGCCTACCATTCGGCCAATAAACGAGTCGTCACTGAACGTTTGGAGTGCATCCCTTCCCTGGCCTGTCCCAGTGGCAATCCACACCGCCTCCACCAGGCATTAGAGTGAACACGGCGGCTGGACATCTTTGGTCCGGGGTCGGGGGACGACCCTATAGTCGTCGGACATGTCGGCGGCTGGCCAACTTTGGCCCGGTGTCGTGGGGACCACTCTACAGTCGTCGGAAATGTCGGCGGCTGGCCAACCTGGACCCGGGGTCGTGGGGACGACCCTATTGTCGTCGGACATGGCGGTGGCGGGCCAATCTAGTCCCGTGGTCGTGGGGACGACCCTATAGTCTTCGGACATGACGGTAGCGGGCCAATCTCGACCCGAGGTCCTGGGTACGACCCTATAGTCGTCGGACAAGTCGGCGGCGGGCCAACCTTGTCCCGGGGTCGTGGGGACGACCCTATAGTCGTCGGACATGTTGGCGGCTTGTCAGCCTAGTCCCGGGGTGGTGGGTACGACCCTATAGTCGTCGGACAAGTCGGCGGCGGGCCAACTTTGGCGCGTGGTCGTGGGGACGATCCGATTGTCGTCGGACATGTCGGCGGCTGGCCAACTTTGGCCCGGGGTCGTGGGGACGACCCTATAGTCGTCGGACATGTCGGCGGCTGGCCAACTTTCGCCCCTGGTTGTGGGGACGACCCTATAGTCGTTGGACATGACGGTGGCGGGCCAATCTAGTCCCTGGGTCGTAGGGACGACCCTATAGTCGTCGGACATGTCGGCGGCTGGCCAACCTTGTCCCGAGGTCGTGGGGACGACCGTATAGTCGTCGGACATGTCGGCGGCTGGCCAACCTAGCCCCGGGGTCGTGGGGGCGACCCTACAGTGGTCGGACATTTCGGCGGCCTGCCAACTTTGGCCCGGGGCCGTGGGGACGACCCTATAGTCGTCGGACATGTCGGCGATTGGCCAACATTGGCCCGGGGTCGTGGGGACGACCCTATAGTCGTCGGAGAAGACGGCGGCTGGACATCTTTGGCCCGCGGTCCTGGGGACGACCCTATAGTCGTCGGACATTTCGGCGGCATGCCATCTTTGCCCCGGGGTCGTGGGGACGACACCTATAGTCGTCGCACATGTTGGCGGCTTGTCAACCTAGTCCCGGGGTCGTAGGCACGATCCAATAGTCGTCGGACATGTCGGCGGCTGGCCAACTTTGGCCCGGTGTCGTGGGGACGACTCTATAGTCGTCGGAAATGTCGGCGGCTGGCCAACCTGGACCCGGGGTCGTGGGGACGACCCTATTGTCGTCGGACATGGCGGTGGCGGGCCAATCTAGTCCCGTGGTCGTGGGGACGACCCTATAGTCTTCGGACATGACGGTAGCGGCCCAATCTCGACCCGAGGTCCTGGGGACGCCCCTATAGTAGTCGGACATGTCGGCGGCTGTCCAACTTTGGCCCGGTGTCGTGGGGACGACTGTATAGTCGTCGGACATTTCGGCGGCTTGCCAACTTTGGCCCGGGGTCGTGGGGACGACTCTATAGTCGTCGGAAATGTCGGCGGCTGGCCAACCTGGACCCGGGGTCGTGGGGACGACCCTATTGTCGTCGGACATGACGGTGGCGGGCCAATCTAGTCTCGGGGTCGTGGGGACGACCCTATAGTCGTCGGATATGTCGGCGGCTGGCCAACTTTGGACCGGTGTCGTGGGGACGACCCTATAGTCGTCGGACATGTCGGCGGCTGGCCAACTTTGGCCCGGGGTCGTGGGGACGACCCTATAGTCGTCGGACTTGACGGTGGCGGGCCAATCTAGTCCCGGGGTCTTGGGGACGACCCTATAGTCGTCGGACATGTCGGCGGCTGGCCAACTTTAGCCCCGGGTCGTGGGGACGACCCAATAGTCGTCGGACATGTCGGCGGCTGGCCAACTTTGGCCCGTGCTCGTGGGGACGACCCTATAGTCGTCGGACAAGACGGCGGCTGGACATCTTTGGCCCGGGGTCGTGGGGACGACCCTATAGTCGTCGGACATGTACGCGGCTGGCCAACTTTGGCCCGGTGTCGTGGGGACGACTCTATAGTCGTCGGAAATGTCGGCGGCTGGCCAACCTGGACCCGGGGTCGTGGGGACGACCCTATTGTCGTCGGACATGACGGTGGCGGGCCAATCTAGTCTCGGGGTCGTGGGGACGACCCTATAGTCGTCGGACATGTCGGCGGCTGGCCAACTTTGGCCCGGGGTCGTGGGGACGACCCTATAGTCGTCGGACATGTTGGCGGCTTGTCAGCCTAGTCCCGCGGTCGTGGGGACGACCCTATAGTCGTCGGACATTTCGGCGGCATGCCATCTTTAGCCCGGGGTCGTGGGGACGACCCTATATTCGTCGATCATTTTGGCGTCTTGTCAACCTAGACCCGGGGTCGTGGGGACGACCCTATAGTCGTCGGACTTGACGGTGGCGGGCCAATCTAGTCCCGGGGTCGTGGGGACGACCCTATAGTCGTTGGACATGACGGTGGCGGGCCAATCTAGTCCCGGGGTCGTGGGGACGACCCTACAGTCGTCGGACATTTCGGCGATTGGCCAACATTGGCCCGGGGTCGTGGGGACGACCCTATTGTCGTCGGACATGACGGTGGCGGGCCAATCTAGTCCTGGGGTCGTGGGGACGACCCCATAGTCGTCGGACAAGTCGGCGGCTGGCCAACTTTGGCCCGGGGTCGTGGGGACGACCCAATAGTCGTCGGACATGTCGGCGGCTGGCCAACTTTGGCCCGTGGTCGTGGGGACGATCCGATTGTCGTCGGACATTTTGGCGGCATGCCATCTTTAGCCCGGGGTCGTGGGGACGACCCTATATTCGTCGAACATTTTGGCGTCTTGTCAACCTAGACCCTATAGTCGTTGGACATGACGGTGGCGGGCCAATTTAGTCCCGGGGTCGTATGGACGACCCTATAGTCGTCGGACATGTCGGCGGCTGGCCAACATTGGCCCGGGGTCGTGGGGACGGCCCAATAGTCGTTGAACATGTCGGCGGCGGGCCATCCTAGCCCCGGGGTCGTGGGGACGACCCTATAGTCGTCGGACAAGACGGCGTGTTGCAGCCGCGGTTAAACGCGCCGCTTCGCGATGATTTAAATGTGCGTGCGAGAGCGTGTAAACACGGTGACGCACCGTTCGTCAAGAACGGTTACGCGCGTCACCCGTTTTTGTACGGCTCGAGCGTTCGATTTCTTCGAATTCGACAGTTAGTTCCTCGAACACCTTCGAACTCCACGAAACGCTCTCGCACGCACGACCCCGCACAATCTTTGCCGCCCAGCGACCCACCGGTTTTGAACCCCCGCCACGGCCCTTCGAGCCATTGCGCCCAGCGCCCACTGTACATAGTTATACATAGTTTTCGTTGCGTGTTTTGTGAGTTGTGTTGTTTCGTGATATTTCTGTGGAGTGTTCGTATTCATTGTCAACGACGCCTACCATTCGGCCAATAAACGAGTCGTCACTGAACGTTTGGAGTGCATCCCTTCCCTGGCCTGTCCCAGTGGCAATCCACACCGCCTCCACCAGGCATTAGAGTGAACACGGCGGCTGGACATCTTTGGTCCGGGGTCGGGGGACGACCCTATAGTCGTCGGACATGTCGGCGGCTGGCCAACTTTGGCCCGGTGTCGTGGGGACCACTCTACAGTCGTCGGAAATGTCGGCGGCTGGCCAACCTGGACCCGGGGTCGTGGGGACGACCCTATTGTCGTCGGACATGGCGGTGGCGGGCCAATCTAGTCCCGTGGTCGTGGGGACGACCCTATAGTCTTCGGACATGACGGTAGCGGGCCAATCTCGACCCGAGGTCCTGGGTACGACCCTATAGTCGTCGGACAAGTCGGCGGCGGGCCAACCTTGTCCCGGGGTCGTGGGGACGACCCTATAGTCGTCGGACATGTTGGCGGCTTGTCAGCCTAGTCCCGGGGTGGTGGGTACGACCCTATAGTCGTCGGACAAGTCGGCGGCGGGCCAACTTTGGCGCGTGGTCGTGGGGACGATCCGATTGTCGTCGGACATGTCGGCGGCTGGCCAACTTTGGCCCGGGGTCGTGGGGACGACCCTATAGTCGTCGGACATGTCGGCGGCTGGCCAACTTTCGCCCCTGGTTGTGGGGACGACCCTATAGTCGTTGGACATGACGGTGGCGGGCCAATCTAGTCCCTGGGTCGTAGGGACGACCCTATAGTCGTCGGACATGTCGGCGGCTGGCCAACCTTGTCCCGAGGTCGTGGGGACGACCGTATAGTCGTCGGACATGTCGGCGGCTGGCCAACCTAGCCCCGGGGTCGTGGGGGCGACCCTACAGTGGTCGGACATTTCGGCGGCCTGCCAACTTTGGCCCGGGGCCGTGGGGACGACCCTATAGTCGTCGGACATGTCGGCGATTGGCCAACATTGGCCCGGGGTCGTGGGGACGACCCTATAGTCGTCGGAGAAGACGGCGGCTGGACATCTTTGGCCCGCGGTCCTGGGGACGACCCTATAGTCGTCGGACATTTCGGCGGCATGCCATCTTTGCCCCGGGGTCGTGGGGACGACCCTATAGTCGTCGCACATGTTGGCGGCTTGTCAACCTAGTCCCGGGGTCGTAGGCACGATCCAATAGTCGTCGGACATGTCGGCGGCTGGCCAACTTTGGCCCGGTGTCGTGGGGACGACTCTATAGTCGTCGGAAATGTCGGCGGCTGGCCAACCTGGACCCGGGGTCGTGGGGACGACCCTATTGTCGTCGGACATGGCGGTGGCGGGCCAATCTAGTCCCGTGGTCGTGGGGACGACCCTATAGTCTTCGGACATGACGGTAGCGGCCCAATCTCGACCCGAGGTCCTGGGGACGCCCCTATAGTAGTCGGACATGTCGGCGGCTGTCCAACTTTGGCCCGGTGTCGTGGGGACGACTGTATAGTCGTCGGACATTTCGGCGGCTTGCCAACTTTGGCCCGGGGTCGTGGGGACGACTCTATAGTCGTCGGAAATGTCGGCGGCTGGCCAACCTGGACTCGGGGTCGTGGGGACGACCCTATAGTCGTCGGACAAGACGGCGGCTGGACATCTTTGGCCCGGGGTCGTGGGGACGGACCGATTGTCGTCGGACATGTCGGCGGCTGGCCAACCTAGACCCGGGGTCGTGGGGACGACCCTATTGTCGTCGGACATGGCGGTGGCGGGCCAATCTAGTCCCGGGTTCGTAGGGACGACCCTATAGTCGTCGGACATGTCGGCGATTGGCCAACATTGGCCCGGGGTCGTGGGGACGACCCTATAGTCGTCGGAGAAGACGGCGGCTGGACATCTTTGGCCCGGGGTCGTGGGGACGACCCTATAGTCGTCGGACATTTCGGCGGCATGCCACCTTTGGCCCGGGGTCGTGGGGACGACCCTATAGTCGTCGGACATGTCGGCGGCTGGCCAACCTTGTCCCGAGGTCGTGGGGACGACCGTATAGTCGTCGGACATGTCGGCGGCTGGCCAACCTAGCCCCGGGGTCGTGGGGGCGACCCTACAGTGGTCGGACATTTCGGCGGCCTGCCAACTTTGGCCCGGGGCCGTGGGGACGACCCTATAGTCGTCGGACATGTCGGCGATTGGCCAACATTGGCCCGGGGTCGTGGGGACGACCCTATAGTCGTCGGAGAAGACGGCGGCTGGACATCTTTGGCCCGCGGTCCTGGGGACGACCCTATAGTCGTCGGACATTTCGGCGGCATGCCATCTTTGCCCCGGGGTCGTGGGGACGACCCTTTAGTCGTCGCACATGTTGGCGGCTTGTCAACCTAGTCCCGGGGTCGTAGGCACGATCCAATAGTCGTCGGACATGTCGGCGGCTGGCCAACTTTGGCCCGGTGTCGTGGGGACGACTCTATAGTCGTCGGAAATGTCGGCGGCTGGCCAACCTGGACCCGGGGTCGTGGGGACGACCCTATTGTCGTCGGACATGGCGGTGGCGGGCCAATCTAGTCCCGTGGTCGTGGGGACGACCCTATAGTCTTCGGACATGACGGTAGCGGCCCAATCTCGACCCGAGGTCCTGGGGACGCCCCTATAGTAGTCGGACATGTCGGCGGCTGTCCAACTTTGGCCCGGTGTCGTGGGGACGACTGTATAGTCGTCGGACATTTCGGCGGCTTGCCAACTTTGGCCCGGGGTCGTGGGGACGACTCTATAGTCGTCGGAAATGTCGGCGGCTGGCCAACCTGGACTCGGGGTCGTGGGGACGACCCTATAGTCGTCGGACAAGACGGCGGCTGGACATCTTTGGCCCGGGGTCGTGGGGACGGACCGATTGTCGTCGGACATGTCGGCGGCTGGCCAACCTAGACCCGGGGTCGTGGGGACGACCCTATTGTCGTCGGACATGGCGGTGGCGGGCCAATCTAGTCCCGTGGTCGTGGGGACGACCCTATAGTCTTCGGACATGACGGTAGCGGGCCAATCTAGACCCGAGGTCCTGGGGACGACCCTATAGTAGTCGGACATGTCGGCGGCTGTCCAACTTTGGCCCGGTGTCGTGGGGACGACTCTATAGTCGTCGGACATGTCGGCGGCTGGCCAACCTAGACCCGGGGTCGTGGGGACGACCCTATTGTCGTCGGACATGACGGTGGCGGGCCAATCTAGTCCCGGGGTCGTGGGGACGACCCTATGGTCGTTGGACATGACGGTGGCGGGCTAATCTAGTCCCTGGGTCGTAGGGACGACCCTATAGTCGTTGGACATGTCGGCGATTGGCCAACATTGGCCCGGGGTCGTGGGGACGACCCTATAGTCGTCGGACATGTCGGCGGCTGGCCAACTTTGGCGCGTGGTCGTGGGGACGATCCGATTGTCGTCGGACATGTCGGCGGCTGGCCAACTTTGGCCCATGGTCGTGGGGACGATCCAATAGTCGTCGGACATGTCGGCGGCGGGCCAACCTGGACTCGGGGTCGTGGGGACGACCCTATAGTCGTCGGACAAGACGGCGTGTTGCAGCCGCGGTTAAACGCGCCGCTTCGCGATGATTTAAATGTGCGTGCGAGAGCGTGTAAACACGGTGACGCACCGTTCGTCAAGAACGGTTACGCGCGTCACCCGTTTTTGTACGGCTCGAGCGTTCGATTTCTTCGAATTCGACAGTTAGTTCCTCGAACACCTTCGAACTCCACGAAACGCTCTCGCACGCACGACCCCGCACAATCTTTGTCGCCCAGCGACCCACCGGTTTTGAACCCCCGCCACGGCCCTTCGAGCCATTGCGCCCAGCGCCCACTGTACATAGTTATACATAGTTTTCGTTGCGTGTTTTGTGAGTTGTGTTGTTTCGTGATATTTCTGTGGAGTGTTCGTATTCATTGTCAACGACGCCTACCATTCGGCCAATAAACGAGTCGTCACTGAACGTTTGGAGTGCATCCCTTCCCTGGCCTGTCCCAGTGGCAATCCACACCGCCTCCACCAGGCATTAGAGTGAACACGGCGGCTGGACATCTTTGGTCCGGGGTCGGGGGACGACCCTATAGTCGTCGGACATGTCGGCGGCTGGCCAACTTTGGCCCGGTGTCGTGGGGACCACTCTACAGTCGTCGGAAATGTCGGCGGCTGGCCAACCTGGACCCGGGGTCGTGGGGACGACCCTATTGTCGTCGGACATGGCGGTGGCGGGCCAATCTAGTCCCGTGGTCGTGGGGACGACCCTATAGTCTTCGGACATGACGGTAGCGGGCCAATCTCGACCCGAGGTCCTGGGTACGACCCTATAGTCGTCGGACAAGTCGGCGGCGGGCCAACCTTGTCCCGGGGTCGTGGGGACGACCCTATAGTCGTCGGACATGTTGGCGGCTTGTCAGCCTAGTCCCGGGGTGGTGGGTACGACCCTATAGTCGTCGGACAAGTCGGCGGCGGGCCAACTTTGGCGCGTGGTCGTGGGGACGATCCGATTGTCGTCGGACATGTCGGCGGCTGGCCAACTTTGGCCCGGGGTCGTGGGGACGACCCTATAGTCGTCGGACATGTCGGCGGCTGGCCAACTTTCGCCCCTGGTTGTGGGGACGACCCTATAGTCGTTGGACATGACGGTGGCGGGCCAATCTAGTCCCTGGGTCGTAGGGACGACCCTATAGTCGTCGGACATGTCGGCGGCTGGCCAACTTTGGCCCGGTGTCGTGGGGACGACTCTACAGTCGTCGGAAATGTCGGCGGCTGGCCAACCTGGACCCGGGGTCGTGGGGACGACCCTATTGTCGTCGGACATGGCGGTGGCGGGCCAATCTAGTCCCGTGGTCGTGGGGACGACCCTATAGTCTTCGGACATGACGGTAGCGGGCCAATCTCGACCCGAGGTCCTGGGTACGACCCTATAGTCGTCGGACAAGTCGGCGGCTGGCCAACCTGGACCCGGGGTCGTGGGGACGACCCTATTGTCGTCGGACATGGCGGTGGCGGGCCAATCTAGTCCCGTGGTCGTGGGGACGACCCTATAGTCTTCGGACATGACGGTAGCGGGCCAATCTAGACCCGAGGTCCTGGGGACGACCCTATAGTAGTCGGACATGTCGGCGGCTGTCCAACTTTGGCCCGGTGTCGTGGGGACGACCCTATAGTCGTCGGACATGTCGGCGGCTGGCCAACTTTGGCCCGGTGTCGTGGGGACGACTCTATAGTCGTCGGAAATGTCGGCGGCTGGCCAACCTGGACTCGGGGTCGTGGGGACGACCCTATAGTCGTCGGACAAGACGGCGGCTGGACATCTTTGGCCCGGGGTCGTGGGGACGGACCGATTGTCGTCGGACATGTCGGCGGCTGGCCAACCTAGTCCCGAGGTCGTGGGGACGACCCTATAGTCGTCGGACTTGACGGTGGCGGGCCAATCTAGTCCCGGGGTCGTGGGGACGACCCTACAGTCGTCGGAAATGTCGGCGGCTGGCCAACCTGGACCCGGGGTCGTGGGGACGACCCTATTGTCGTCGGACATGACGGTGGCGGGCCAATCTAGTCTCGGGGTCGTGGGGACGACCCTATAGTCGTCGGATATGTCGGCGGCTGGCCAACTTTGGACCGGTGTCGTGGGGACGACCCTATAGTCGTCGGACATGTCGGCGGCTGGCCAACTTTGGCCCGGGGTCGTGGGGACGACCCTATAGTCGTCGGACATGACGGTGGCGGACCAATCTAGTCCCGGGGTCGTGGGGACGACCCTATAGTCGTCGGACATGACGGTGGCGGACCAGTCTAGTCCCGGGGTCGTGGGGACGACCCTATAGTCGTCGGACATGTCGGCGGCTGGCCAACATTGGCCCCTGGTCGTGGGGACGATCCAATAGTCGTCGGACATGTCGGCGGCTGGCCAACTTTGGCCCGTGGTTGTGGGGACGACCCTATAGTCGTTGGACATGACGGTGGCGGGCCAATCTAGTCCCGGGGTCGTGGGGACGACCCTATAGTCGTCGGACAAGACGGCGGCTGGACATCTTTGGCCCGGTGTCGTGGGGACGACTGTATAGTCGTCGGACATTTCGGCGGCTTGCCAACTTTGGCCCGGGGTCGTGGGGACGACTCTATAGTCGTCGGAAATGTCGGCGGCTGGCCAACCTGGACTCGGGGTCGTGGGGACGACCCTATAGTCGTCGGACAAGACGGCGGCTGGACATCTTTGGCCCGGGGTCGTGGGGACGGACCGATTGTCGTCGGACATGTCGGCGGCTGGCCAACCTAGACCCGGGGTCGTGGGGACGACCCTATTGTCGTCGGACATGGCGGTGGCGGGCCAATCTAGTCCCGGGTTCGTAGGGACGACCCTATAGTCGTCGGACATGTCGGCGATTGGCCAACATTGGCCCGGGGTCGTGGGGACGACCCTATAGTCGTCGGAGAAGACGGCGGCTGGACATCTTTGGCCCGGGGTCGTGGGGACGACCCTATAGTCGTCGGACATTTCGGCGGCATGCCACCTTTGGCCCGGGGTCGTGGGGACGACCCTATAGTCGTCGGACATGTCGGCGGCTGGCCAACCTTGTCCCGAGGTCGTGGGGACGACCGTATAGTCGTCGGACATGTCGGCGGCTGGCCAACCTAGCCCCGGGGTCGTGGGGGCGACCCTACAGTGGTCGGACATTTCGGCGGCCTGCCAACTTTGGCCCGGGGCCGTGGGGACGACCCTATAGTCGTCGGACATGTCGGCGATTGGCCAACATTGGCCCGGGGTCGTGGGGACGACCCTATAGTCGTCGGAGAAGACGGCGGCTGGACATCTTTGGCCCGCGGTCCTGGGGACGACCCTATAGTCGTCGGACATTTCGGCGGCATGCCATCTTTGCCCCGGGGTCGTGGGGACGACCCTTTAGTCGTCGCACATGTTGGCGGCTTGTCAACCTAGTCCCGGGGTCGTAGGCACGATCCAATAGTCGTCGGACATGTCGGCGGCTGGCCAACTTTGGCCCGGTGTCGTGGGGACGACTCTATAGTCGTCGGAAATGTCGGCGGCTGGCCAACCTGGACCCGGGGTCGTGGGGACGACCCTATTGTCGTCGGACATGGCGGTGGCGGGCCAATCTAGTCCCGTGGTCGTGGGGACGACCCTATAGTCTTCGGACATGACGGTAGCGGCCCAATCTCGACCCGAGGTCCTGGGGACGCCCCTATAGTAGTCGGACATGTCGGCGGCTGTCCAACTTTGGCCCGGTGTCGTGGGGACGACTGTATAGTCGTCGGACATTTCGGCGGCTTGCCAACTTTGGCCCGGGGTCGTGGGGACGACTCTATAGTCGTCGGAAATGTCGGCGGCTGGCCAACCTGGACTCGGGGTCGTGGGGACGACCCTATAGTCGTCGGACAAGACGGCGGCTGGACATCTTTGGCCCGGGGTCGTGGGGACGGACCGATTGTCGTCGGACATGTCGGCGGCTGGCCAACCTAGACCCGGGGTCGTGGGGACGACCCTATTGTCGTCGGACATGGCGGTGGCGGGCCAATCTAGTCCCGTGGTCGTGGGGACGACCCTATAGTCTTCGGACATGACGGTAGCGGGCCAATCTAGACCCGAGGTCCTGGGGACGACCCTATAGTAGTCGGACATGTCGGCGGCTGTCCAACTTTGGCCCGGTGTCGTGGGGACGACTCTATAGTCGTCGGACATGTCGGCGGCTGGCCAACCTAGACCCGGGGTCGTGGGGACGACCCTATTGTCGTCGGACATGACGGTGGCGGGCCAATCTAGTCCCGGGGTCGTGGGGACGACCCTATGGTCGTTGGACATGACGGTGGCGGGCTAATCTAGTCCCTGGGTCGTAGGGACGACCCTATAGTCGTTGGACATGTCGGCGATTGGCCAACATTGGCCCGGGGTCGTGGGGACGACCCTATAGTCGTCGGACATGTCGGCGGCTGGCCAACTTTGGCGCGTGGTCGTGGGGACGATCCGATTGTCGTCGGACATGTCGGCGGCTGGCCAACTTTGGCGCGTGGGCGTGGGGACGATCCGATGGTCGTCGGACATGTCGGCGGCTGGCCAACCTAGACCCGGGGTCGTGGGGACGACCCTATTGTCGTCGGACATGGCGGTGGCGGGCCAATCTAGTCCCGTGGTCGTGGGGACGACCCTATATTCGTCGGACATGTCGGCAGCTGGCCAACTTTGGCCCGGGGTCGTGGGGACGACCCTATAGTCGTCGGACATGTCGGCGGCTGGCCAACTTTCGCCCCTGGTTGTGGGGACGACCCTATAGTCGTTGGACATGACGGTGGCGGGCCAATCTAGTCCCTGGGTCGTAGGGACGACCCTATAGTCGTTGGACATGTCGGCGATTGGCCAACATTGGCCCGGGGTCGTGGCGACGACCCTATAGTCGTCGGACATGTCGGCGGCTGGCCAACTTTGGCGCGTGGTCGTGGGGACGATCCGATTGTCGTCGGACATGTCGGCGGCTGGCCAACTTTGGCCCGGGGTCGTGGGGACGACCCTATAGTCGTCGGACATGTCGGCGGCTGGCCAACTTTCGCCCCTGGTTGTGGGGACGACCCTATAGTCGTTGGACATGACGGTGGCGGGCCAATCTAGTCCCTGGGTCGTAGGGACGACCCTATAGTCGTCGGACATGTCGGCGGCTGGCCAACTTTGGCCCGGTGTCGTGGGGACGACTCTACAGTCGTCGGAAATGTCGGCGGCTGGCCAACCTGGACCCGGGGTCGTGGGGACGACCCTATTGTCGTCGGACATGGCGGTGGCGGGCCAATCTAGTCCCGTGGTCGTGGGGACGACCCTATAGTCTTCGGACATGACGGTAGCGGGCCAATCTCGACCCGAGGTCCTGGGTACGACCCTATAGTCGTCGGACAAGTCGGCGGCTGGCCAACTTTGGCCCGTGGTCGTGGGGACGATCCAATAGTCGTCGGACATGTCGGCGGCTGGCCAACTTTGGCGCGTGGGCGTGGGGACGATCCGATGGTCGTCGGACATTTCGGCGGCTGGCCAACCTAGACCCGGGGTCGTGGGGACGACCCTATTGTCGTCGGACATGGCGGTGGCGGGCCAATCTAGTCCCGTGGTCGTGGGGACGACCCTATAGTCTTCGGACATGACGGTAGCGGGCCAATCTCGACCCGAGGTCCTGGGTACGACCCTATAGTCGTCGGACAAGTCGGCGGCGGGCCAACCTTGTCCCGGGGTCGTGGGGACGACCCTATAGTCGTCGGACATGTTGGCGGCTTGTCAGCCTAGTCCCGGGGTGGTGGGTACGACCCTATAGTCGTCGGACAAGTCGGCGGCGGGCCAACTTTGGCGCGTGGTCGTGGGGACGATCCGATTGTCGTCGGACATGTCGGCGGCTGGCCAACTTTGGCCCGGGGTCGTGGGGACGACCCTATAGTCGTCGGACATGTCGGCGGCTGGCCAACTTTCGCCCCTGGTTGTGGGGACGACCCTATAGTCGTTGGACATGACGGTGGCGGGCCAATCTAGTCCCTGGGTCGTAGGGACGACCCTATAGTCGTCGGACATGTCGGCGGCTGGCCAACTTTGGCCCGGTGTCGTGGGGACGACTCTACAGTCGTCGGAAATGTCGGCGGCTGGCCAACCTGGACCCGGGGTCGTGGGGACGACCCTATTGTCGTCGGACATGGCGGTGGCGGGCCAATCTAGTCCCGTGGTCGTGGGGACGACCCTATAGTCTTCGGACATGACGGTAGCGGGCCAATCTCGACCCGAGGTCCTGGGTACGACCCTATAGTCGTCGGACAAGTCGGCGGCTGGCCAACTTTGGCCCGTGGTCGTGGGGACGATCCAATAGTCGTCGGACATGTCGGCGGCTGGCCAACTTTGGCGCGTGGGCGTGGGGACGATCCGATGGTCGTCGGACATGTCGGCGGCTGGCCAACCTAGACCCGGGGTCGTGGGGACGACCCTATTGTCGTCGGACATGGCGGTGGCGGGCCAATCTAGTCCCGTGGTCGTGGGGACGACCCTATATTCGTCGGACATGTCGGCAGCTGGCCAACTTTGGCCCGGGGTCGTGGGGACGACCCTATAGTCGTCGGACATGTCGGCGGCTGGCCAACTTTCGCCCCTGGTTGTGGGGACGACCCTATAGTCGTTGGAATGACGGTGGCGGGCCAATCTAGTCCCTGGGTCGTAGGGACGACCCTATAGTCGTTGGACATGTCGGCGATTGGCCAACATTGGCCCGGGGTCGTGGCGACGACCCTATAGTCGTCGGACATGTCGGCGGCTGGCCAACTTTGGCGCGTGGTCGTGGGGACGATCCGATTGTCGTCGGACATGTCGGCGGCTGGCCAACTTTGGCCCGGGGTCGTGGGGACGACCCTATAGTCGTCGGACATGTCGGCGGCTGGCCAACTTTCGCCCCTGGTTGTGGGGACGACCCTATAGTCGTTGGACATGACGGTGGCGGGCCAATCTAGTCCCTGGGTCGTAGGGACGACCCTATAGTCGTCGGACATGTCGGCGGCTGGCCAACTTTGGCCCGGTGTCGTGGGGACGACTCTACAGTCGTCGGAAATGTCGGCGGCTGGCCAACCTGGACCCGGGGTCGTGGGGACGACCCTATTGTCGTCGGACATGGCGGTGGCGGGCCAATCTAGTCCCGTGGTCGTGGGGACGACCCTATAGTCTTCGGACATGACGGTAGCGGGCCAATCTCGACCCGAGGTCCTGGGTACGACCCTATAGTCGTCGGACAAGTCGGCGGCTGGCCAACTTTGGCCCGTGGTCGTGGGGACGATCCAATAGTCGTCGGACATGTCGGCGGCTGGCCAACTTTGGCGCGTGGGCGTGGGGACGATCCGATGGTCGTCGGACATGTCGGCGGCTGGCCAACCTAGACCCGGGGTCGTGGGGACGACCCTATTGTCGTCGGACATGGCGGTGGCGGGCCAATCTAGTCCCGTGGTCGTGGGGACGACCCTATAGTCTTCGGACATGACGGTAGCGGGCCAATCTAGACCCGAGGTCCTGGGGACGACCCTATAGTAGTCGGACATGTCGGCGGCTGTCCAACTTGGGCCCGGTGTCGTGGGGACGACCCTATAGTCGTCGGACATGTCGGCGGCTGGCCAACTTTGGCCCGGTGTCGTGGGGACGACTCTATAGTCGTCGGAAATGTCGGCGGCTGGCCAACCTGGACCCGGGGTCGTGGGGACGACCCTATTGTCGTCGGACATGGCGGTGGCGGGCCAATCTAGTCCCGTGGTCGTGGGGACGACCCTATAGTCTTCGGACATGACGGTAGCGGGCCAATCTAGACCCGAGGTCCTGGGGACGACCCTATAGTAGTCGGACATGTCGGCGGCTGTCCAACTTTGGCCCGGTGTCGTGGGGACGACCCTATAGTCGTCGGACATGTCGGCGGCTGGCCAACTTTGGCCCGGTGTCGTGGGGACGACTCTATAGTCGTCGGAAATGTCGGCGGCTGGCCAACCTGGACTCGGGGTCGTGGGGACGACCCTATAGTCGTCGGACAAGACGGCGGCTGGACATCTTTGGCCCGGGGTCGTGGGGACGGACCGATTGTCGTCGGACATGTCGGCGGCTGGCCAACCTAGTCCCGAGGTCGTGGGGACGACCCTATAGTCGTCGGACTTGACGGTGGCGGGCCAATCTAGTCCCGGGGTCGTGGGGACGACCCTACAGTCGTCGGAAATGTCGGCGGCTGGCCAACCTGGACCCGGGGTCGTGGGGACGACCCTATTGTCGTCGGACATGACGGTGGCGGGCCAATCTAGTCTCGGGGTCGTGGGGACGACCCTATAGTCGTCGGATATGTCGGCGGCTGGCCAACTTTGGACCGGTGTCGTGGGGACGACCCTATAGTCGTCGGACATGTCGGCGGCTGGCCAACTTTGGCCCGGGGTCGTGGGGACGACCCTATAGTCGTCGGACATGACGGTGGCGGACCAATCTAGTCCCGGGGTCGTGGGGACGACCCTATAGTCGTCGGACATGACGGTGGCGGACCAGTCTAGTCCCGGGGTCGTGGGGACGACCCTATAGTCGTCGGACATGTCGGCGGCTGGCCAACATTGGCCCCTGGTCGTGGGGACGATCCAATAGTCGTCGGACATGTCGGCGGCTGGCCAACTTTGGCCCGTGGTTGTGGGGACGACCCTATAGTCGTTGGACATGACGGTGGCGGGCCAATCTAGTCCCGGGGTCGTGGGGACGACCCTATAGTCGTCGGACAAGACGGCGGCTGGACATCTTTGGCCCGGGGTCGTGGGGACGACCCTATAGTCGTCGGACATGTTGGCGGCTTGTCAGCCTAGTCCCGGGGTCGTGGGTACGACCCTATAGTCGTCGGACAAGTCGGCGGCTGCCCAACCTAGACCCGGGGTCGTGGGGACGACCCTATTGTCGTCGGACATGACGGTGGCGGGCCAATCTAGTCCCGGGGTCGTGGGGACGACCCTATAGTCGTCGGACATGTCGGCGATTGGCCAACATTGGCCCGGGGTCGTGGGGACGACCCTATAGTCGTCGGACATGTCGGCGGCTGGCCAACCTAGTCCCGAGGTCGTGGGGACGACCCTATAGTCGTCGGACTTGACGGTGGCGGGCCAATCTAGTCCCGGGGTCGTGGGGACGACCCTACAGTCGTCGGAAATGTCGGCGGCTGGCCAACCTGGACCCGGGGTCGTGGGGACGACTCTATAGTCGTCGGACTTGACGGTGGCGGGCCAATCTAGTCCCGGGGTCGTGGGGACGACCCTACAGTCGTCGGAAATGTCGGCGGCTGGCCAACCTGGACCCGGGGTCGTGGGGACGACCCTATTGTCGTCGGACATGACGGTGGCGGGCCAATCTAGTCTCGGGGTCGTGGGGACGACCCTATAGTCATCGGACATGTCGGCGGCTGGCCAACTTTGGCCCGGGGTCGTGGGGACGACTCTATAGTCGTCGGAATGTCGGCGGCTGGCCAACCTAGACCCGGGGTCGTGGGGACGACCCTATTGTCGTCGGACATGGCGGTGGCGGGCCAATCTAGTCCCGTGGTCGTGGGGACGACCCTATAGTCTCCGGACATGACGGTAGCGGGCCAATCTAGACCCGAGGTCCTCGGGACGACCCTATAGTAGTCGGACATGTCGGCGGCTGTCCAACATTGGCCCGGTGTCGTGGGGACGACTCTATAGTCGTCGGACATGTCGGCGGCTGGCCAACCTAGACCCGGGGTCGTGGGGACGACCCTATTGTCGTCGGACATGACGGTGGCGGGCCAATCTAGTCCCGGTGTCGTGGGGACGACCCTATAGTCGTTGGACATGACGGTGGCGGGCCAATCTAGTCCCGGGGTCGTGGGGACGACCCTATAGTCGTCGGACATGTCGGCGGCTGGCCAACTTTGGCCCGGGGTCGTGGGGACGACTCTATAGTCGTCGGAATGTCGGCGGCTGGCCAACCTGGACTCGGGGACGTGGGGACGACTCTATAGTCGTCGGAAATGTCGGCGGCTGGCCAACCTGGACCCGGGGTCGTGGGGACGACCCTATTGTCGTCGGACATGACGGTGGCGGGCCAATCTAGTCTCGCGGTCGTGGGGACGACCCTATAATCGTCGGACATGACGGTGGCGGGCCAATCTAGTCCCGGGGTCGTGGGGACGACCCTATAGTCGTCGGACATTTCGGCGGCATGCCAACTTTGGCCCGTGGTCGTGGGGACGACCCTATAGTTGTTGGACATGACGGTGGCGGGCTAATCTAGTCCCGGGGTCGTAGGGACGACCCTATAGTCGTTGGACATGTCGGCGATTGGCCAACATTGGCCCGGGGTCGTGGGGACGACCCTACAGTCGTCGGAAATGTCGGCGGCTGGCCAACCTGGACCCGGGGTCGTGGGGACGACCCTATTGTCGTCGGACATGACGGTGGCGGGCCAATCTAGTCTCGGGGTCGTGGGGACGACCCTATAGTCGTCGGACATGTCGGCGGCTGGCCAACTTTGGCCCGGGGTCGTGGGGACGACTCTATAGTCGTCGGAATGTCGGCGGCTGGCCAACCTGGACTCGGGGACGTGGGGACGACCCTATAGACGTCGGACAAGACGGCGGCTGGACATCTTTGGCCCGGTGTCGTGGGGACGACCCTATAGTCGTCGGACATGTTGGCGGCTTGTCAGCCTAGTCCCGGGGTCGTGGGTACGACCCTATAGTCGTCGGACAAGTCGGCGGCTGGCCAACCTAGACCCGGGGTCGTGGGGACGACCCTATTGTCGTCGGACATGACGGTGGCGGGCCAATCTAGTCCCGGGGTCGTGGGGACGACCCTATAGTCGTCGGACATGTCGGCGGCTGGCCAACTTTGGCGCGTGGTCGTGGGGACGATCCGATTGTCGTCGGATATGTCGGCGGCTGGCCAACTTTGGCACCGTGGTCGTGGGGACGATCCAATAGTCGTCGGACATGTCGGCGGCTGGCCAACTTTGGCGCGTGGTCGTGGGGACGATCCGATTGTCGTCGGACATGTCGGCGGCTGGCCAACCTAGACCCGGGGTCGTGGGGACGACCCTATAATCGTTGGACATGACGGTGGCGGGCCAATCTAGTCCCGGGGTCGTAGGGACGACCCTATAGTCGTCGGACATGTTGGCGATTGGCCAACATTGGCCCGGGGTCGTGGGGACGACCCTATAGTCGTCGGACATGTCGGCGGCTGTCCAACTTTGGCCCGGTGTCGTGGGGACGACTCAATAGTCGTCGGATATGTCGGCGGCTGGCCATCCTAGACCCGGGGTCTTGGGGACGACCCTATTGTCGTCGGACATGACGGTGGCGGGCCAATCTAGTCCCGGGGTCGTGGGGACGACCCTATAATCGTTGGACATGACGGTGGCGGGCCAATCTAGTCCCGGGGTCGTAGGGACGACCCTATAGTCGTCGGACATGTTGGCGGCTTGTCAGCCTAGTCCCAGGGTCGTGGGTACGACCCTATAGTCGTCGGACAAGTCGGCGGCGGGCCAACCTTGTCCCGGGGTCGTGGGGACGACCCTATAGTCGTCGGACATGTCGGCGGCTGGCCAACTTTGGCCCGGGGTCGTGGGGACGACCCTATAGTCGTCGGACATGTCGGCGGCTGTCCAACTTTGGCCCGGTGTCGTGGGGACGACTCTATAGTCGTCGGATATGTCGGCGGCTGGCCAACCTAGACCCGGGGTCTTGGGGACGACCCTATTGTCGTCGGACATGACGGTGGCGGGCCAATCTAGGCCCGGGTTCGTGGGGACGACCCTATAGTCGTCGGACAAGTCGGCGGCGGGCCAAGCTTGTCCCGGGGTCGTGGGGACGACCCTACAATCGTCGGACATGACGGTGGCGGGCCAATCTAGTCCCGGGGTCGTGGGGACGACCCTACAGTCGTCGGAAATATCGGCGGCTGGCCAACCTGGACCCGGGGTCGTGGGGACGACCCTATAGTCGTTGGACATGTCGGCGATTGGCCAACATTGGCCCGGGGTCGTGGCGACGACCCTATAGTCGTCGGACATGTCGGCGGCTGGCCAACTTTGGCGCGTGGTCGTGGGGACGACCCTATAGTCTTCGGACATGACGGTAGCGGGCCAATCTAGACCCGAGGTCCTGGGGACGACCCTATAGTAGTCGGACATGTCGGCGGCTGTCCAACTTTGGCCCGGTGTCGTGGGGACGACCCTATAGTCGTCGGACATGTCGGCGGCTGGCCAACTTTGGCCCGGTGTCGTGGGGACGACTCTATAGTCGTCGGAAATGTCGGCGGCTGGCCAACCTGGACCCGGGGTCGTGGGGACGACCCTATTGTCGTCGGACATGGCGGTGGCGGGCCAATCTAGTCCCGTGGTCGTGGGGACGACCCTATAGTCTTCGGACATGACGGTAGCGGGCCAATCTCGACCCGAGGTCCTGGGGACGACCCTATAGTAGTCGGACATGTCGGCGGCTGTCCAACTTTGGCCCGGTGTCGTGGGGACGACTGTATATTCGTCGGACATTTCGGCGGCTTGCCAACTTTGGCCCGGGGTCGTGGGGACGACTCTATAGTCGTCGGAAATGTCGGCGGCTGGCCAACCTGGACTCGGGGTCGTGGGGACGACCCTATAGTCGTCGGACAAGACGGCGGCTGGACATCTTTGGCCCGGGGTCGTGGGGACGGACCGATTGTCGTCGGACATGTCGGCGGCTGTCCAACTTTGGCCCGGTGTCGTGGGGACGACTCTATAGTCGTCGGACATGTCGGCGGCTGGCCAACCTAGACCCGGGGTCGTGGGGACGACCCTATTGTCGTCGGACATGACGGTGGCGGGCCAATCTAGTCCCGGGGTCGTGGGGACGACCCTATGGTCGTTGGACATGACGGTGGCGGGCTAATCTAGTCCCTGGGTCGTAGGGACGACCCTATAGTCGTTGGACATGTCGGCGATTGGCCAACATTGGCCCGGGGTCGTGGGGACGACCCTATAGTCGTCGGACATGTCGGCGGCTGGCCAACTTTGGCGCGTGGTCGTGGGGACGATCCGATTGTCGTCGGACATGTCGGCGGCTGGCCAACTTTGGCGCGTGGGCGTGGGGACGATCCGATGGTCGTCGGACATGTCGGCGGCTGGCCAACCTAGACCCGGGGTCGTGGGGACGACCCTATTGTCGTCGGACATGGCGGTGGCGGGCCAATCTAGTCCCGTGGTCGTGGGGACGACCCTATATTCGTCGGACATGTCGGCAGCTGGCCAACTTTGGCCCGGGGTCGTGGGGACGACCCTATAGTCGTCGGACATGTCGGCGGCTGGCCAACTTTCGCCCCTGGTTGTGGGGACGACCCTATAGTCGTTGGACATGACGGTGGCGGGCCAATCTAGTCCCTGGGTCGTAGGGACGACCCTATAGTCGTTGGACATGTCGGCGATTGGCCAACATTGGCCCGGGGTCGTGGCGACGACCCTATAGTCGTCGGACATGTCGGCGGCTGGCCAACTTTGGCGCGTGGTCGTGGGGACGATCCGATTGTCGTCGGACATGTCGGCGGCTGGCCAACTTTGGCCCGGGGTCGTGGGGACGACCCTATAGTCGTCGGACATGTCGGCGGCTGGCCAACTTTCGCCCCTGGTTGTGGGGACGACCCTATAGTCGTTGGACATGACGGTGGCGGGCCAATCTAGTCCCTGGGTCGTAGGGACGACCCTATAGTCGTCGGACATGTCGGCGGCTGGCCAACTTTGGCCCGGTGTCGTGGGGACGACTCTACAGTCGTCGGAAATGTCGGCGGCTGGCCAACCTGGACCCGGGGTCGTGGGGACGACCCTATTGTCGTCGGACATGGCGGTGGCGGGCCAATCTAGTCCCGTGGTCGTGGGGACGACCCTATAGTCTTCGGACATGACGGTAGCGGGCCAATCTCGACCCGAGGTCCTGGGTACGACCCTATAGTCGTCGGACAAGTCGGCGGCTGGCCAACTTTGGCCCGTGGTCGTGGGGACGATCCAATAGTCGTCGGACATGTCGGCGGCTGGCCAACTTTGGCGCGTGGGCGTGGGGACGATCCGATGGTCGTCGGACATTTCGGCGGCTGGCCAACCTAGACCCGGGGTCGTGGGGACGACCCTATTGTCGTCGGACATGGCGGTGGCGGGCCAATCTAGTCCCGTGGTCGTGGGGACGACCCTATAGTCTTCGGACATGACGGTAGCGGGCCAATCTCGACCCGAGGTCCTGGGTACGACCCTATAGTCGTCGGACAAGTCGGCGGCGGGCCAACCTTGTCCCGGGGTCGTGGGGACGACCCTATAGTCGTCGGACATGTTGGCGGCTTGTCAGCCTAGTCCCGGGGTGGTGGGTACGACCCTATAGTCGTCGGACAAGTCGGCGGCGGGCCAACTTTGGCGCGTGGTCGTGGGGACGATCCGATTGTCGTCGGACATGTCGGCGGCTGGCCAACTTTGGCCCGGGGTCGTGGGGACGACCCTATAGTCGTCGGACATGTCGGCGGCTGGCCAACTTTCGCCCCTGGTTGTGGGGACGACCCTATAGTCGTTGGACATGACGGTGGCGGGCCAATCTAGTCCCTGGGTCGTAGGGACGACCCTATAGTCGTCGGACATGTCGGCGGCTGGCCAACTTTGGCCCGGTGTCGTGGGGACGACTCTACAGTCGTCGGAAATGTCGGCGGCTGGCCAACCTGGACCCGGGGTCGTGGGGACGACCCTATTGTCGTCGGACATGGCGGTGGCGGGCCAATCTAGTCCCGTGGTCGTGGGGACGACCCTATAGTCTTCGGACATGACGGTAGCGGGCCAATCTCGACCCGAGGTCCTGGGTACGACCCTATAGTCGTCGGACAAGTCGGCGGCTGGCCAACTTTGGCCCGTGGTCGTGGGGACGATCCAATAGTCGTCGGACATGTCGGCGGCTGGCCAACTTTGGCGCGTGGGCGTGGGGACGATCCGATGGTCGTCGGACATGTCGGCGGCTGGCCAACCTAGACCCGGGGTCGTGGGGACGACCCTATTGTCGTCGGACATGGCGGTGGCGGGCCAATCTAGTCCCGTGGTCGTGGGGACGACCCTATATTCGTCGGACATGTCGGCAGCTGGCCAACTTTGGCCCGGGGTCGTGGGGACGACCCTATAGTCGTCGGACATGTCGGCGGCTGGCCAACTTTCGCCCCTGGTTGTGGGGACGACCCTATAGTCGTTGGAATGACGGTGGCGGGCCAATCTAGTCCCTGGGTCGTAGGGACGACCCTATAGTCGTTGGACATGTCGGCGATTGGCCAACATTGGCCCGGGGTCGTGGCGACGACCCTATAGTCGTCGGACATGTCGGCGGCTGGCCAACTTTGGCGCGTGGTCGTGGGGACGATCCGATTGTCGTCGGACATGTCGGCGGCTGGCCAACTTTGGCCCGGGGTCGTGGGGACGACCCTATAGTCGTCGGACATGTCGGCGGCTGGCCAACTTTCGCCCCTGGTTGTGGGGACGACCCTATAGTCGTTGGACATGACGGTGGCGGGCCAATCTAGTCCCTGGGTCGTAGGGACGACCCTATAGTCGTCGGACATGTCGGCGGCTGGCCAACTTTGGCCCGGTGTCGTGGGGACGACTCTACAGTCGTCGGAAATGTCGGCGGCTGGCCAACCTGGACCCGGGGTCGTGGGGACGACCCTATTGTCGTCGGACATGGCGGTGGCGGGCCAATCTAGTCCCGTGGTCGTGGGGACGACCCTATAGTCTTCGGACATGACGGTAGCGGGCCAATCTCGACCCGAGGTCCTGGGTACGACCCTATAGTCGTCGGACAAGTCGGCGGCTGGCCAACTTTGGCCCGTGGTCGTGGGGACGATCCAATAGTCGTCGGACATGTCGGCGGCTGGCCAACTTTGGCGCGTGGGCGTGGGGACGATCCGATGGTCGTCGGACATGTCGGCGGCTGGCCAACCTAGACCCGGGGTCGTGGGGACGACCCTATTGTCGTCGGACATGGCGGTGGCGGGCCAATCTAGTCCCGTGGTCGTGGGGACGACCCTATAGTCTTCGGACATGACGGTAGCGGGCCAATCTAGACCCGAGGTCCTGGGGACGACCCTATAGTAGTCGGACATGTCGGCGGCTGTCCAACTTGGGCCCGGTGTCGTGGGGACGACCCTATAGTCGTCGGACATGTCGGCGGCTGGCCAACTTTGGCCCGGTGTCGTGGGGACGACTCTATAGTCGTCGGAAATGTCGGCGGCTGGCCAACCTGGACCCGGGGTCGTGGGGACGACCCTATTGTCGTCGGACATGGCGGTGGCGGGCCAATCTAGTCCCGTGGTCGTGGGGACGACCCTATAGTCTTCGGACATGACGGTAGCGGGCCAATCTAGACCCGAGGTCCTGGGGACGACCCTATAGTAGTCGGACATGTCGGCGGCTGTCCAACTTTGGCCCGGTGTCGTGGGGACGACCCTATAGTCGTCGGACATGTCGGCGGCTGGCCAACTTTGGCCCGGTGTCGTGGGGACGACTCTATAGTCGTCGGAAATGTCGGCGGCTGGCCAACCTGGACTCGGGGTCGTGGGGACGACCCTATAGTCGTCGGACAAGACGGCGGCTGGACATCTTTGGCCCGGGGTCGTGGGGACGGACCGATTGTCGTCGGACATGTCGGCGGCTGGCCAACCTAGTCCCGAGGTCGTGGGGACGACCCTATAGTCGTCGGACTTGACGGTGGCGGGCCAATCTAGTCCCGGGGTCGTGGGGACGACCCTACAGTCGTCGGAAATGTCGGCGGCTGGCCAACCTGGACCCGGGGTCGTGGGGACGACCCTATTGTCGTCGGACATGACGGTGGCGGGCCAATCTAGTCTCGGGGTCGTGGGGACGACCCTATAGTCGTCGGATATGTCGGCGGCTGGCCAACTTTGGACCGGTGTCGTGGGGACGACCCTATAGTCGTCGGACATGTCGGCGGCTGGCCAACTTTGGCCCGGGGTCGTGGGGACGACCCTATAGTCGTCGGACATGACGGTGGCGGACCAATCTAGTCCCGGGGTCGTGGGGACGACCCTATAGTCGTCGGACATGACGGTGGCGGACCAGTCTAGTCCCGGGGTCGTGGGGACGACCCTATAGTCGTCGGACATGTCGGCGGCTGGCCAACATTGGCCCCTGGTCGTGGGGACGATCCAATAGTCGTCGGACATGTCGGCGGCTGGCCAACTTTGGCCCGTGGTTGTGGGGACGACCCTATAGTCGTTGGACATGACGGTGGCGGGCCAATCTAGTCCCGGGGTCGTGGGGACGACCCTATAGTCGTCGGACAAGACGGCGGCTGGACATCTTTGGCCCGGGGTCGTGGGGACGACCCTATAGTCGTCGGACATGTTGGCGGCTTGTCAGCCTAGTCCCGGGGTCGTGGGTACGACCCTATAGTCGTCGGACAAGTCGGCGGCTGCCCAACCTAGACCCGGGGTCGTGGGGACGACCCTATTGTCGTCGGACATGACGGTGGCGGGCCAATCTAGTCCCGGGGTCGTGGGGACGACCCTATAGTCGTCGGACATGTCGGCGATTGGCCAACATTGGCCCGGGGTCGTGGGGACGACCCTATAGTCGTCGGACATGTCGGCGGCTGGCCAACCTAGTCCCGAGGTCGTGGGGACGACCCTATAGTCGTCGGACTTGACGGTGGCGGGCCAATCTAGTCCCGGGGTCGTGGGGACGACCCTACAGTCGTCGGAAATGTCGGCGGCTGGCCAACCTGGACCCGGGGTCGTGGGGACGACTCTATAGTCGTCGGACTTGACGGTGGCGGGCCAATCTAGTCCCGGGGTCGTGGGGACGACCCTACAGTCGTCGGAAATGTCGGCGGCTGGCCAACCTGGACCCGGGGTCGTGGGGACGACCCTATTGTCGTCGGACATGACGGTGGCGGGCCAATCTAGTCTCGGGGTCGTGGGGACGACCCTATAGTCATCGGACATGTCGGCGGCTGGCCAACTTTGGCCCGGGGTCGTGGGGACGACTCTATAGTCGTCGGAATGTCGGCGGCTGGCCAACCTAGACCCGGGGTCGTGGGGACGACCCTATTGTCGTCGGACATGGCGGTGGCGGGCCAATCTAGTCCCGTGGTCGTGGGGACGACCCTATAGTCTCCGGACATGACGGTAGCGGGCCAATCTAGACCCGAGGTCCTCGGGACGACCCTATAGTAGTCGGACATGTCGGCGGCTGTCCAACATTGGCCCGGTGTCGTGGGGACGACTCTATAGTCGTCGGACATGTCGGCGGCTGGCCAACCTAGACCCGGGGTCGTGGGGACGACCCTATTGTCGTCGGACATGACGGTGGCGGGCCAATCTAGTCCCGGTGTCGTGGGGACGACCCTATAGTCGTTGGACATGACGGTGGCGGGCCAATCTAGTCCCGGGGTCGTGGGGACGACCCTATAGTCGTCGGACATGTCGGCGGCTGGCCAACTTTGGCCCGGGGTCGTGGGGACGACTCTATAGTCGTCGGAATGTCGGCGGCTGGCCAACCTGGACTCGGGGACGTGGGGACGACTCTATAGTCGTCGGAAATGTCGGCGGCTGGCCAACCTGGACCCGGGGTCGTGGGGACGACCCTATTGTCGTCGGACATGACGGTGGCGGGCCAATCTAGTCTCGCGGTCGTGGGGACGACCCTATAATCGTCGGACATGACGGTGGCGGGCCAATCTAGTCCCGGGGTCGTGGGGACGACCCTATAGTCGTCGGACATTTCGGCGGCATGCCAACTTTGGCCCGTGGTCGTGGGGACGACCCTATAGTTGTTGGACATGACGGTGGCGGGCTAATCTAGTCCCGGGGTCGTAGGGACGACCCTATAGTCGTTGGACATGTCGGCGATTGGCCAACATTGGCCCGGGGTCGTGGGGACGACCCTACAGTCGTCGGAAATGTCGGCGGCTGGCCAACCTGGACCCGGGGTCGTGGGGACGACCCTATTGTCGTCGGACATGACGGTGGCGGGCCAATCTAGTCTCGGGGTCGTGGGGACGACCCTATAGTCGTCGGACATGTCGGCGGCTGGCCAACTTTGGCCCGGGGTCGTGGGGACGACTCTATAGTCGTCGGAATGTCGGCGGCTGGCCAACCTGGACTCGGGGACGTGGGGACGACCCTATAGACGTCGGACAAGACGGCGGCTGGACATCTTTGGCCCGGTGTCGTGGGGACGACCCTATAGTCGTCGGACATGTTGGCGGCTTGTCAGCCTAGTCCCGGGGTCGTGGGTACGACCCTATAGTCGTCGGACAAGTCGGCGGCTGGCCAACCTAGACCCGGGGTCGTGGGGACGACCCTATTGTCGTCGGACATGACGGTGGCGGGCCAATCTAGTCCCGGGGTCGTGGGGACGACCCTATAGTCGTCGGACATGTCGGCGGCTGGCCAACTTTGGCGCGTGGTCGTGGGGACGATCCGATTGTCGTCGGATATGTCGGCGGCTGGCCAACTTTGGCACCGTGGTCGTGGGGACGATCCAATAGTCGTCGGACATGTCGGCGGCTGGCCAACTTTGGCGCGTGGTCGTGGGGACGATCCGATTGTCGTCGGACATGTCGGCGGCTGGCCAACCTAGACCCGGGGTCGTGGGGACGACCCTATAATCGTTGGACATGACGGTGGCGGGCCAATCTAGTCCCGGGGTCGTAGGGACGACCCTATAGTCGTCGGACATGTTGGCGATTGGCCAACATTGGCCCGGGGTCGTGGGGACGACCCTATAGTCGTCGGACATGTCGGCGGCTGTCCAACTTTGGCCCGGTGTCGTGGGGACGACTCAATAGTCGTCGGATATGTCGGCGGCTGGCCATCCTAGACCCGGGGTCTTGGGGACGACCCTATTGTCGTCGGACATGACGGTGGCGGGCCAATCTAGTCCCGGGGTCGTGGGGACGACCCTATAATCGTTGGACATGACGGTGGCGGGCCAATCTAGTCCCGGGGTCGTAGGGACGACCCTATAGTCGTCGGACATGTTGGCGGCTTGTCAGCCTAGTCCCAGGGTCGTGGGTACGACCCTATAGTCGTCGGACAAGTCGGCGGCGGGCCAACCTTGTCCCGGGGTCGTGGGGACGACCCTATAGTCGTCGGACATGTCGGCGGCTGGCCAACTTTGGCCCGGGGTCGTGGGGACGACCCTATAGTCGTCGGACATGTCGGCGGCTGTCCAACTTTGGCCCGGTGTCGTGGGGACGACTCTATAGTCGTCGGATATGTCGGCGGCTGGCCAACCTAGACCCGGGGTCTTGGGGACGACCCTATTGTCGTCGGACATGACGGTGGCGGGCCAATCTAGGCCCGGGTTCGTGGGGACGACCCTATAGTCGTCGGACAAGTCGGCGGCGGGCCAAGCTTGTCCCGGGGTCGTGGGGACGACCCTACAATCGTCGGACATGACGGTGGCGGGCCAATCTAGTCCCGGGGTCGTGGGGACGACCCTACAGTCGTCGGAAATATCGGCGGCTGGCCAACCTGGACCCGGGGTCGTGGGGACGACCCTATAGTCGTTGGACATGTCGGCGATTGGCCAACATTGGCCCGGGGTCGTGGCGACGACCCTATAGTCGTCGGACATGTCGGCGGCTGGCCAACTTTGGCGCGTGGTCGTGGGGACGACCCTATAGTCTTCGGACATGACGGTAGCGGGCCAATCTAGACCCGAGGTCCTGGGGACGACCCTATAGTAGTCGGACATGTCGGCGGCTGTCCAACTTTGGCCCGGTGTCGTGGGGACGACCCTATAGTCGTCGGACATGTCGGCGGCTGGCCAACTTTGGCCCGGTGTCGTGGGGACGACTCTATAGTCGTCGGAAATGTCGGCGGCTGGCCAACCTGGACCCGGGGTCGTGGGGACGACCCTATTGTCGTCGGACATGGCGGTGGCGGGCCAATCTAGTCCCGTGGTCGTGGGGACGACCCTATAGTCTTCGGACATGACGGTAGCGGGCCAATCTCGACCCGAGGTCCTGGGGACGACCCTATAGTAGTCGGACATGTCGGCGGCTGTCCAACTTTGGCCCGGTGTCGTGGGGACGACTGTATATTCGTCGGACATTTCGGCGGCTTGCCAACTTTGGCCCGGGGTCGTGGGGACGACTCTATAGTCGTCGGAAATGTCGGCGGCTGGCCAACCTGGACTCGGGGTCGTGGGGACGACCCTATAGTCGTCGGACAAGACGGCGGCTGGACATCTTTGGCCCGGGGTCGTGGGGACGGACCGATTGTCGTCGGACATGTCGGCGGCTGGCCAACCTAGTCCCGAGGTCGTGGGGACGACCCTATAGTCGTCGGACTTGACGGTGGCGGGCCAATCTAGTCCCGGGGTCGTGGGGACGACCCTACAGTCGTCGGAAATGTCGGCGGCTGGCCAACCTGGACCCGGGGTCGTGGGGACGACCCTATTGTCGTCGGACATGACGGTGGCGGGCCAATCTAGTCTCGGGGTCGTGGGGACGACCCTATAATCGTCGGAAATGACGGTGGCGGGCCAATCTAGTCCCGGGGTCGTGGGGACGACCCTATAGTCGTCGGACATGTCGGCGGCTGGCCAACTTTGGCCCGGTGTCGTGGGGACGACCCTATAGTCGTCGGACATTTCGGCGGCATGCCAACTTTGGCCCGTGGTCGTGGGGACGACCCAATAGTTGTTGGACATGACGGTGGCGGGCTAATCTAGTCCCGGGGTCGTAGGGACGACCCTATAGTCGTTGGACATGTCGGCGATTGGCCAACATTGGCTCGGGGTCGTGGGGACGACCCTACAGTCGTAGGAAATGTCGGCGGCTGGCCAACCTGGACCCGGGGTCGTGGGGACGACCCTATTGTCGTCGGACATGACGGTGGCGGGCCAACCTAGACCCGGGGTCGTGGGGACGACCCTATTGTCGTCGGACATGACGGTGGCGGGCCAATCTAGTCCCGGGGTCGTGGGGACGACCCTATAGTCGTCGGACATGTCGGCGGCTGGCCAACTTTGGCCCGGTGTCGTGGGGACGACCCTATAGTCGTCAGACATGTCGGCGGCTGGCCAACTTTGGCGCGTGGTCGTGGGGACGATCCGATTGTCGTCGGACATGTCGGCGGCTGGCCAACTTTGGCACCGTGGTCGTGGGGACGATCCAATAGTCGTCGGACATGTCGGCGGCTGGCCAACTTTGGCGCGTGGTCGTGGGGACGATCCGATTGTCGTCGGACATGTCGGCGGCTGGCCAACCTAGATCCGGGGTCGTGGGGACGACCCTATTGTCGTCGGACATGACGGTGGCGGGCCAATCTAGTCCCGGGGTCGTGGGGACGACCCTATAGTCGTCGGACATGTCGGCGGCTGGCCAACTTTGGACCGGTGTCGTGGGGACGACTCTATAGTCGTCGGAAATGTCGGCGGCTGGCCAACCTGGACCCGAGGTCGTGGGGACGACCCTATTGTCGTCGGACATGACGGTGGCGGGCCAATCTAGTCTCGGGGTCGTGGGGACGACCCTATAGTCGTCGGACATGTCGGCGGCTGGCCAACTTTGGCCCGGGGTCGTGGGGACGACCCTATAGTCGTCGGACATGTCGGCGGCTGGCCAACTTTGGCCCGGTGTCGTGGGGACGACTCTATAGTCGTCGGAAATGTCGGCTGCTGGCCAACCTGGACCCGGGGTCGTGGGGCCGACCCTATTGTCGTCGGTCATGACGGTGGCGGGCCAATCTAGTCTCGCGGTCGTGGGGACGACCCTATAATCGTCGGACATGACGGTGGCGGGCCAATCTAGTCCCGGGGTCGTGGGGACGACCCTATAGTCGTCGGACATGTCGGCGGCTGGCCAACTTTGGCCCGGTGTCGTGGGGACGACCCTATAGTCGTCGGACATTTCGGCGGCATGCCAACTTTGGCCCGTGGTCGTGGGGACGACCCTATAGTTGTTGGACATGACGGTGGCGGGCTAATCTAGTCCCGGGGTCGTAGGGACGACCCTATAGTCGTTGGACATGTCGGCGATTGGCCAACATTGGCCCGGGGTCGTGGGGACGACCCTATAGTCGTCGGACATGTCGGCGGCTGGCCAACTTTGGCGCGTGGTCGTGGGGACGATCCGATTGTCGTCGGACATGTCGGCGGCAGGCCAACCTAGACCCGGGGTCGTGGGGACGACCCTATTGTCGTCGGACATGGCGGTGGCGGGCCAATCTAGTCCCGTGGTCGTGGGGACGACCCTATAGTCTTCGGACATGACGGTAGCGGGCCAATCTAGACCCGAGGTCCTGGGGACGACCCTATAGTAGTCGGACGTGTCGGCGGCTGTCCAACTTTGGCCCGGTGTCGTGGGGACGACTCTATAGTCGTCGGACATGTCGGCGGCTGGCCAACCTAGACCCGGGGTCGTGGGGACGACCCTATAATCGTTGGACATGACGGTGGCGGGCCAATCTAGTCCCGGGGTCGTAGGGACAACCCTATAGTCGTCGGACAAGTCGGCGGCGGGCCAAGCTTGTCCCGGGGTCGTGGGGACGACCCTATAGTCGTCGGACATGTCGGCGGCTGGCCAACCTAGTCCCGGGGTCGTGGGGACGACCCTATAGTCGTCGGACATTTCGGTGGCTTGCCAACTTTGGCCCGGGGTCGTGGGGACGACCCTATAGTCGTCGGACATGTCGGCGGCTGGCCAACTTTGGCCCGTGGTTGTGGGGACGACCCTATAGTCGTTGGACATGTCGGCGGCTGGCCAACCTAGACCCGGGGTCGTGGGGACGACCCTATAATCGTTGGACATGACGGTGGCGGGCCAATCTAGGCCCGGGGTCGTAGGGACGACCCTATAGTCGTCGGACATGTTGGCGATTGGCCAACATTGGCCCGGGGTCGTCGGGACGACCCTATAGTCGTCGGACATGTCGGCGGCTGGCCAACCTAGTCCCGGGGTCGTGGGGACGACCCTATAGTCGTCGGACATTTCGGCGGCTTGCCAACTTTGGCCCGGAGTCGTGGGGACGACCCTATAGTCGTCGGACATGTCGGCGGCTGGCCAACTTTGGCCCGTGGTTGTGGGGACGACCCTATAGTCGTTGGACATGTCGGCGGCTGGCCAACCTAGACCCGGGGTCGTGGGGACGACCCTATAATCGTTGGACATGACGGTGGCGGGCCAATCTAGTCCCGGGGTCGTGGGGACGACCCTATAGTCGTCGGACATGTCGGCGGCTGGCCAACTTTGGCCCGGTGTCGTGGGGACGACCCTATAGTCGTCGGACATGTCGGCGGCTGGCCAACTTTGGCGCGTGGTCGTGGGGACGACCCTATAGTCGTTGGACATGACGGTGGCGGGCCAATCTAGTCCCGGGGTCGTGGGGACGACCCTATAGTCGTCGGACATGACGGCGGCTGGCCAACTTTGGACCGGTGTCGTGGGGACGACTCTATAGTCGTCGGAAATGTCGGCGGCTGGCCAACCTGGACCCGAGGTCGTGGGGACGACCCTATTGTCGTCGGACATGACGGTGGCGGGCCAATCTAGTCTCGGGGTCGTGGGGACGACCCTATAGTCGTCGGACATGTCGGCGGCTGGCCAACTTTGGCCCGGGGTCGTGGGGACGACCCTATAGTCGTCGGACATGTCGGCGGCTGGCCAACTTTGGCCCGTGGTCGTGGGGACGACCCTATAGTTGTTGGACATGACGGTGGCGGGCTAATCTAGTCCCGGGGTCGTAGGGACGACCCTATAGTCGTTAGACATGTCGGCGGCTGGCCAACTTTGGCCCGGGGTCGTAGGGACAACCCTATAGTCGTCGGACAAGTCGGAGGCTGGCCAACTTTGGCCCGTGGTCGTGGGGACGACCCTATAGTCGTCGGACATGTCGGCGGCTGGCCAACTTTGGCCCGTGGTCGTGGGGACGACCCTATAGTCGTCGGAAATGTCGGTGGCTGTCCAACTTTGGCCCAGGGGTCGTGGGGACGACCCTATAGTCGTCGGACAAGTTAGCGGCTGGCCAACATTGGCCCGTGGTCGTGGGGACGACACTATAGTCGTCGGATATGTCGGCGGCTGGCCAACTTTGGCCCGTGGTCGTGGGGACGACCCTATAGTCGTCGGACAAGTCAGCGGCTGGCCAACACTGGCCCGTGGTCGTGGGGAAGAGCCTATAGTCGTCGGACAAGTCAGCGGCTGGCCAACATTGGCCCGTGGTCGTGGGGACTCCCCTACAGTCGTCGGATATGTCGGCGGCTGGCCAACTTTGGACCGTGGTCGTGGGGACGAACCTATAGTCGTCGGAAATGACGGTGGCGGGCCAATCTAGTCCCGGGGTCATGGGGACGACCCTACAGTCGTCGGACAAGTCGGCGGCGAGCCAATCTAGTCCCGCGGTCGTGGGGATGACCCTATAGTCGTCGGACAAGTCAGCGGCTGGCCAACATTGGCCCGTGGTCGTGGGGACGACCATAAAGTCGTCGGACATGACGGTGGCGGGCCACTCTAGTCCCGGGTCGTGGGGACGACCCTATAGTCGTCGGACATGTCGGCGGCTGGCCAACTTTGGCCCGGGGTCGTGGGGACGACCCTATAGTGGTCGGATATGTCGGCGGCTGGCCAGCTTTGGCCCGTGGTCGTGGGGACGACCCTATAGTCGTCGGAAATGACGGTGGCGGGCCAATCTATTCCCGGGGTCGTGGGGACGACCCTATAGTCGTCGGACATGTCGGCGATTGGCCAACATTGGCCCGGGGTCGTGGCGACGACCCTATAGTCGTCGGACATGTCGGCGGCTGGCCAACTTTGGCGCGTGGTCGTGGGGACGACCCTATAGTCTTCGGACATGACGGTAGCGGGCCAATCTAGACCCGAGGTCCTGGGGACGACCCTATAGTAGTCGGACATGTCGGCGGCTGTCCAACTTTGGCCCGGTGTCGTGGGGACGACCCTATAGTCGTCGGACATGTCGGCGGCTGGCCAACTTTGGCCCGGTGTCGTGGGGACGACTCTATAGTCGTCGGAAATGTCGGCGGCTGGCCAACCTGGACCCGGGGTCGTGGGGACGACCCTATTGTCGTCGGACATGGCGGTGGCGGGCCAATCTAGTCCCGTGGTCGTGGGGACGACCCTATAGTCTTCGGACATGACGGTAGCGGGCCAATCTCGACCCGAGGTCCTGGGGACGACCCTATAGTAGTCGGACATGTCGGCGGCTGTCCAACTTTGGCCCGGTGTCGTGGGGACGACTGTATATTCGTCGGACATTTCGGCGGCTTGCCAACTTTGGCCCGGGGTCGTGGGGACGACTCTATAGTCGTCGGAAATGTCGGCGGCTGGCCAACCTGGACTCGGGGTCGTGGGGACGACCCTATAGTCGTCGGACAAGACGGCGGCTGGACATCTTTGGCCCGGGGTCGTGGGGACGGACCGATTGTCGTCGGACATGTCGGCGGCTGGCCAACCTAGTCCCGAGGTCGTGGGGACGACCCTATAGTCGTCGGACTTGACGGTGGCGGGCCAATCTAGTCCCGGGGTCGTGGGGACGACCCTACAGTCGTCGGAAATGTCGGCGGCTGGCCAACCTGGACCCGGGGTCGTGGGGACGACCCTATTGTCGTCGGACATGACGGTGGCGGGCCAATCTAGTCTCGGGGTCGTGGGGACGACCCTATAATCGTCGGAAATGACGGTGGCGGGCCAATCTAGTCCCGGGGTCGTGGGGACGACCCTATAGTCGTCGGACATGTCGGCGGCTGGCCAACTTTGGCCCGGTGTCGTGGGGACGACCCTATAGTCGTCGGACATTTCGGCGGCATGCCAACTTTGGCCCGTGGTCGTGGGGACGACCCAATAGTTGTTGGACATGACGGTGGCGGGCTAATCTAGTCCCGGGGTCGTAGGGACGACCCTATAGTCGTTGGACATGTCGGCGATTGGCCAACATTGGCTCGGGGTCGTGGGGACGACCCTACAGTCGTAGGAAATGTCGGCGGCTGGCCAACCTGGACCCGGGGTCGTGGGGACGACCCTATTGTCGTCGGACATGACGGTGGCGGGCCAACCTAGACCCGGGGTCGTGGGGACGACCCTATTGTCGTCGGACATGACGGTGGCGGGCCAATCTAGTCCCGGGGTCGTGGGGACGACCCTATAGTCGTCGGACATGTCGGCGGCTGGCCAACTTTGGCCCGGTGTCGTGGGGACGACCCTATAGTCGTCAGACATGTCGGCGGCTGGCCAACTTTGGCGCGTGGTCGTGGGGACGATCCGATTGTCGTCGGACATGTCGGCGGCTGGCCAACTTTGGCACCGTGGTCGTGGGGACGATCCAATAGTCGTCGGACATGTCGGCGGCTGGCCAACTTTGGCGCGTGGTCGTGGGGACGATCCGATTGTCGTCGGACATGTCGGCGGCTGGCCAACCTAGATCCGGGGTCGTGGGGACGACCCTATTGTCGTCGGACATGACGGTGGCGGGCCAATCTAGTCCCGGGGTCGTGGGGACGACCCTATAGTCGTCGGACATGTCGGCGGCTGGCCAACTTTGGACCGGTGTCGTGGGGACGACTCTATAGTCGTCGGAAATGTCGGCGGCTGGCCAACCTGGACCCGAGGTCGTGGGGACGACCCTATTGTCGTCGGACATGACGGTGGCGGGCCAATCTAGTCTCGGGGTCGTGGGGACGACCCTATAGTCGTCGGACATGTCGGCGGCTGGCCAACTTTGGCCCGGGGTCGTGGGGACGACCCTATAGTCGTCGGACATGTCGGCGGCTGGCCAACTTTGGCCCGGTGTCGTGGGGACGACTCTATAGTCGTCGGAAATGTCGGCTGCTGGCCAACCTGGACCCGGGGTCGTGGGGCCGACCCTATTGTCGTCGGTCATGACGGTGGCGGGCCAATCTAGTCTCGCGGTCGTGGGGACGACCCTATAATCGTCGGACATGACGGTGGCGGGCCAATCTAGTCCCGGGGTCGTGGGGACGACCCTATAGTCGTCGGACATGTCGGCGGCTGGCCAACTTTGGCCCGGTGTCGTGGGGACGACCCTATAGTCGTCGGACATTTCGGCGGCATGCCAACTTTGGCCCGTGGTCGTGGGGACGACCCTATAGTTGTTGGACATGACGGTGGCGGGCTAATCTAGTCCCGGGGTCGTAGGGACGACCCTATAGTCGTTGGACATGTCGGCGATTGGCCAACATTGGCCCGGGGTCGTGGGGACGACCCTATAGTCGTCGGACATGTCGGCGGCTGGCCAACTTTGGCGCGTGGTCGTGGGGACGATCCGATTGTCGTCGGACATGTCGGCGGCAGGCCAACCTAGACCCGGGGTCGTGGGGACGACCCTATTGTCGTCGGACATGGCGGTGGCGGGCCAATCTAGTCCCGTGGTCGTGGGGACGACCCTATAGTCTTCGGACATGACGGTAGCGGGCCAATCTAGACCCGAGGTCCTGGGGACGACCCTATAGTAGTCGGACGTGTCGGCGGCTGTCCAACTTTGGCCCGGTGTCGTGGGGACGACTCTATAGTCGTCGGACATGTCGGCGGCTGGCCAACCTAGACCCGGGGTCGTGGGGACGACCCTATAATCGTTGGACATGACGGTGGCGGGCCAATCTAGTCCCGGGGTCGTAGGGACAACCCTATAGTCGTCGGACAAGTCGGCGGCGGGCCAAGCTTGTCCCGGGGTCGTGGGGACGACCCTATAGTCGTCGGACATGTCGGCGGCTGGCCAACCTAGTCCCGGGGTCGTGGGGACGACCCTATAGTCGTCGGACATTTCGGTGGCTTGCCAACTTTGGCCCGGGGTCGTGGGGACGACCCTATAGTCGTCGGACATGTCGGCGGCTGGCCAACTTTGGCCCGTGGTTGTGGGGACGACCCTATAGTCGTTGGACATGTCGGCGGCTGGCCAACCTAGACCCGGGGTCGTGGGGACGACCCTATAATCGTTGGACATGACGGTGGCGGGCCAATCTAGGCCCGGGGTCGTAGGGACGACCCTATAGTCGTCGGACATGTTGGCGATTGGCCAACATTGGCCCGGGGTCGTCGGGACGACCCTATAGTCGTCGGACATGTCGGCGGCTGGCCAACCTAGTCCCGGGGTCGTGGGGACGACCCTATAGTCGTCGGACATTTCGGCGGCTTGCCAACTTTGGCCCGGAGTCGTGGGGACGACCCTATAGTCGTCGGACATGTCGGCGGCTGGCCAACTTTGGCCCGTGGTTGTGGGGACGACCCTATAGTCGTTGGACATGTCGGCGGCTGGCCAACCTAGACCCGGGGTCGTGGGGACGACCCTATAATCGTTGGACATGACGGTGGCGGGCCAATCTAGTCCCGGGGTCGTGGGGACGACCCTATAGTCGTCGGACATGTCGGCGGCTGGCCAACTTTGGCCCGGTGTCGTGGGGACGACCCTATAGTCGTCGGACATGTCGGCGGCTGGCCAACTTTGGCGCGTGGTCGTGGGGACGACCCTATAGTCGTTGGACATGACGGTGGCGGGCCAATCTAGTCCCGGGGTCGTGGGGACGACCCTATAGTCGTCGGACATGACGGCGGCTGGCCAACTTTGGACCGGTGTCGTGGGGACGACTCTATAGTCGTCGGAAATGTCGGCGGCTGGCCAACCTGGACCCGAGGTCGTGGGGACGACCCTATTGTCGTCGGACATGACGGTGGCGGGCCAATCTAGTCTCGGGGTCGTGGGGACGACCCTATAGTCGTCGGACATGTCGGCGGCTGGCCAACTTTGGCCCGGGGTCGTGGGGACGACCCTATAGTCGTCGGACATGTCGGCGGCTGGCCAACTTTGGCCCGTGGTCGTGGGGACGACCCTATAGTTGTTGGACATGACGGTGGCGGGCTAATCTAGTCCCGGGGTCGTAGGGACGACCCTATAGTCGTTAGACATGTCGGCGGCTGGCCAACTTTGGCCCGGGGTCGTAGGGACAACCCTATAGTCGTCGGACAAGTCGGAGGCTGGCCAACTTTGGCCCGTGGTCGTGGGGACGACCCTATAGTCGTCGGACATGTCGGCGGCTGGCCAACTTTGGCCCGTGGTCGTGGGGACGACCCTATAGTCGTCGGAAATGTCGGTGGCTGTCCAACTTTGGCCCAGGGGTCGTGGGGACGACCCTATAGTCGTCGGACAAGTTAGCGGCTGGCCAACATTGGCCCGTGGTCGTGGGGACGACACTATAGTCGTCGGATATGTCGGCGGCTGGCCAACTTTGGCCCGTGGTCGTGGGGACGACCCTATAGTCGTCGGACAAGTCAGCGGCTGGCCAACACTGGCCCGTGGTCGTGGGGAAGAGCCTATAGTCGTCGGACAAGTCAGCGGCTGGCCAACATTGGCCCGTGGTCGTGGGGACTCCCCTACAGTCGTCGGATATGTCGGCGGCTGGCCAACTTTGGACCGTGGTCGTGGGGACGAACCTATAGTCGTCGGAAATGACGGTGGCGGGCCAATCTAGTCCCGGGGTCATGGGGACGACCCTACAGTCGTCGGACAAGTCGGCGGCGAGCCAATCTAGTCCCGCGGTCGTGGGGATGACCCTATAGTCGTCGGACAAGTCAGCGGCTGGCCAACATTGGCCCGTGGTCGTGGGGACGACCATAAAGTCGTCGGACATGACGGTGGCGGGCCACTCTAGTCCCGGGTCGTGGGGACGACCCTATAGTCGTCGGACATGTCGGCGGCTGGCCAACTTTGGCCCGGGGTCGTGGGGACGACCCTATAGTGGTCGGATATGTCGGCGGCTGGCCAGCTTTGGCCCGTGGTCGTGGGGACGACCCTATAGTCGTCGGAAATGACGGTGGCGGGCCAATCTATTCCCGGGGTCGTGGGGACGACCCTATAGTCGTCGGACATATCAGCGGCTGGCCAACTTTGGCCCGGGGTCGTGGGGACGACCCTACAGTCGTCGGATATGTCGGGGGCTGGCCAACTTTGCCCCGTGGTCGTGGGGACGACCCTATAGTCGTCGGAAATGACGGTGGCGGGCCAATCTAGTCCCGGGGTCGTGGGGACGACCCTATAGTCGTCGGACAAGTCGGCGGCGGGCCAACCTAGTCCCGGGGTCGTGGGGATGACCCTATAGTCGTCGGACATGACGGTGGCGGGCCAGTCTAGTCCCGGGTCGTGGGGACGACCCTATAGTCGTCGGACATGTCGCCGGCTGGCCAACTTTGGCCCGTGGTCGTGGGGACGACCATATAGTCGTCGGACATGACGGTGGCGGGCCACTCTAGTCCCGGGTCGTGGGGACGACCCTATAGTCGTCGGACATGTCGGCGGCTGGCCAACTTTGGCCCGGGGTCGTGGGGACGACCCTATAGTCGTCGGAAATGACGGTGGCGGGCCAATCTATTCCCGGGGTCGTGGAGACGACCGTATAGTCGTCGGACATATCAGCGGCTGGCCAACTTTGGCCCGGGGTCGTGGGGACGACCCTATAGTCGTCGGACAAGTCGGCGGCGGGCCAACCTAGTCCCGGGGTCGTGGGGACGACCCTATAATCGTCGGACAAGCCGGCGGCGGGCCAACCTAGACCCGGGGTCGTGGGGATGACCCTATAGTCGTCGGACATGACGGTGGCGGGCCAGTCTAGTCCCGGGTCGTGGGGACGACCCTATAGTCGTCGGACATGTCGGCGGCTGGCCAACTTTGGCCCGTGGTCGTGGGGACGACCCTATAGTCGTCGGAAATGTCGGTGGCTGTCCAACTTTGGCCCGGGGGTCGTGGGGACGACCCTATAGTCGTCGGACATGTCGGCGGCTGACCAACTTTGGCCCGGGGTCGTGGGGACGACCCTATAATCGTCGGACAAGTCGGCGGCGGTCCAACCTTGTCCCGGGGTCGTGGGGACGATCCTATAGTCGTCGGACATGACGGTGGCGGGCCAATCTAGTCTCGGGGTCGTGGGGACGACCCTATAGTCGTCGGACATGACGGTGGCGGGCCAATCTAGTTCCGGGGTCGTGGGGACGACCCTATAGTCGTCGGACATGTCGGCGGCTGGACAACTTTGGCCCGTGGACGTGGGGACGACGCCATAGTCGTCGGACATGTCGGCGGCTGGCCAACTTTGGCCCGTGGTCGTGGGGACGACCCTATAGTCGTCGGACATGTCGGCGGCTGACCAACTTTGGCCCGGGGTCGTGGGGACGACCCTATAGTCGTCGGACAAGTCGGCGGCGGTCCAACCTTGTCCCGGGGTCGTGGGGACGATCCTATAGTCGTCGGACATGACGGTGGCGGGCCAATCTAGTCTCGGGGTCGTGGGGACGACCCTATAGTCGTCGGACATGACGGTGGCGGGCCAATCTAGTTCCGGGGTCGTGGGGACGACCCTATAGTCGTCGGACATGTCGGCGGCTGGACAACTTTGGCCCGTGGACGTGGGGACGACGCCATAGTCGTCGGACATGTCGGCGGCTGGCCAACTTTGGCCCGTGGTCGTGGGGACGATCCGATAGTCGTCGGACATGACGGTGGCGGGCCAATCTAGTCCCGGGGTCATAGGGACGACCCTATAGTCATCGGACATGTCGGCGGCTGGTCAACTTAGGCCCGTGGTCGTAGGGACGATCCGATAGTCGTTGGACATGACGGTGCCGGGCCAATCAAGTCCCGGGGTCGTGGGTACGACCCTATAGTCGTCGGACATGTCGGCGATTGGCCATTACTGGCCCGTGGTCGTGGGGACGACCCTATAGTCGTCGGAAATGTCGGTGGCTGTCCAACTTTGGCCCGGGGGTCGTGGGGACGACCCTATAGTCGTCGGACAAATCGGCGGCTGACCAACTTTGGCCCGGGGTCGTCGGGACGACCCTATAGTCGTCGGACAAGTCGGCAGCGAGCCAACCTAGTCCCGGGTCATGGGGACGACCCTATAGTCGTCGGACAAGTCGGCGGCTGGCCAACTTTGGCCCGGGGGTCGTGGGGACGACCCTATAGTCGTCGGAAATGACGGTGGCGGGCCAATCTAGTCCCGGGGTCGTGGGGACAACCCTACAGTCGTCGGACAAGTCGGCGGCGAGCCAATCTAGTCCCGCGGTCGTGGGGATGACCCTATAGTCGTCGGACAAGTCGGCGGCGAGCCCACCTAGTCGGGGGGTCGTGGGGACGACCCTATAGTCGTAGGACAAGTCGGCGGCCGGCCAACCTAGTCCGGGGGTCGTGGGGACGACCCTATAGTCGTCGGACATGACGGTGGCGGGCCAGTCTAGTCCCGGGTCGTGGGTACGACCCTATAGTCGTCGGACATGTCGGCGGCTGGCCAACTTTGGCCCGTGGTCGTGGGGACGACCCTATAGTCGTCGGACATGTCGGCGGCTGGCCAACTTTGGCCCGTGGTCGTGGGGACGACCCTATTGTCGTCGGACATGACGGTGGCGGGCCAATCTAGTCTCGGGGTCGTGGGGACGACCCTATCGTCGTCGGACATGTCGGCGGCTGGCCAACTTTGGCCCGGGGTCGTGGGAACGACCCTATAGTCGTCGGACAAGACGGTGGCGGACCAATCTAGTCCCGAGGTCCTGGGGACGACCCTATAGTCGTCGGACTTGACGGTGGCGGGCCAATCTAGTCCCGGGGTCGTGGGGACGACCCTACAGTCGTCGGACATTTCGGCGGCTTGCCAACTTTGGCCCGGGGTCGTGGGGACGACCCTATAGTCGTCGGACATGACGGTGGCGGGCCAATCTAGTCCCGGGGTCGTGGGGACGACCCTATAGTCGTCGGACATTTCGGCGGCTGGCCAACTTTGGCCCAGGGTCGTGGGGACGACCCTATAGTCGTCGGACATGTTGGCGGCTTGTCAGCCTAGTCCCGGGGTCGTGGGTACGGCCCTATAGTCGTCGGACAAGTCGGCGGCGGGCCAACCTTGTCCCGGGGTCGTGGGGACGACCCTATAGTCGTCGGACATGTCGGCGGCTGGCCAACTTTGGCCCGGTGTCGTGGGCACGACTCTATAGTCGTCGGAAATGTCGGCGGCTGGCCAACCTGGACCCGGGGTCGTGGGGACGACCCTATTTTCGTCGGACATGACGGTGGCGGGCCAATCTAGTCTCGGGGTCGTGGGGACGACCCTATAGACGTCGGACATGTCGGCGGCTGGCTAACTTTGGCCCGGGGTCGTGGGGACGACCCTATAGTCGTCGGACTTGACGGTGGCGGGCCAATCTAGTCCCGAGGTCCTGGGGACGACCCTATAGTCGTCGGACTTGACGGTGGCGGGCCAATCTATTCCCGGGGTCGTGGGGACGACCCTACAGTCGTCGGACATTTCGGCGACTTGCCAACTTTGGCCCGGGGTCGTGGGGACGACCCTATAGTCGTCGGACTTGACGGTGGGGGGCCAATCTAGTCCCGAGGTCGTGGGGACGACCCTATAGTCGTCGGACTTGACGGTGGCCGGCCAATCTATTCCCGGGGGTCGTGGGGACGACCCTATAGTCGTCGGACATGTCGGCGGCGAGCCAACATTGACCCGGGGTCGTGGGGACGACTCTATAGTCGTCGAACATGTCGGCGGCTGGCCAAATATGACCCGGGGACGTGGGGACGAGCCTATAGTCTTCGGACAAGTCGCCGGCTGGCCAACTTTGGCCCGTGGTTGTGTGGACGACCCTATAGTCGTCGGATATGTCGGCGGCAGGCCAACTTTGACCCGTGGTCGTGGGGACGACCCTATTGTCGTCGGAAATGACGGTGGCGGGCCAATCTATTCCCGGGGTCGTGGGGACGACCCTATAGTCGTCGGACAAGTCGGCAGCCTGCCAACTTTGGCACGGAGTCGTGGGGACGACCCTACAGTCGCCGGACAAGTCGGCGGCGAGCCAATCTAGCCTCGCGGTCGTGGGGACGACCCTATAGTCGTCGGACAAGTCAGCGGCTGGCCAACATTGGCCCGTGGTACGTGGGGACGACCCTATAGTCGTCGGATTTGTCGGCGGCTGGCCAACTTTGGCCCGTGGTCGTTGGGACGACCCTATAGTCGTCGGACATTTCGGCGGCTTGCCAACTTTGGCCCGGGGTCGTGGGGACGACCCTATAGTCGACGGACATGTCCGCGGCTGGCCAACTTTGGCCCGTGGACGTGGGGACGATCCTATACTCGTCGGACTTGACGGTGGCGGGCCAATCTAGTCCCGGGGTTGTGGGGACGACCCTATAGTCGTCGGACATTTCGGCGGCTTGCCAACTTTGGCCCGGGGTCGTGGGGACGACCCTATAGTCGTCGGACATGTTGGCGGCTTGTCTGCCTTGTCCCGGGGTCGTGGGTACGACCCTATAGTCGTCGGACAAGTCGGCGGCGGGCCAACCTTGTCCCGGGGTCGTGGGGACGACCCTATAGTCGTCGGACATGACGGTGGCGGGCCAATCTAGTCCCGGGGTCGTGGGGACGACCCTACAGTCGTCGGACATGTCGGCGGCTTGTCAAATTTGCCCGGGGTCGTGGGGACGACCCTATAGTCGTCGGACTTGACGGTGGCGGGCCAATCTAGTCCCGGGGTCGTGGGGACGACCCAATAGTCGTTGGCCATTACGGCGGCTGGCCAACTTGGGCCCATGGTCGTGGGGACGACCCTATAGTCGTTGGACATGACGGTGGCGGGCCAATCTAGTCCCGGGGTCGTAGGGACGACCCTATAGTCGTCATACATGTCGGCGATTGGCCAACATTGGCCCGGGGTCGTGGGGACGACCCTACAGTCGTCGGACATTTCGGCGGCTTGCCAACTTTGGCCCGGGGTCGTGGGGACGACCCTATAGTCGTCGGACATGACGGTGGCGGACCAATCTAGTCCCGGGGTCGTGGGGACGACCCTACAGTCGTCGGACATTTCGGCGGCATGCCACCTTTGGCCCGGGGTCGTGGGGACCACCCTATAGTCGTCGGACATGTTGGCGGCTTGTCAACCTAGTCCCGGGGTTGTGGGGACGACCCTATAGTCGTTGGACATGACGGTGGCGGGCCAATCTAGTCCCGGGGTCGTAGGAACGACCCTATAGTCGTCGGACATGTCGGCGGCTGGCCAACTTTGGCCCGGGGTCGTGGGGACGACCCTATAGTCGTCGGACATGTCGGCGGCTGGCCAACCTAGTCCCGAGGTCGTGGGGACGACCCTATAGTCGTCGGACTTCACGGTGGCGGGCCAATCTAGTCCCGGGGTCGTGGGGACGACCCTACAGTCGTCGGACATTTCGGCGGCATGCCACCTTTGGCCCGGGGTCGTGGGGACGACCCTATAGTCGTCGGACATGTTGGCGGCTTGTCAACCTAGTCCCGGGGTTGTGGGGACGACCGTATAGTCGTTGGACATGACGGTGGCGGGCCAATCTAGTCCCGGGGTCGTAGGAACGACCCTATAGTCGTCGGACATGTCGGCGGCTTGCCAACTTTGGCCCGGGGTCGTGGGGACGACCCTATAGTCGTCGGACACGTCGGCGGCTGGCCAACCTAGTCCCGAGGTCGTGGGGATGACCCTATACTCGTCGGACAAGTCGGCGGCGAACCCACCTAGTCGGGGGGTCGTGGGGACGACCCTATAGACGTCGGACAAGTCAGCGGCTGGCCAACATTGGCCCGTGGTCGTGGGGACGACCATATAGTCGTCGGACATGACGGTGGCGGGCCAGTCTATTTCCGGGTCGTGGGGACGACCCTATAGTCGTCGGACATGTCGGCGGCTGGCCAACCTAGTCCCGAGGTCGTGGGGACGACCCTATAGTCGTCGGACAAGTCGGCGGCGGGCCAACCTAGTCCCGGGGTCGTGGGGATGACCCTATACTCGTCGGACAAGTCGGCGGCGAACCCACCTAGTCGGGGGGTCGTGGCGACGACCCTATAGTCGTCGGACAAGTCAGCGGCTGGCCAACATTGGCCCGTGGTCGTGGGGACGACCATATAGTCGTCGGACATGACGGTGGCGGGCCACTCTAGTCCCGGGTCGTGGGGACGACCCTATAGTCGTCGGACATGTCGGCGGCTGGCCAACTTTGGCCCGGGGTCGTGGGGACGACCCTATAGTCGTCGGATATGTCGGCGGCAGGCTAACTTTGGCCCGTGGTTGTGGGGACGACCCTATAGTCGTCGGACAAGTCGGCGGCGGGCCAACCTAGTCCCGGGGTCGTGGGGACGACCCTATATTCGTCGGACAAGCCGGCGGCTGGCCAACTTTGGCCCGGGCTCGTGGGGACGACCCTATAGTCGTCGGACATGACGGTGGCGGGCCAATCTAGTCCCGGGGTCGTAGGAACGACCCTATAGTCGTCGGACATGTCGGCGGCTGGCCAACATTGGCCCGTGGTCGTGGGGACGACCATATAGTCGTCGGACATGACGGTGGCGGGCCACTCTAGTCCCGGGTCGTGGGGACGACCCTATAGTCGTCGGACATGTCGGCGGCTGGCCAACTTTGGCCCGGGGTCGTGGGGACGACCCTATAGTCGTCGGATATGTCGGCGGCAGGCTAACTTTGGCCCGTGGTCGTGGGGACGACCCTATAGTCGTCGGACAAGTCGGCGGCGGGCCAACCTAGTCCCGGGGTCGTGGGGACGACCCTATATTCGTCGGACAAGCCGGCGGCTGGCCAACTTTGGCCCGTGGTCGTGGGGACGACCCTATAGTCGTCGGACAAGTCGGCGGCTGTCCAACTTTGGTCCGGGGTCGTGGGGACGACCCTATGGTCGTCGGACTTGACGGTGGCGGGCCAATCTAGTCCCGAGGTCCTGGGGACGACCCTATAGTCGTCGGACTTGACGGTGGCGGGCCAATCTAGTCCCGGGGTCGTGGGGACGACCCTACAGTCGTCGGACATTTCGGCGGCTTGCCAACACTGGCCCGTGGTCGTGGGGAAGAGCCTATAGTCGTCGGACAAGTCAGCGGCTGGCCAACATTGGCCCGTGGTCGTGGGGACGACCCTACAGTCGTCGGATATGTCGGCGGCTGGCCAACTTTGGACCGTGGTCGTGGGGACGAACCTATAGTCGTCGGAAATGACGGTGGCGGGCCAATCTAGTCCCGGGGTCATGGGGACGACCCTACAGTCGTCGGACAAGTCGGCGGCGAGCCAATCTAGTCCCGCGGTCGTGGGGACGACCCTATAGTCGTCGGACAAGTCAGCGGCTGGCCAACATTGGCCGGTGGTCGTGGGGACGACCATAAAGTCGTCGGACATGACGGTGGCGGGCCACTCTAGTCCCGGGTCGTGGGGACGACCCTATAGTCGTCGGACATGTCGGCGGCTGGCCAACTTTGGCCCGGGGTCGTGGGGACGACCCTATAGTGGTCGGATATGTCGGCGGCTGGCCAGCTTTGGCCCGTGGTCGTGGGGACGACCCTATAGTCGTCGGAAATGACGGTGGCGGGCCAATCTATTCCCGGGGTCGTGGGGGCGACCCTATAGTCGTCGGACATATCAGCGGCTGGCCAACTTTGGCCCGGGGTCGTGGGGACGACCCTACAGTCGTCGGATATGTCGGGGGCTGGCCAACTTTGGCCCGTGGTCGTGGGGTCGACCCTACAGTCGTCGGACAAGTCGGCGGCGAGCCAATCTAGTCCCGCGGTCGTGGGGACGACCCTATAGTCGTCGGACAAGTCAGCGGCTGGCCAACATTGGCCCGTGGTCGTGGGGACGACCATAAAGTCGTCGGACATGACGGTCTCGGGCCACTCTAGTCCCGGGTCGTGGGGACGACCCTATAGTCGTCGGACATGTCGGCGGCTGGCCAACTTTGGCCCGTGGTCGTGGGGACGACCCTATAGTCGTCGGAAATGTCGGTGGCTGTCCAACTTTGGCCCAGGGGTCGTGGGGACGACCCTATAGTCGTCGGACAAGTTAGCGGCTGGCCAACATTAGCCCGTGGTCGTGGGGACGACACTATAGTCGTCGGATATGTCGGCGGCTGGCCAACTTTGGCCCGTGGTCGTGGGGACGACCCTATAGTCGTCGGACAAGTCAGCGGCTGGCCAACACTGGCCCGTGGTCGTGGGGAAGAGCCTATAGTCATCGGACAAGTCAGCGGCTGGCCAACATTGGCCCGTGGTCGTGGGGACGACCCTACAGTCGTCGGATATGTCGGCGGCTGGCCAACTTTGGACCGTGGTCGTGGGGACGAACCTATAGTCGTCGGAAATGACGGTGGCGGGCCAATCTAGTCCCGGGGTCATGGGGACGACCCTACAGTCGTCGGACAAGTCAGCGGCGAGCCAATCTAGTCCCGCGGTCGTGGGGACGACCCTATAGTCGTCGGACAAGTCAGCGGCTGGCCAACATTGGCCCGTGGTCGTGGGGACGACCATAAAGTCGTCGGACATGACGGTGGCGGGCCACTCTAGTCCCGGGTCGTGGGGACGACCCTATAGTCGTCGGACATGTCGGCGGCTGGCCAACTTTGGCCCGGGGTCGTGGGGACGACCCTACAGTCGTCGGATATGTCGGGGGCTGGCCAACTTTGCCCCGTGGTCGTGGGGACGACCCTATAGTCGTCGGAAATGACGGTGGCGGGCCAATCTAGTCCCGGGGTCGTGGGGACGACCCTATAGTCGTCGGACAAGTCGGCGGCGGGCCAACCTAGTCCCGGGGTCGTGGGGATGACCCTATAGTCGTCGGACATGACGGTGGCGGGCCAGTCTAGTCCCGGATCGTGGGGACGACCCTATAGTCGTCGGACATGTCGCCGGCTGGCCAACTTTGGCCCGTGGTCGTGGGGACGACCATATAGTCGTCGGACATGACGGTGGCGGGCCACTCTAGTCCCGGGTCGTGGGGACGACCCTATAGTCGTCGGAAATGTCGGTGGCTGTCTAACTTTCGCCCGCGGGTCGTGGGGACGACCCTATAGTCGTCGGACCTGTCGGCGGCGAGCCAACATTGACCCGGGGTCGTGGGGACGACTCTATAGTCGTCGGACATGTCGGTGGCGGGCCAGTCTAGTCCCGGGTCGTGGGGACGACCCTATAGACGTCGGACATGTCGGCGGCTGGCCAACTTTGGCCCGTGGTCGTGGGGACGACTCTATTGTCGTCGGAAATGTCGGCGGCTGGCCAACCTGGACCCGGGGTCGTGGGGACGACCCTATTGTCGTCGGACATGACGGTGGCGGGCCAATCTAGTCTCGCGGTCGTGGGGACGACCCTATAATCGTCGGACATGACGGTGGCGGGCCAATCTAGTCCCGGGGTCGTGCGGACGACCCTATAGTCGTCGGACATGTCGGCGGCTGGCCAACATTGGCCCGGTGTCGTGGGGACGACTCTATAGTCGTCAGAAATGTCGGCGGCTGGCCAACCTGGACCCGGGGTCGTGGGGACGACTCTATTGTCGTCGGACATGACGGTGGCTGGCCAACATTGGCCGGTGGTCGTGGGGACGACCATAAAGTCGTCGGACATGACGGTGGCGGGCCACTCTAGTCCCGGGTCGTGGGGACGACCCTATAGTCGTCGGACATGTCGGCGGCTGGCCAACTTTGGCCCGGGGTCGTGGGGACGACCCTATAGTGGTCGGATATGTCGGCGGCTGGCCAGCTTTGGCCCGTGGTCGTGGGGACGACCCTATAGTCGTCGGAAATGACGGTGGCGGGCCAATCTATTCCCGGGGTCGTGGGGACGACCCTATAGTCGTCGGACATATCAGCGGCTGGCCAACTTTGGCCCGGGGTCGTGGGGACGACCCTACAGTCGTCGGATATGTCGGGGGCTGGCCAACTTTGCCCCGTGGTCGTGGGGACGACCCTATAGTCGTTGGACATGTCAGCGGCTGGCCAACTTTGGCCCGGTGTCGTGGGGACGACCCAATAGTCGTCGGACATGTCGGCGGCTGGCCAACTTTGGCCCGTGGTCGTGGGGACGATCCGATAGTCGTTGGACATGACGGTGGCGGGCCAATCTAGTCCGGGGGTCGTGGGGACGACCCTACAGTCGTCGGACATTTCGGCGGCTTGCCAACTTTGGCCCGGGGTCGTGGGGACGACCCTATAGTCGTCGGGCTTGACGGTGGCGGGCCAATCTAGTCCCGGGGTTGTGGGGACGACCCTACAGTCGTCGGACATTTCGGCGGCTTGCCAACTTTGGCCCGGGGTCGTGGGGACGACCCTATAGTCGTCGGACTTGACGGTGGGGGGCCAATCTAGTCCCGAGGTCGTGGGGACGACCCTATAGTCGTCGGACTTGACGGTGGCCGACCAATCTATTCCCGGGGGTCGTGGGGACGACCCTATAGTCGTCGGACATGTCGGCGGCGAGCCAACATTGACCCGGGGTCGTGGGGACGACTCTATAGTCGTCGAACATGTCGGCGGCTGGCCAAATATGACCCGGGGACGTGGGGACGAGCCTATAGTCTTCGGACATGACGGTGGCGGGCCAGTCTAGTCCCGGGTCGTGGGGACGACCCTAGAGTCGTCGGACATGTCGGCGGCTGGCCAACTTTGGCCCGTGGTCGTGGGGACGACCCTATAGTCGTCGGAAATGTCGGTGGCTGTCTAACTTTCGCCCGCGGGTCGTGGGGACGACCCTATAGTCGTCGGACCTGTCGGCGGCGAGCCAACATTGACCCGTGGTCGTGGGGACGACTCTATAGTCGTCGGACATGTCGGTGGCGGGCCAGTCTAGTCCCGGGTCGTGGGGACGACCCTATAGACGTCGGACATGTCGGCGGCTGGCCAACTTTGGCCCGTGGTCGTGGGGACGACTCTATTGTCGTCGGAAATGTTGGCGGCTGGCCAACCTGGACCCGGGGTCGTGGGGACGACCCTATTGTCGTCGGACATGACGGTGGCGGGCCAATCTAGTCTCGCGGTCGTGGGGACGACCCTATAATCGTCGGACATGACGGTGGCGGGCCAATCTAGTCCCGGGGTCGTGCGGACGACCCTATAGTCGTCGGACATGTCGGCGGCTGGCCAACATTGGCCCGGTGTCGTGGGGACGACTCTATAGTCGTCAGAAATGTCGGCGGCTGGCCAACCTGGACCCGGGGTCGTGGGGACGACTCTATTGTCGTCGGACATGACGGTGGCGGGCCAATCTAGTCTCGGGGTCGTGGGGACGACCCTATAGTCGTCGGACATGTCGGCGGCTGGCCAACTTTGGCCCGGTGTCGTGGGGACGACTCTATAGTCGTCGGAAATGTCGGCGGCTGGCCAACCTGGACCCGGGGTCGTGGGGACGACCCAATAGTCGTCGGACATGTCGGCGGCTGGCCAACTTTGGCCCGTGGTCGTGGGGACGATCCGATAGTCGTTGGACATGACGGTGGCGGGCCAATCTAGTCCCGGGGTCGTGGGGACGACCCTATAGTCGTCGGACTTGTCGGTGGCGGGCCAATCTAGTCCGGGGGTCGTGGGGACGACCCTACAGTCGTCGGACATTTCGGCGGCTTGCCAACTTTGGCCCGGGGTCGTGGGGACGATCCAATAGTCGTCGGACATGTCGGCGGCTGGTCAACTTTGGCCCGTGGTCGTGGGGACGACCCTATAGTCGTTGGACATGTCAGCGGCTGGCCAACTTTGGCCCGGTGTCGTGGGGACGACCCAATAGTCGTCGGACATGTCGGCGGCTGGCCAACTTTGGCCCGTGGTCGTGGGGACGATCCGATAGTCGTTGGACATGACGGTGGCGGGCCAATCTAGTCCGGGGGTCGTGGGGACGACCCTACAGTCGTCGGACATTTCGGCGGCTTGCCAACTTTGGCCCGGGGTCGTGGGGACGACCCTATAGTCGTCGGACTTGACGGTGGCGGGCCAATCTAGTCCCGGGGTTGTGGGGGCGACCCTACAGTCGTCGGACATTTCGGCGGCTTGCCAACTTTGGCCCGGGGTCGTGGGGACGACCCTATAGTCGTCGGACTTGACGGTGGGGGGCCAATCTAGTCCCGAGGTCGTGGGGACGACCCTATAGTCGTCGGACTTGACGGTGGCCGGCCAATCTATTCCCGGGGGTCGTGGGGACGACCCTATAGTCGTCGGACATGTCGGCGGCGAGCCAACATTGACCCGGGGTCGTGGGGACGACTCTATAGTCGTCGAACATGTCGGCGGCTGGCCAAATATGACCCGGGGACGTGGGGACGAGCCTATAGTCTTCGGACATGACGGTGGCGGGCCAGTCTAGTCCCGGGTCGTGGGGACGACCCTAGAGTCGTCGGACATGTCGGCGGCTGGCCAACTTTGGCCCGTGGTCGTGGGGACGACCCTATAGTCGTCGGAAATGTCGGTGGCTGTCTAACTTTCGCCCGCGGGTCGTGGGGACGACCCTATAGTCGTCGGACCTGTCGGCGGCGAGCCAACATTGACCCGGGGTCGTGGGGACGACTCTATAGTCGTCGGACATGTCGGTGGCGGGCCAGTCTAGTCCCGGGTCGTGGGGACGACCCTATAGACGTCGGACATGTCGGCGGCTGGCCAACTTTGGCCCGTGGTCGTGGGGACGACTCTATTGTCGTCGGAAATGTCGGCGGCTGGCCAACCTGGACCCGGGGTCGTGGGGACGACCCTATTGTCGTCGGACATGACGGTGGCGGGCCAATCTAGTCTCGCGGTCGTGGGGACGACCCTATAATCGTCGGACATGACGGTGGCGGGCCAATCTAGTCCCGGGGTCGTGCGGACGACCCTATAGTCGTCGGACATGTCGGCGGCTGGCCAACATTGGCCCGGTGTCGTGGGGACGACTCTATAGTCGTCAGAAATGTCGGCGGCTGGCCAACCTGGACCCGGGGTCGTGGGGACGACTCTATTGTCGTCGGACATGACGGTGGCTGGCCAACATTGGCCGGTGGTCGTGGGGACGACCATAAAGTCGTCGGACATGACGGTGGCGGGCCACTCTAGTCCCGGGTCGTGGGGACGACCCTATAGTCGTCGGACATGTCGGCGGCTGGCCAACTTTGGCCCGGGGTCGTGGGGACGACCCTATAGTGGTCGGATATGTCGGCGGCTGGCCAGCTTTGGCCCGTGGTCGTGGGGACGACCCTATAGTCGTCGGAAATGACGGTGGCGGGCCAATCTATTCCCGGGGTCGTGGGGACGACCCTATAGTCGTCGGACATATCAGCGGCTGGCCAACTTTGGCCCGGGGTCGTGGGGACGACCCTACAGTCGTCGGATATGTCGGGGGCTGGCCAACTTTGCCCCGTGGTCGTGGGGACGACCCTATAGTCGTTGGACATGTCAGCGGCTGGCCAACTTTGGCCCGGTGTCGTGGGGACGACCCAATAGTCGTCGGACATGTCGGCGGCTGGCCAACTTTGGCCCGGTGTCGTGGGGACGACTCTATAGTCGTCGGAAATGTCGGCGGCTGGCCAACCTGGACCCGGGGTCGTGGGGACGACCCTATTGTCGTCGGATATGACGGTGGCGGGCCAATCTAGTCTCGGGGTCGTGGGGACGACCCTACAATCGTCGGACATTTCGGCGGCTTGCCAACTTTGGCCCGGGGTCGTGGGACGACCCTATAGTCGTCGGACTTGACGGTAGCGGGCCAATCTAGTCCCGAGGTCGTGGGGACGACCCTATAGTCGTCGGACTTGATGGTGGCGGGCCAATCTAGTCCCGGGGTCGTGGGGACGACCCTACAGTCGTCGGACATTTCGGCGGCTTGCCAACTTTGGCCCGGTGTCGTGGGGACGACTCTATAGTCGTCGGAAATGTCGGCGGCTGGCCAACCTGGACCCGGGGTCGTGGGGACGACCCTATTGTCGTCGGATATGACGGTGGCGGGCCAATCTAGTCTCGGGGTCGTGGGGACAACCCTATAGTCGTCGGACATGTCGGCGGCTGGTCAACTTTATGTTATTGTATTGTAAATACAGCGCATATCTGGTTCATATGATGTATCCTAAAGGGTTTTCCCGTTGGTAATAATAATAATAATAATAATAATAACTTTGGCCCGGGGTCGTGGGGACGACCCTATAGTCGTCGGACATGACGGTGGCGGGCCAATCTAGTCCCGGGGTCGTGGGGACGACCCTATAGTCGTCGAACAAGTCGGCGGCGGGCCAAGCTTGTCCCGGGGTCGTGGGGACGACCCTATAATCGTCGGACATGACGGTGGCGGGCCAATCTAGTCCCAGGGTCGTGGGGACGACCCTATAGTCGTCGGACATGTCGGCGGCTGGCCAACTTTGGCCCGGTGTCGTGGGGACGACTCTATAGTCGTCGGAAATGTCGGCGGCTGGCCAACCTGGACCAGGGGTCGTGGAGACGACCCTATTGTCGTCGGACATGACGGTGGCGGGCCAATCTAGTCTCGGGGTCGTGGGGACGACCCTATAGTCGTCGGACATTTCGGCGGCTTGCCAACTTTGGCCCGGGGTCGTGGGGACGACCCTATAGTCGTCGGACATTTCGGCGGCATGCCAACTTTGGCCCGTGGTCGTGGGGACGATCCGATTGTCGTCGGACATGACGGCGGCTGGCCAACCTAGACCCGGGGTCGTGGGGACGACCCTATTGTCGTCGGACATGGCGGTGGCGGGCCAATCTAGCCCCGTGGTCGTGGGGACGACCCTATAGTCTTCGGACATGACGGTAGCGGGCCAATCTAGACCCGAGGTCGTGGGGACGACCCTATAGTAGTCGGACATGTCGGCGGCTGGCCAACTTTGGCCCGGGGTCGTGGGGACGACCCTATAGTCGTCGGACATGTTGGCGGCTTGTCAGCTTAGTCCCGGGGTCGTGGGTACGGCCCTATAGTCGTCGGACAAGACGGCGGCTGGACATCTTTGGCCCGGGGTCGTGGGGACGACCCTACAGTCGTCGGACATTTCGGCGGCTTGCCAACTTTGGCCCGGGGTCGTGGGGACGACCCTATAGTCGTCGGACATGTCGGCGGCTGGCCAACTTTGGCCCGGGGTCGTGGGGACGACTCTATAGTCGTCGGAAATGTCGGCGGCTGGCCGACCTGGAATCGGGATCGTGGGGACGACCCTATAGTCGTCGGACATGTTGGCGGCTTGTCAGCCTAGTCCCGGGGTCGTGGGTACGACCCTACAGTCGTCGGACATTTCGGCGGCTTGCCAACTTTGGCCCGGGGTCGTGGGGACGACCCTATAGTCGTCGGACATGACGGTGGCGGGCCAATCTAGTCCCGGGGTCGTGGGGACGACCCTATAGTCGTCGGACATTTCGGCGGCTGGCCAACTTTGGCCCGGGGTCGTGTGGACGACCCTATAGTCGTCGGACATGTTGGCGGCTTGTCAGCTTAGTCCCGGGGTTGTGTGTACGGCCCTATAGTCGTCGGACAAGACGGCGGCTGGACATCTTTGGCCCGGGGTCGTGGGGACGACCCTACAGTCGTCGGACATTTCGGCGGCTTGCCAACTTTGGCCCGGGGTCGTGGGGACGACCCTATAGTCGTCGGACATGTCGGCGGCTGGCCAACTTTGGCCCGGGGTCGTGGGGACGACTCTATAGTCGTCGGAAATGTCGGCGGCTGGCCGACCTGGACTCGGGATCGTGGGGACGACCCTATAGTCGTCGGACAAGACGGCGGCTGGACATCTTTGGCCCGGGGTCGTGGGGACGACCCTATAGTCGTCGGACATGTCGGCGGCTGGCCAACTTTGGCCCGGTGTCGTGGGGACGACTCTATAGTCGTCGGAAATGTCGGCGGCTGGCCAACCTGGACCCGGGGTCGTGACGACGACCCTATAGTCGTCGGACAAGACGGCGGCTGGACATCTTTGGCCCGGGGTCGTGGGGACGACCCTATAGTCGTCGGACTTGACGGTGGCGGACCAATCTAGTCCCGGGGTCGTGGGGACGACCCTATAGTCGTCGGACATGTCGGCGGCTGGCCAACTTTGGCCCGTGGTCGTGGGGACGATCCAATAGTCGACGGACATGTCGGCGGCTGGCCAACTTTGGCCCGTGGTTGTGGGGACGACCCTATAGTCGTTGGACATGACGGTGGCGGGCCAATCTAGTCCCGGGGTCGTGGGTACGACCCTACAGTCGTCGGACATTTCGGCGGCTTGCCAACTTTGGCCCGGGGTCGTGGGGACGACCCTATAGTCGTCGGACATGACGGTGGCGGGCCAGTCTAGTCCCGGGTCGTGGGACGACCCTATAGTCGTCGGACATGTCGGCGGCTGGCCAACTTTGGCCCGTGGTCGTGGGGACGATCCAATAATCGTCGGACATGTCGGCGGCTGGCCAACTTTGGCCCGTGGTTGTGGGGACGACCCTATAGTCGTTGGACATGACGGTGGCGGGCCAATCTAGTCCCGGGGTCGTGGGGACGACCCTATAGTCGTCGGACAAGACGGCGGCTGGACATCTTTGGCCCGGGGTCGTGGGGACGACCCTACAGTCGTCGGACATTTCGGCGGCTTGCCAACTTTGGCCCGGGGTCGTGGGACGACCCTATAGTCGTCGGACTTGACGGTAGCGGGCCAATCTAGTCCCGAGGTCGTGGGGACGACCCTATAGTCGTCGGACTTGACGGTGGCGGGCCAACCTAGTCCCGGGGTCGTGGGGACGACCCTACAGTCGTCGGACATTTCGGCGGCTTGCCAACTTTGGCCCGGTGTCGTGGGGACGACTCTATAGTCGTCGGAAATGTCGGCGGCTGGCCAACTTTGGCCCGTGGTTGTGGGGACGACCCTATTGTCGTTGGACATGACGGTGGCGGGCCAATCTAGTCCAGGGGTCGTGGGTAAGACCCTATAGTCGTCGGACAAGACGGCGGCTGGACATCTTTGGCCCGGGGTCGTGGGGACGACCCTATAGTCGTCGGACAAGTCGGCGGCGAGCCAATCTAGCCCCGCGGTCGTGGGGACGACCCTATAGTCGTCGGACAAGTCAGCGGCTGGCCAACATTGGCCCGTGGTACGTGGGGACGACCCTATAGTCGTCGGATATGTCGGCGGCTGGCCAACTTTGGCCCGTGGTCGTGGGGACGACCCTATAGTCGTCGGACATGTCGGTAGCGGGCCAATCTAGTCCCGAGGTCGTGGGGACGACCCTATAGTCGTCGGACTTGACGGTGGCGGGCCAACCTAGTCCCGGGGTCGTGGGGACGACCCTACAGTCGTCGGACATTTCGGCGGCTTGCCAACTTTGGCCCGGTGTCGTGGGGACGACTCTATAGTCGTCGGACATGTCGGCGCCTGGCCAACTTTGGCCCGTGGTCGTGGGGACGACCCTATAGTCGTCGGAAATGACGGTGGCGGGCCAATCTAGTCCCGGGGCATGGGGACGACCCTACAGTCGTCGGACAAGTCGGCGGCGAGCCAATCTAATCCCGCGGTCTTGGGGACGACCCTATAGTCGTCGGACAAGTCAGCGGCTGGCCAACATTGGCCCGTGGTCGTGGGGACGACCATATAGTCGTCGGACATGACGGTGGCGGGCCACTCTAGTCCCGGGTCGTGGGGACGACCCTATAGTCGTCGGACATGTCGGCGGCTGGCCAACTTTGGCCCGGGGTCGTGGGGACGACCCTATAGTCGTCGGACATGTCGGCGGCGGGCCAACCTAGTCCCGGGGTCGTGGGGATGACCCTATAGTCGCCGGACATGACGGTGGCGGGCCAGTCTTGTCCCGGGTAGTGGGGACGACCCTATAGTCGTCGGACATGTCGCCGGCTGGCCAACTTTGGCCCGTGGTCGTGGGGACGACCCTATAGTCGTCGAACATAACGGTGGCGGGCCAATCTAGTCCCGGGGTCGTGGGGACGACCCTATAGTCGTCGGACAAGTCGGCGGCGGGCCTACCTAGTCCCGGGGTCGTGGGGACGACCCTATAGTCGTCGGACTTGTCGGTGGCGGGCCAATCTAGTCCGGGGGTCGTGGGGACGACCCTATAGTCGTCGGACATGTCGGCGGCTGGCCAACTTTGGCCCGGGGTCGTGGGGACGACCCTATAGTCGTCGGACTTGACGGTGGCGGGCCAATCTAGTCCCGGGGTCGTGGGTAAGACCCTACAGTCGTCGGACATTTCGGCGGCTTGCCAACTTTGGCCCGGGGTCGTGGCGACGATCCAATAGTCGTCGGACATGTCGGCGGCTGGTCAACTTTGGCCCGTGGTCGTGGGGACGACCCTATAGTCGTTGGACATGTCAGCGGCGGGCAAACTTTGGCCCGGTGTCGTGGGGACGACCCAATAGTCGTCGGACATGTCGGCGGCTGGCCAACTTTTGCCCGTGGTCGTGGGGACGATCCGATAGTCGTTGGAAATGTCGGCGGCTGGCCAACTTTGGCCCGTGGTCGTGGGGACGATCCAAAAGTCGTCGGACATGTCGGCGGCTGGCCAACTTTGGCGCGTGGTCGTGGGAACGATCCGATTGTCGTCGGACATGTCGGCGGCTGGCCAACTTTGGCCCGTGGTCGTGGGGACGATCCGATAGTCGTTGGACATGACGGTGGCGGGCCAATCTAGTCCCGGGGTCGTGGGGACGACCCTATAGTCGTCGGACATGACGGTGGCGGACCAATCTAGTCCCGGGGTCGTGGGGACGACCCTATAGTCGTCGGACAAGTCGGCGGCGGGCCAAGCTTGTCCCGGGGTCGTGGGGACGACCATATAATCGTCGGACATGACGGTGGCGGGCCAATCTAGTCCCGGGGTCGTGGGGACGACCCTATAATCGTTGGACATGACGGTGGCGGGCCAATATAGTCCCGGGGTCGTAGGGACGACCCTATAGTCGTCGGACATGTTGGCGATTGGCCAACATTGGCCCGGGGTCGTCGGGACGACCCTATAGTCGTCGGACATGTCGGCGGCTGGCCAACCTAGTCCCGGGGTCGTGGGGACGACCCTATAGTCGTCGGAAATGTCGGCGGCTGGCCAACTTTGGCCCGTGGTCGTAAAGACGACCCTATAGTCGTCGGACAAGACGATGGCGGGCCAATCTAGTCCCGGGGTCGTGGGGACGACCCTATAGTCGTCGGACATGTCGGCGGCTGGCCAACCTAGACCCGGGGTCGTGGGGACGACCCTATAGTCATCGGACAAGTCGGCGGCTGGCCAACTTTGGCCCGTGGTCGTGGGAACGACCCTATAGTCGTCGGACAAGTCGGCGGCTGCCCAAATTTGGTCCGTGGTCGTGGGGACGACCCTATAATCATCGGAAATGTCGACGGCTGGCCAACATTGGCCCGTGGTCGTAAAGACAACCCTATAGTCGTCGGAGATGACGGTGGCGGGCCAATCGAGTCCCGGGGTCGTAGGGACGATCCAATAGTCGTCGGACATGTCGGCGGCTGGCCAGCTTTGGCCCGTGGTCGTGGGGACGACCCTATAGTCGTCGGACATGTCGGCGGCTGGCCAGCTTTGGCCCGGGGTCGTAGGGACGACCCTATAGTCGTCGGACTTGTCGGCGATTGGCCAACATTGGCCCGGGGTCGTGGGGACGACATTATAGTCGTCGGACATGTCGGTGGCTGGCCAACCTAGTCCCGAGGTCGTGGGGACGACCCTATAGTCGTCGGACATGTCGGCGGCTGGCCAACTTTGGCCCGGGGTCGTGGGGGCGACCCTATAGTCGTCGGACATGTTGGCGGCTTGTCAGCCTAGTCCCGGGGTCGTGGGTACGACCCTACAGTCGTCGGACATTTCGGCGGCTTGCCAACTTTGGCCCGGGGTCGTGGGGACGACCCTATAGTCGTCGGACATGACGGTGGCGGGCCAATCTAGTCCCGGGGTCGTGGGGACGACCCTATAGTCGTCGGACAAGTCGGCGGCGGGCCAAGCTTGTCCCGGGGTCGTGGGGACGACCCTATAATCGTCGGACATGACGGTGGCGGGCCAATCTAGTCCCGGGGTCGTGGGGACGACCCTATAATCGTTGGACATGACGGTGGCGGGCCAATATAGTCCCGGGGTCGTAGGGACGACCCTATAGTCGTCGGACATGTTGGCGATTGGCCAACATTGGCCCGGGGTCGTCGGGACGACCCTATAGTCGTCGGACATGTCGGCGGCTGGCCAACCTAGTCCCGGGGTCGTGGGGACGACCCTATAGTCGTCGGAAATGTCGGCGGCTGGCCAACTTTGGCCCGTGGTCGTAAAGACGACCCTATAGTCGTCGGACAAGACGATGGCGGGCCAATCTAGTCCCGGGGTCGTGGGGACGACCCTATAGTCGTCGGACATGTCGGCGGCTGGCCAACCTAGACCCGGGGTCGTGGGGACGACCCTATAGTCCTCGGACAAGTCGGCGGCTGGCCAACTTTGGCCCGTGGTCGTGGGAACGACCCTATAGTCGTCGGACAAGTCGGCGGCTGCCCAAATTTGGTCCGTGGTCGTGGGGACGACCCTATAATCATCGGAAATGTCGACGGCTGGCCAACATTGGCCCGTGGTCGTAAAGACAACCCTATAGTCGTCGGAGATGACGGTGGCGGGCCAATCGAGTCCCGGGGTCGTAGGGACGATCCAATAGTCGTCGGACATGTCGGCGGCTGGCCAGCTTTGGCCCGTGGTCGTGGGGACGACCCTATAGTCGTCGGACATGTCGGCGGCTAGCCAACATTGGCCCGTGATCGTGGGGACGACCCAATAGTCGTTGGAAATGTCAGCGGCTGGCCAACTTTGACCCGGTGTCGTGGGGACGACTCTATAGTCGTCGGACATGTCGGCGGCTGGCCAATCTAGTCCCGGGGTCGTGGGGACGACCCTATAGTCTTCCGACATGTCGGCGGCTGGCCATCTTTGGCCCGTGGTCGTGGGGACGATCCAATAGTCGTCGGACATGTCGGCGGCTGGCCAGCTTTGGCCCGGGGTCGTAGGGACGACCCTATAGTCGTCGGACATGTCGGCGATTGGCCAACATTGGCCCGGGGTCGTGGGGACGACATTATAGTCGTCGGACATGTCGGTGGCTGGCCAACCTAGTCCCGAGGTCGTGGGGACGACCCTATAGTCGTCGGACTTGACGGTGGCGGGCCAATCTAGTCCCGGGGTCGTGGGGACGACCCTACAGTCGTCGGACATTTCGGCGTCTTGCCAACTTTGGCCCGGGGTCGTGTGGACGTCCCTATAGTCGTCGGACATGTCGGCGGGTGGCCAACCTAGTCCCGAGGTCGTGGGGACGACCCTATAGTCGTCGGACATGTCGGCGGCTTGCCAAATTTGGCCCGGGGTCGTGGGGACGATCCAATAGTCGTCGGACATGTCGGCGGCTGGTCAACTTTGGCCCGTGGTCGTGGGGACGACCCTATAGTCGTTGGACATGTCAGCGGCGGGCCAACTTTGGCCCGGTGTCGTGGGGACGACCCAATAGTCGTCGGACATGTCGGCGGCTGGCCAACTTTGGCCCGTGGTCGTGGGGACGATCCGATAGTCGTTGGACATGACGGTGGCGGGCCAATCTAGTCCCGGGGTCGTGGGGACGACTCTATAGTCGTCGGACATGACGGGGCGGACCAATCTAGTCCCGGGGTCGTGGGGACGACCCTATAGTCGTCGGACATGTCGGCGGCTGGCCAACTTTGGCCCGTGGTCGTGGGGACGATCCAAAAGTCGTCGGACATGTCGGCGGCTGGCCAACTTTGGCCCGTGGTCGTGGGGACGACCCTATAGTCGTCGGAAATGACGGTGGCGGGCCAATCTAGTCCCGTGGTCGTGGGGACGACCCTATAGTCGTCGAACAAGTCGGCGGCTGGCCAACTTTGGCCCGGTGTCGTGGGGACGACCCAATAGTCGTCGGACATGTCGGCGGCTGGCCAACTTTGGCCCGGTGTCGTGGGGCGACTCTATAGTCGTCGGACATGTCGGCGGCTGGCCAACCTAGACCCGGGGTCGTGGGGACGACCCTATAGTCGTCGGACATGTCGGCGGCTTGCCAACTTTGGCCCGGGGTCGTGAGGACGATCCAATAGTCGTCGGACATGTCGGCGGCTGGTCAACTTTGGCCCGTGGTCGTGGGGACGATCCGATAGTCGTTGGACATGACGGTGGCGGACCAATCTAGTCCCGGGGTCGTGGGGACGACCCTATAGTCGTCGGACATGTCGGCGGCTGGCCAACTTTGGCCCGTGGTCGTGGGGACGACCCTGTAGTAGTCGGACATGTCGCCGGCTGTCCAACTTTGGCCCGGTGTCGTGGGGACGACTCTATAGTCGTCGGACATGTCGGCGGCTGGCCAACCTAGACCTGGGGTCGTGGGGACGACCCTATAGTCGTCGGACATGTCGGCGGCTTGCCAACTTTGGCCCGGGGTCGTGGGGACGATCCAATAGTCGTCGGACATGTCGGCGGCTGGTCAACTTTGGCCCGTGGTCGTGGGGACGACCCTATAGTCGTCGGACATGTCGGCGGCTGGCCAACCTAGACCCGGGGTCGTGGGGACGACCCTATAGTCGTCGGACATTTCGGCGGCTTGCCAACTTTGGCCCGGGGTCGTGGCGACGATCCAATAGTCGTCGGACATGTCGGCGGCTGGTCAACTTTGGCCCGTGGTCGTGGGGACGACCCTATAGTCGTTGGACATGTCAGCGGCTGGCAAACTTTGGCCCGGTGTCGTGGGGACGACCCAATAGTCGTCGGACATGTCGGCGGCTGGCCAACTTTGGCCCGTGGTCGTGGGGACGATCCGATAGTCGTTGGACATGACGGTGGCGGGCCAATCTAGTCCCGGGGTCGTGGGGACGACCCTATAGTCGTCGGACATGACGGTGGCGGACCAATCTAGTCCCGGGGTCGTGGGGACGACCCTATAGTCGTCGGAAATGTCGCCGGCTGGCCAACTTTGGCCCGTGGTCGTGGGGACGATCCAAAAGTCGTCGGACATGTCGGCGGCTGGCCAACTTTGGCGCGTGGTCGTGGGAACGATCCGATTGTCGTCGGACATGTCGGCGGCTGGCCAACTTTGGCCCGTGGTCGTGGGGACGACCCTATAGTCTTCGGACATGACGGTAGCGGGCCAATGTAGACCCGAGGTCGTGGGGACGACCCTATAGTAGTCGGACATGTCGGCGGCTGTCCAACTTTGGCCCGGTGTCGTGGGGACGACTCTATAGTCGTCGGACATGTCGGCGGCTGGCCAACCTAGACCTGGGGTCGTGGGGACGACCCTGTTGTCGTCGGACATGACGGTGGCGGGCCAATCTAGTCCCGGGGTCGTGGGGACGACCCTATAGTCGTCGGACAAGTCGGCGGCGGGCCAAGCTTGTCCCGGGGTCGTGGGGACGACCATATAATCGTCGGACATGACGGTGGCGGGCCAATATAGTCCCGGGGTCGTAGGGACGACCCTATAGTCGTCGGACATGTTGGCGATTGGCCAACATTGGCCCGGGGTCGTCGGGACGACCCTATAGTCGTCGGACATGTCGGCGGCTGGCCAACCTAGTCCCGGGGTCGTGGGGACGACCCTATAGTCGTCGGAAATGTCGGCGGCTGGCCAACTTTGGCCCGTGGTCGTAAAGACGACCCTATAGTCGTCGGACAAGACGATGGCGGGCCAATCTAGTCCCGGGGTCGTGGGGACGACCCTATAGTCGTCGGACATGTCGGCGGCTGGCCAACCTAGACCCGGGGTCGTGGGGACGACCCTATAGTCATCGGACAAGTCGGCGGGTGGCCAACTTTGGCCCGTGGTCGTGGGAACGACCCTATAGTCGTCGGACAAGTCGGCGGCTGCCCAAATTTGGTCCGTGGTCGTGGGGACGACCCTATAATCATCGGAAATGTCGACGGCTGGCCAACATTGGCCCGTGGTCGTAAAGACAACCCTATAGTCGTCGGAGATGACGGTGGCGGGCCAATCGAGTCCCGGGGTCGTAGGGACGATCCAATAGTCGTCGGACATGTCGGCGATTGGCCAACATTGGCCCGGGGTCGTGGGGACGACATTATAGTCGTCGGACATGTCGGTGGCTGGCCAACCTAGTCCCGAGGTCGTGGGGACGACCCTATAGTCGTCGGACTTGACGGTGGCGGGCCAATCTAGTCCCGGGGTCGTGGGGACGACCCTACAGTCGTCGGACATTTCGGCGTCTTGCCAACTTTGGCCCGGGGTCGTATGGACGTCCCTATAGTCGTCGGACATGTCGGCGGGTGGCCAACCTAGTCCCGAGGTCGTGGGGACGACCCTATAGTCGTCGGACATGTCGGCGGCTTGCCAACTTTGGCCCGGGGTCGTGGGGACGATCCAATAGTCGTCGGACATGTCGGCGGCTGGTCAACTTTGGCCCTTGGTCGTGGGGACGACCCTATAGTCGTTGGACATGTCAGCGGCGGGCCAACTTTGGCCCGGTGTCGTGGGGACGACCCAATAGTCGTCGGACATGTCGGCGGCTGGCCAACTTTGGCCCGTGGTCGTGGGGACGATCCGATAGTCGTTGGACATGACGGTGGCGGGCCAATCTAGTCCCGGGGTCGTGGGGACGACTCTATAGTCGTCGGACATGACGGGGCGGACCAATCTAGTCCCGGGGTCGTGGGGACGACCCTATAGTCGTCGGACATGTCGGCGGCTGGCCAACTTTGGCCCGTGGTCGTGGGGACGATCCAAAAGTCGTCGGACATGTCGGCGGCTGGCCAACTTTGGCCCGTGGTCGTGGGGACGACCCTATAGTCGTCGGAAATGACGGTGGCGGGCCAATCTAGTCCCGTGGTCGTGGGGACGACCCTACAGTCGTCGGATATGTCGGCGGCTGGCCAACTTTGGCCCGTGGTCGTGGGGACGACCCTATAGTCGTCGGAAATGACGGTGGCGGGCCAATCTAGTCCCGTGGTCGTGGGGACGACCCTACAGTCGTCGGACAAGTCGGCGGCGAGCCAATCTAGTCCCGCGGTCGTGGGGACGACCCTATAGGCGTCGGACAAGTCAGCGGCTGGCCAACTTTGGCCCGGGGTCGTGGGGACGACCCTATAGTCGTCGGATATGTCGGCGGCTGGCCAACTTTGGTCCGTGGTCGTGGGGACGACCCTATAGTCGTCGGACATGACGGTGGCGGGCCAGTCTAGTCCCGGGTCATGGGGACGACCCTATAGTCGTCGAACAAGTCGGCGGCTGGCCAACTTTGGCCCGGTGTCGTGGGGACGACCCAATAGTCGTTGGACATGTCGGCGGCTGGCCAACTTTGGCCCGGTGTCGTGGGGCGACTCTATAGTCGTCGGACATGTCGGCGGCTGGCCAACCTAGACCCGGGGTCGTGGGGACGACCCTATAGTCGTCGGACATGTCGGCGGCTTGCCAACTTTGGCCCGGGGTCGTGGGGACGATCCAATAGTCGTCGGACATGTCGGCGGCTGGTCAACTTTGGCCCGTGGTCGTGGGGACGATCCGATAGTCGTTGGACATGACGGTGGCGGACCAATCTAGTCCCGGGGTCGTGGGGACGACCCTATAGTCGTCGGACATGTCGGCGGCTGGCCAACTTTGGCCCGTGGTCGTGGGGACGACCCTGTAGTAGTCGGACATGTCGCCGGCTGTCCAACTTTGGCCCGGCGTCGTGGGGACGACTCTATAGTCGTCGGACATGTCGGCGGCTGGCCAACCTAGACCTGGGGTCGTGGGGACGACCCTATTGTCGTCGGACATGACGGTGGCGGGCCAATCTAGTCCCGGGGTCGTGGGGACGACCCTATAGTCGTCGGACAAGTCGGCGGCGGGCCAAGCTTGTCCCGGGGTCGTGGGGACGACCCTATAGTCGTCGGACATGTCGGCGGCTGGCCAACTTTGGCCCGGGGTCGTGGGGGCGACCCTATAGTCGTCGGACTTGACGGTGGCGGGCCAATCTAGTCCCGACGTCCTGGGGACGACCCTATAGTCGTCGGACTTGAAGCTGGCGGGCCAATCTAGTCCCGGGGTCGTGGGGTCGACCCTACAGTCGTCGGACATTTCGGCGGCTTGCCAACTTTGGCCCGGGGTCGTGGGGACGACCCTATAGTCGTCGGACATGTTGGCGGCTTGTCAGCCTAGTCCCGGGGTCGTGGGTACGACCCTACAGTCGTCGGACATTTCGGCGGCTTGCCAACTTTGGCCCGGGGTCGTGGGGACGACCCTATAGTCGTCGGACATGACGGTGGCGGGCCAATCTAGTCCCGGGGTCGTGGGGACGACCCTATAGTCGTCGGACAAGTCGGCGGCGGGCCAAGCTTGTCCCGGGGTCGTGGGGACGACCCTATAATCGTCGGACATGACGGTGGCGGGCCAATCTAGTCCCGGGGTCGTGGGGACGACCCTATAATCGTTGGACATGACGGTGGCGGGCCAATATAGTCCCGGGGTCGTAGGGACGACCCTATAGTCGTCGGACATGTTGGCGATTGGCCAACATTGGCCCGGGGTCGTCGGGACGACCCTATAGTCGTCGGACATGTCGGCGGCTGGCCAACCTAGTCCCGGGGTCGTGGGGACGACCCTATAGTCGTCGGAAATGTCGGCGGCTGGCCAACTTTGGCCCGTGGTCGTAAAGACGACCCTATAGTCGTCGGACAAGACGATGGCGGGCCAATCTAGTCCCGGGGTCGTGGGGACGACCCTATAGTCGTCGGACATGTCGGCGGCTGGCCAACCTAGACCCGGGGTCGTGGGGACGACCCTATAGTCCTCGGACAAGTCGGCGGCTGGCCAACTTTGGCCCGTGGTCGTGGGAACGACCCTATAGTCGTCGGACAAGTCGGCGGCTGCCCAAATTTGGTCCATGGTCGTGGGGACGACCCTATAATCATCGGAAATGTCGACGGCTGGCCAACATTGGCCCGTGGTCGTAAAGACAACCCTATAGTCGTCGGAGATGACGGTGGCGGGCCAATCGAGTCCCGGGGTCGTAGGGACGATCCAATAGTCGTCGGACATGTCGGCGGCTGGCCAGCTTTGGCCCGTGGTCGTGGGGACGACCCTATAGTCGTCGGACATGTCGGCGGCTAGCCAACATTGGCCCGTGGTCGTGGGGACGACCCAATAGTCGTTGGAAATGTCAGCGGCTGGCCAACTTTGACCCGGTGTCGTGGGGACGACTCTATAGTCGTCGGACATGTCGGCGGCTGGCCAATCTAGTCCCGGGGTCGTGGGGACGACCCTATAGTCTTCCGACATGTCGGCGGCTGGCCAACTTTGGCCCGTGGTCGTGGGGACGATCCAATAGTCGTCGGACATGTCGGCGGCTGGCCAGCTTTGGCCCGGGGTCGTAGGGACGACCCTATAGTCGTCGGACATGTCGGCGATTGGCCAACATTGGCCCGGGGTCGTGGGGACGACATTATAGTCGTCGGACATGTCGGTGGCTGGCCAACCTAGTCCCGAGGTCGTGGGGACGACCCTATAGTCGTCGGACTTGACGGTGGCGGGCCAATCTAGTCCCGGGGTCGTGGGGACGACCCTACAGTCGTCGGACATTTCGGCGTCTTGCCAACTTTGGCCCGGGGTCGTGTGGACGTCCCTATAGTCGTCGGACATGTCGGCGGGTGGCCAACCTAGTCCCGAGGTCGTGGGGAGGACCCTATAGTCGTCGGACATGTCGGCGGCTTGCCAAATTTGGCCCGGGGTCGTGGGGACGATCCAATAGTCGTCGGACATGTCGGCGGCTGGTCAACTTTGGCCCGTGGTCGTGGGGACGACCCTATAGTCGTTGGACATGTCAGCGGCGGTCCAACTTTGGCCCGGTGTCGTGGGGACGACCCAATAGTCGTCGGACATGTCGGCGGCTGGCCAACTTTGGCCCGTGGTCGTGGGGACGATCCGATAGTCGTTGGACATGACGGTGGCGGGCCAATCTAGTCCCGGGGTCGTGGGGACGACTCTATAGTCGTCGGACATGACGGGGCGGACCAATCTAGTCCCGGGGTCGTGGGGACGACCCTATAGTCGTCGGACATGTCGGCGGCTGGCCAACTTTGGCCCGTGGTCGTGGGGACGATCCAAAAGTCGTCGGACATGTCGGCGGCTGGCCAACTTTGGCCCGTGGTCGTGGGGACGACCCTATAGTCGTCGGAAATGACGGTGGCGGGCCAATCTAGTCCCGTGGTCGTGGGGACGACCCTACAGTCGTCGGATATGTCGGCGGCTGGTCAACTTTGGCCCGTGGTCGTGGGGACGACCCTATAGTCGTTGGACATGTCAGCGGCGGGCCAACTTTGGCCCGGTGTCGTGGGGACGACCCAATAGTCGTCGGACATGTCGGCGGCTGGCCAACTTTGGCCCGTGGTCGTGGGGACGATCCGATAGTCGTTGGACATGACGGTGGCGGGCCAATCTAGTCCCGGGGTCGTGGGGACGACTCTATAGTCGTCGGACATGACGGGGCGGACCAATCTAGTCCCGGGGTCGTGGGGACGACCCTATAGTCGTCGGACATGTCGGCGGCTGGCCAACTTTGGCCCGTGGTCGTGGGGACGACCCTGTAGTAGTCGGACATGTCGCCGGCTGTCCAACTTTGGCCCGGTGTCGTGGGGACGACTCTATAGTCGTCGGACATGACGGTGGCGGGCCAGTCTAGTCCCGGGTCATGGGGACGACCCTATAGTCGTCGAACAAGTCGGCGGCTGGCCAACTTTGACCCGTGGTCGTGGGGACGACCCTATAGTCGTTGGACAAGTCGGCGGCTGCCCAAATTTGGTCCGTGGTCGTGGGGACGACCCTATAATCATCGGAAATGTCGACGGCTGGCCAACATTGGCCCGTGGTCGTAAAGACAACCCTATAGTCGTCGGAGATGACGGTGGCGGGCCAATCGAGTCCCGGGGTCGTAGGGACGATCCAATAGTCGTCGGACATGTCGGCGATTGGCCAACATTGGCCCGGGGTCGTGGGGACGACATTATAGTCGTCGGACATGTCGGTGGCTGGCCAACCTAGTCCCGAGGTCGTGGGGACGACCCTATAGTCGTCGGACTTGACGGTGGCGGGCCAATCTAGTCCCGGGGTCCTGGGGACGACCCTACAGTCGTCGGACATTTCGGCGTCTTGCCAACTTTGGCCCGGGGTCGTATGGACGTCCCTATAGTCGTCGGACATGTCGGCGGGTGGCCAACCTAGTCCCGAGGTCGTGGGGACGACCCTATAGTCGTCGGACATGTCGGCGGCTTGCCAACTTTGGCCCGGGGTCGTGGGGACGATCCAATAGTCGTCGGACATGTCGGCGGCTGGTCAACTTTGGCCCTTGGTCGTGGGGACGACCCTATAGTCGTTGGACATGTCAGCGGCGGGCCAACTTTGGCCCGGTGTCGTGGGGACGACCCAATAGTCGTCGGACATGTCGCCGGCTGGCCAACTTTGGCCCGTGGTCGTGGGGACGATCCGATAGTCGTTGGACATGACGGTGGCGGGCCAATCTAGTCCCGGGGTCGTGGGGACGACTCTATAGTCGTCGGACATGACGGGGCGGACCAATCTAGTCCCGGGGTCGTGGGGACGACCCTATAGTCGTCGGACATGTCGGCGGCTGGCCAACTTTGGCCCGTGGTCGTGGGGACGATCCAAAAGTCGTCGGACATGTCGGCGGCTGGCCAACTTTGGCCCGTGGTCGTGGGGACGACCCTATAGTCGTCGGAAATGACGGTGGCGGGCCAATCTAGTCCCGTGGTCGTGGGGACGACCCTACAGTCGTCGGATATGTCGGCGGCTGGCCAACTTTGGCCCGTGGTCGTGGGGACGACCCTATAGTCGTCGGAAATGACGGTGGCGGGCCAATCTAGTCCCGTGGTCGTGGGGACGACCCTACAGTCGTCGGACAAGTCGGCGGCGAGCCAATCTAGTCCCGCGGTCGTGGGGACGACCCTATAGGCGTCGGACAAGTCAGCGGCTGGCCAACTTTGGCCCGGGGTCGTGGGGACGACCCTATAGTCGTCGGATATGTCGGCGGCTGGCCAACTTTGGTCCGTGGTCGTGGGGACGACCCTATAGTCGTCGGACATGACGGTGGCGGGCCAGTCTAGTCCCGGGTCATGGGGACGACCCTATAGTCGTCGAACAAGTCGGCGGCTGGCCAACTTTGGCCCGGTGTCGTGGGGACGACCCAATAGTCGTTGGACATGTCGGCGGCTGGCCAACTTTGGCCCGGTGTCGTGGGGCGACTCTATAGTCGTCGGACATGTCGGCGGCTGGCCAACCTAGACCCGGGGTCGTGGGGACGACCCTATAGTCGTCGGACATGTCGGCGGCTTGCCAACTTTGGCCCGGGGTCGTGGGGACGATCCAATAGTCGTCGGACATGTCGGCGGCTGGTCAACTTTGGCCCGTGGTCGTGGGGACGATCCGATAGTCGTTGGACATGACGGTGGCGGACCAATCTAGTCCCGGGGTCGTGGGGACGACCCTATAGTCGTCGGACATGTCGGCGGCTGGCCAACTTTGGCCCGTGGTCGTGGGGACGACCCTGTAGTAGTCGGACATGTCGCCGGCTGTCCAACTTTGGCCCGGCGTCGTGGGGACGACTCTATAGTCGTCGGACATGTCGGCGGCTGGCCAACCTAGACCTGGGGTCGTGGGGACGACCCTATTGTCGTCGGACATGACGGTGGCGGGCCAATCTAGTCCCGGGGTCGTGGGGACGACCCTATAGTCGTCGGACAAGTCGGCGGCGGGCCAAGCTTGTCCCGGGGTCGTGGGGACGACCCTATAGTCGTCGGACATGTCGGCGGCTGGCCAACTTTGGCCCGGGGTCGTGGGGGCGACCCTATAGTCGTCGGACTTGACGGTGGCGGGCCAATCTAGTCCCGACGTCCTGGGGACGACCCTATAGTCGTCGGACTTGAAGCTGGCGGGCCAATCTAGTCCCGGGGTCGTGGGGTCGACCCTACAGTCGTCGGACATTTCGGCGGCTTGCCAACTTTGGCCCGGGGTCGTGGGGACGACCCTATAGTCGTCGGACATGTTGGCGGCTTGTCAGCCTAGTCCCGGGGTCGTGGGTACGACCCTACAGTCGTCGGACATTTCGGCGGCTTGCCAACTTTGGCCCGGGGTCGTGGGGACGACCCTATAGTCGTCGGACATGACGGTGGCGGGCCAATCTAGTCCCGGGGTCGTGGGGACGACCCTATAGTCGTCGGACAAGTCGGCGGCGGGCCAAGCTTGTCCCGGGGTCGTGGGGACGACCCTATAATCGTCGGACATGACGGTGGCGGGCCAATCTAGTCCCGGGGTCGTGGGGACGACCCTATAATCGTTGGACATGACGGTGGCGGGCCAATATAGTCCCGGGGTCGTAGGGACGACCCTATAGTCGTCGGACATGTTGGCGATTGGCCAACATTGGCCCGGGGTCGTCGGGACGACCCTATAGTCGTCGGACATGTCGGCGGCTGGCCAACCTAGTCCCGGGGTCGTGGGGACGACCCTATAGTCGTCGGAAATGTCGGCGGCTGGCCAACTTTGGCCCGTGGTCGTAAAGACGACCCTATAGTCGTCGGACAAGACGATGGCGGGCCAATCTAGTCCCGGGGTCGTGGGGACGACCCTATAGTCGTCGGACATGTCGGCGGCTGGCCAACCTAGACCCGGGGTCGTGGGGACGACCCTATAGTCCTCGGACAAGTCGGCGGCTGGCCAACTTTGGCCCGTGGTCGTGGGAACGACCCTATAGTCGTCGGACAAGTCGGCGGCTGCCCAAATTTGGTCCGTGGTCGTGGGGACGACCCTATAATCATCGGAAATGTCGACGGCTGGCCAACATTGGCCCGTGGTCGTAAAGACAACCCTATAGTCGTCGGAGATGACGGTGGCGGGCCAATCGAGTCCCGGGGTCGTAGGGACGATCCAATAGTCGTCGGACATGTCGGCGGCTGGCCAGCTTTGGCCCGTGGTCGTGGGGACGACCCTATAGTCGTCGGACATGTCGGCGGCTAGCCAACATTGGCCCGTGGTCGTGGGGACGACCCAATAGTCGTTGGAAATGTCAGCGGCTGGCCAACTTTGACCCGGTGTCGTGGGGACGACTCTATAGTCGTCGGACATGTCGGCGGCTGGCCAATCTAGTCCCGGGGTCGTGGGGACGACCCTATAGTCTTCCGACATGTCGGCGGCTGGCCAACTTTGGCCCGTGGTCGTGGGGACGATCCAATAGTCGTCGGACATGTCGGCGGCTGGCCAGCTTTGGCCCGGGGTCGTAGGGACGACCCTATAGTCGTCGGACATGTCGGCGATTGGCCAACATTGGCCCGGGGTCGTGGGGACGACATTATAGTCGTCGGACATGTCGGTGGCTGGCCAACCTAGTCCCGAGGTCGTGGGGACGACCCTATAGTCGTCGGACTTGACGGTGGCGGGCCAATCTAGTCCCGGGGTCGTGGGGACGACCCTACAGTCGTCGGACATTTCGGCGTCTTGCCAACTTTGGCCCGGGGTCGTGTGGACGTCCCTATAGTCGTCGGACATGTCGGCGGGTGGCCAACCTAGTCCCGAGGTCGTGGGGACGACCCTATAGTCGTCGGACATGTCGGCGGCTTGCCAAATTTGGCCCGGGGTCGTGGGGACGATCCAATAGTCGTCGGACATGTCGGCGGCTGGTCAACTTTGGCCCGTGGTCGTGGGGACGACCCTATAGTCGTTGGACATGTCAGCGGCGGTCCAACTTTGGCCCGGTGTCGTGGGGACGACCCAATAGTCGTCGGACATGTCGGCGGCTGGCCAACTTTGGCCCGTGGTCGTGGGGACGATCCGATAGTCGTTGGACATGACGGTGGCGGGCCAATCTAGTCCCGGGGTCGTGGGGACGACTCTATAGTCGTCGGACATGACGGGGCGGACCAATCTAGTCCCGGGGTCGTGGGGACGACCCTATAGTCGTCGGACATGTCGGCGGCTGGCCAACTTTGGCCCGTGGTCGTGGGGACGATCCAAAAGTCGTCGGACATGTCGGCGGCTGGCCAACTTTGGCCCGTGGTCGTGGGGACGACCCTATAGTCGTCGGAAATGACGGTGGCGGGCCAATCTAGTCCCGTGGTCGTGGGGACGACCCTACAGTCGTCGGATATGTCGGCGGCTGGTCAACTTTGGCCCGTGGTCGTGGGGACGACCCTATAGTCGTTGGACATGTCAGCGGCGGGCCAACTTTGGCCCGGTGTCGTGGGGACGACCCAATAGTCGTCGGACATGTCGGCGGCTGGCCAACTTTGGCCCGTGGTCGTGGGGACGATCCGATAGTCGTTGGACATGACGGTGGCGGGCCAATCTAGTCCCGGGGTCGTGGGGACGACTCTATAGTCGTCGGACATGACGGGGCGGACCAATCTAGTCCCGGGGTCGTGGGGACGACCCTATAGTCGTCGGACATGTCGGCGGCTGGCCAACTTTGGCCCGTGGTCGTGGGGACGACCCTGTAGTAGTCGGACATGTCGCCGGCTGTCCAACTTTGGCCCGGTGTCGTGGGGACGACTCTATAGTCGTCGGACATGACGGTGGCGGGCCAGTCTAGTCCCGGGTCATGGGGACGACCCTATAGTCGTCGAACAAGTCGGCGGCTGGCCAACTTTGACCCGTGGTCGTGGGGACGACCCTATAGTCGTTGGACATGTCAGCGGCTGGCCAACTTTGGCCCGGTGTCGTGGGGACGACCCAATAGTCGTCGGACATGTCGGCGGCTGGCCAACTTTGACCCCTGGTCGTGGGGACGACCCTATTGTCGTCGGAAATGACGGTGGCGGGCCAATCTATTCACGGGGTCGTGGGGACGACCCTATAGTCGTCGAACAAGTCGGCAGCTTGCCAACTTTGGCCCGTGGTCGTGGGGACGATCCAATAGTCGTCGGATATGTCGGCGGCTGGCCAACTTTGGCCCGTGGTCGTGGGGACGACCCTATAGTCGTCGGACATGACGGTGGCGGGCCAGTCTAGTCCCGGGTCATGGGGACGACCCTATAGTCGTCGAACAAGTCGGCAGCTGGCCAACTTTGGCCCGTGGTCGTGGGGACGACCCTATAGTCGTCGGAAATGTCGGCGGCTGGCCAACTTTGGCCCGTGGTCGTGGGGACGACCCTATAGTCGTCGGACATGACGGTGGCGGGCCAGTCTAGTCCCGGGTCATGGGGACGACCCTATAGTCGTCGAACAAGTCGGCGGCTGGCCAACTTTGGCCCGGTGTCGTGGGGACGACCCAATAGTCGTCGGACATGTCGGCGGCTGGCCAACTTTGGCCCGGTGTCGTGGGGCGACTCTATAGTCGTCGGACATGTCGGCGGCTGGCCAACCTAGACCCGGGGTCGTGGGGACGACCCTATAGTCGTCGGACATGTCGGCGGCTTGCCAACTTTGGCCCGGGGTCGTGAGGACGATCCAATAGTCGTCGGACATGTCGGCGGCTGGTCAACTTTGGCCCGTGGTCGTGGGGACGATCCGATAGTCGTTGGACATGACGGTGGCGGACCAATCTAGTCCCGGGGTCGTGGGGACGACCCTATAGTCGTCGGACATGTCGGCGGCTGGCCAACTTTGGCCCGTGGTCGTGGGGACGACCCTGTAGTAGTCGGACATGTCGCCGGCTGTCCAACTTTGGCCCGGTGTCGTGGGGACGACTCTATAGTCGTCGGACATGTCGGCGGCTGGCCAACCTAGACCTGGGGTCGTGGGGACGACCCTATTGTCGTCGGACATGACGGTGGCGGGCCAATCTAGTCCCGGGGTCGTGGGGACGACCCTATAGTCGTCGGACAAGTCGGCGGCGGGCCAAGCTTGTCCCGGGGTCGTGGGGACGACCCTATAGTCGTCGGACATGTCGGCGGCTGGCCAACTTTGGCCCGGGGTCGTGGGGGCGACCCTATAGTCGTCGGACTTGACGGTGGCGGGCCAATCTAGTCCCGGGGTCGTGGGGTCGACCCTACAGTCGTCGGACATTTCGGCGGCTTGCCAACTTTGGCCCGGGGTCGTGGGGACGACCCTATAGTCGTCGGACATGTTGGCGGCTTGTCAGCCTAGTCCCGGGGTCGTGGGTACGACCCTACAGTCGTCGGACATTTCGGCGGCTTGCCAACTTTGGCCCGGGGTCGTGGGGACGACCCTATAGTCGTCGGACATGACGGTGGCGGGCCAATCTAGTCCCGGGGTCGTGGGGACGACCCTATAGTCGTCGGACATTTAGGCGGCTGGCCAACTTTGGCCCGGGGTCGTGGGGACGACCCTATAGTCGTCGGACATGTTGGCGGCTTGTCAGCCTAGTCCCGGGGTCGTGGGTACGGCCCTATAGTCGTCGGACATGTCGGCGGCTGGCCAACTTTGGCCCGGGGTCGTGGGGACGACCCTATAGTCGTCGGACATGTCGGCGGCTTGCCAACTTTGGCCCGGGGTCGTGGGGACGACCCTATAGTCGTCGGACTTCACGGTGGCGGGCCAATCTAGTCCCGCGGTCGTGGGGACGACCCTACAGTCGTCGGACATTTCGGCGGCTTGCCAACTTTGGCCCGGGGTCGTGGGGACGACCCTATAGTCGTCGGACATGACGGTGGCTGGCCGACCTAGTCCCGAGGTCGTGGGGACGACCCTATAGTCGTCGGACATGACGGTGCCGGGCCAATCTAGTCCCGGGGTCGTGGGGACGACCCTATAGTCGTCGGACAAGACGGCGGCTGGACATCTTTGGCCCGCGGTCGTGGGGACGACCCTATAGTCGTCGGACATTTCGGCGGCTTCCCAACTTTGGCCCCGGGTCGTGGGGACGACCCTATAGTCGTCGGACATTTCGGCGGCATGCCAACCTTGGCCCGGGTTCGTGGGGACGACCCTATAGTCGTTTAACATGACGGTGGCGGGCCAATCTAGTCCCGGGGTCGTGGGGACGACGCTATTGTCGTCGGACAAGTCGGCGGTGAGCCAACCTAGTCCAGGGGTCGTGGGGACGACCCTATATTCGTCGGACATGTCGGCGGCTTGCCAACTTTGGCCCGGGGTCGTTGGCACGACCCTATAGTCGTCGGACATGTTGCCGGCTGGTCAGCCTAGTCCCGGGGTCGTGGGGACGACCCTATAGTCGTCGGAAATGTCGGCGGCTGGCCAATTTTGGCCCGTGGTCGTGAAGACGACCCTATAGTCGTCGGACATGACGGTGGCGGGCCAATCTAGTCCCGGGGTCGTGGGGACGACCCTATAGTCGTCGGACATGTCGGCGGCTGGCCAGCTTTGGCCCGTGGTCGTGGGGACGAAACAATAGTCGTCGGACATGTCGGCGGCTGGCCAACTTTGGCCCGTGGTCGTGGGAACGATCCGATAGTCGATGGACATGACCGTGCCGGGCCAATCAAGTCCGGGGGTCGTAGCTACGACCCTATAGTCATCGGACATGTCGGCGATTGGCCATTATAGGCCCGGGGTCGTGGGGACGACCGTATATTCGTCGGACATGACGGTGGCGGGCCAATCTAGTCCCGGGGTCGTGGGGACGACCCTATAGTCGTCGGACAACACGGCGGCTGGATATCTTTGGCCCGCGGTCGTGGGGACGACTCTATAGTCGTCGGACAACACGGCGGCTGGACATCTTTGGCCCGCGGTCGTGGGGACGACCCTATAGTCGTCGGACATGACGTTGGCGGGCCAATCTAGTCCCAGGGTCGTTGGGACGACCCTATAGTCGTCGGACATGTCGGCGGCTGGCCAACTTTGGCCCGTGGTCGTGGGGACGACTCTATAGTCGTCGGACATGTCGGCGGCTGGCCAACTTTGGCCCGTGGTCGTGGGGACGATCCGATAGTCGTTGGGCATGACGGTGGCGGGCCAATCTAGTCCCGGGGTCGTCGGGACGACCCTATAGTCGTCGGACATGTCGGCGGCTGGCCAACTTTGGCCCGGTGACGTGGGGACGACTCTATAGTCGTCGGACATGTCGGCGGCTGGCCAACTTTGGCCCGTGATCGTGGGGACGATCCAATAGTCGTCGGACATGTCGGCGACTGGCCAACTTTGGCCCTTGGTCGTGGGGACGACCGTATAGTCGTTGGACATGTCAGCGGCTGGCCAACTTTGGCCCGGTGTCGTGGGGACGACTCTATAGTCGTCGGACATGTCGGCGGCTGGCCAACCCAGACCCGGGCTCGTGGGGACGACCCTATAGTCGTCGGACATGACGGTGGCGGGCCAATCTAGTCCCGGGGTCGTGGGGACGACCCTATAGTCGTCGGACATTTAGGCGGCTGGCCAACTTTGGCCCGGGGTCGTGGGGACGACCCTATAGTCGTCGGACATGTTGGCGGCTTGTCAGCCTAGTCCCGGGGTCGTGGGTACGGCCCTATAGTCGTCGGACATGTCGGCGGCTGGCCAACTTTGGCCCGGGGTCGTGGGGACGACCCTATAGTCGTCGGACATGTCGGCGGCTTGCCAACTTTGGCCCGGGGTCGTGGGGACGACCCTATAGTCGTCGGACTTCACGGTGGCGGGCCAATCTAGTCCCGCGGTCGTGGGGACGACCCTACAGTCGTCGGACATTTCGGCGGCTTGCCAACTTTGGCCCGGGGTCGTGGGGACGACCCTATAGTCGTCGGACATGACGGTGGCTGGCCGACCTAGTCCCGAGGTCGTGGGGACGACCCTATAGTCGTCGGACATGACGGTGCCGGGCCAATCTAGTCCCGGGGTCGTGGGGACGACCCTATAGTCGTCGGACAAGACGGCGGCTGGACATCTTTGGCCCGCGGTCGTGGGGACGACCCTATAGTCGTCGGACATTTCGGCGGCTTCCCAACTTTGGCCCCGGGTCGTGGGGACGACCCTATAGTCGTCGGACATTTCGGCGGCATGCCAACCTTGGCCCGGGTTCGTGGGGACGACCCTATAGTCGTTTAACATGACGGTGGCGGGCCAATCTAGTCCCGGGGTCGTGGGGACGACGCTATTGTCGTCGGACAAGTCGGCGGTGAGCCAACCTAGTCCAGGGGTCGTGGGGACGACCCTATATTCGTCGGACATGTCGGCGGCTTGCCAACTTTGGCCCGGGGTCGTTGGCACGACCCTATAGTCGTCGGACATGTTGCCGGCTGGTCAGCCTAGTCCCGGGGTCGTGGGGACGACCCTATAGTCGTCGGAAATGTCGGCGGCTGGCCAATTTTGGCCCGTGGTCGTGAAGACGACCCTATAGTCGTCGGACATGACGGTGGCGGGCCAATCTAGTCCCGGGGTCGTGGGGACGACCCTATAGTCGTCGGACATGTCGGCGGCTGGCCAGCTTTGGCCCGTGGTCGTGGGGACGAAACAATAGTCGTCGGACATGTCGGCGGCTGGCCAACTTTGGCCCGTGGTCGTGGGAACGATCCGATAGTCGATGGACATGACCGTGCCGGGCCAATCAAGTCCGGGGGTCGTAGCTACGACCCTATAGTCATCGGACATGTCGGCGATTGGCCATTATAGGCCCGGGGTCGTGGGGACGACCGTATATTCGTCGGACATGACGGTGGCGGGCCAATCTAGTCCCGGGGTCGTGGGGACGACCCTATAGTCGTCGGACAACACGGCGGCTGGATATCTTTGGCCCGCGGTCGTGGGGACGACTCTATAGTCGTCGGACAACACGGCGGCTGGACATCTTTGGCCGGCGGTCGTGGGGACGACCCTATAGTCGTCGGACATGACGTTGGCGGGCCAATCTAGTCCCAGGGTCGTTGGGACGACCCTATAGTCGTCGGACATGTCGGCGGCTGGCCAACTTTGGCCCGTGGTCGTGGGGACGACTCTATAGTCGTCGGACATGTCGGCGGCTGGCCAACTTTGGCCCGTGGTCGTGGGGACGATCCGATAGTCGTTGGGCATGACGGTGGCGGGCCAATCTAGTCCCGGGGTCGTCGGGACGACCCTATAGTCGTCGGACATGTCGGCGGCTGGCCAACTTTGGCCCGGTGACGTGGGGACGACTCTATAGTCGTCGGACATGTCGGCGGCTGGCCAACTTTGGCCCGTGATCGTGGGGACGATCCAATAGTCGTCGGACATGTCGGCGACTGGCCAACTTTGGCCCTTGGTCGTGGGGACGACCGTATAGTCGTTGGACATGTCAGCGGCTGGCCAACTTTGGCCCGGTGTCGTGGGGACGACTCTATAGTCGTCGGACATGTCGGCGGCTGGCCAACCCAGACCCGGGCTCGTGGGGACGACCCTATTGTCGTCGAACATGTCGGTGGCGGGCAAATCTATTCCCGGGGTCGTAGGGACGACCCTATAGTCGTCGGACATGTTGGCGATTGGCCAACATTGGCCCGGTGTCGTCGGGACGACCCTATAGTCGTCGTACATGTCGGCGGCTGGCAAACCTAGTCCCGAGGTCGTGGGGACGAACCTATAGTCGTCGGACTTGACGGTGGCGGGCCAATCTAGTCCCGGGGTCGTGGGGACGACCCTATAGTCGTCGGACATGTCGGCGGCTGGCCAACTTTGGCCCGTGGTCGCGGGGACGACCCAATAGTCGTGGGACATGTCGGCGGCTGGCGAACTTTGGCCCGTGGTTGTGGGGACGACCCTATAGTCGTTGGACATGACGGTGGCGGGCCAATCTAGTCCCGGGGTCGTGGGGACGACCCTATAGTCGTCGGACAAGACGGCGGCTGGACATCTTTGGCCCGGGGCCGTGGGGACGACCCTATAGTCGTCGGACCTGTCGGCGGCTGGCCAACTTTGGCCCGTGGTCGTGGGGACGAACCAATAGTCATCGGACATGTCGGCGGCTGGCCAACTTTGGCCCGTGGTCGTGGGGACGACCCAATAGTCGTCGGACATGTCGGCGGCTGGCCAACTTTGGCCCGTAGTCGTGGGGACGATCCGATATTCGCCGGATATGACGGTGCCGGGCCAATCAAGTCCCGGGGTCGTAGGTACGACCCTATAGTCATCGGACATGTCGGCGATTGGCCATTATTGGCCCGGGGTCGTGGGGACGACCGTATAATCGTCGGACATGACGGTGGCGGGCCAATCTAGTCCCGGGGTCGTGGGGGCGACCCTATAGTCGTCGGACAAGACGGCGGCTGGACATCTTTGGCCCGGGGTCGTGGGGCGACCCTATAGTCGTCGGACATGTCGGCGGCTGGCCAACTTTGGCCCGTGGTCGTGGGGACGATCCAATAGTCGTCGGACATGTCGGTGGCTGGCCAACTTTGGCCCGGTGTCGTGGGGACGACTCTATAGTCGTCGGACATGTCGGCGGCTGGCCAACCTAGACCCGGGGTCGTGGGGACGACCCTATTGTCGTCGGAGATGACGGTGGCGGGCCAATCTAGTCCCGGGGTCGTGGGGACGATCCGATAGTCGTTGGACATGACGGTGGCGGGCCAATCTAGTCCCGGGGTCGTCGGGACGACCCTATAGTCGTCGGACATGTCGGCGGCTGGCCAATCTAGTCCCGGGGTCGTGGGGACGATCCTATAGTCTTCGGACATGTCGGCGGCTGGCCAACTTTGGCCCGTGTTCGTGGGGACGACCCAATAGTCGTCGGACATGTCGGCGGCTGGCCAACTTTGGCCCGTAGTCGTGGGGACGATCCGATATTCGCCGGACATGACGGTGGCGGGCCAATCTATTCCCGGGGTCGTGGGGACGACCCTATAGTCGTCGGACATGTCGGCGGCTGGCCAACTTTGGCCCGGTGTCGTGGGGACGACTCTATAGTCGTCGGACATGTCGGTAGCGGGCCAATCTAGACCCGGGGTCATGGGAACGACCCTATAGTCGTCGGATATTTCGGCGGCCGGCCAACTTTGGCCCGTGGTCGTGGGGACGACCCTATAGTCGTCGGACATGTCGGCGGCTGGCCAACTTTGGCCTGTGGTCGTGGGGACGACCCTATAGCCGTCGGACATGTCGGCGGCTGGCCAACTTTGGCCCGTGGTCGTGGGGACGAACCAATAGTCATCGGACATGTCGGCGGCTGGCCAACTTTGGCCCGTGGTCGTGGGGACGACCCAATAGTCGTCGGACATGTCGGCGGCTGGCCAACTTTGGCCCGTAGTCGTGGGGACGATCCGATATTCGCCGGACATGACGGTGCCGGGCCAATCAAGTCCCGGGGTCGTAGGTACGACCCTATAGTCATCGGACATGTCGGCGATTGGCCATTATTGGCCCGGGGTCGTGGGGACGACCGTATAATCGTCGGACATGACGGTGGCGGGCCAATCTAGTCCCGGGGTCGTGGGGACGAGCCTATAGTCGTCGGACAACACGGCGGCTGGACATCTTTGGCCCGCGGTCGTGGGGACGACCCTATAGTCGTCGGACATGACGGTGGCGGGCAAATCTAGTCCCAGGGTCGTTGGGACGACCCTATAGTCGTCGGACATGTCGGCGGCTGGCCAATCTAGTCCCGGGCTCGTGCGGACGACCCTATAGTCTTCGGACATGTCGGCGGCTGGCCAACTTTGGCCCGTGGTCGTGGGGACGACCCAATAGTCGTCAGACATGTCGGCGGCTGGCCAACTTTGGCCCGTAGTCGTGGGGACGATCCGATATTCGCCGGACATGACGGTGGCGGGCCAATCTATTCCCGGGGTCGTGGGGACGACCCTATAGTCGACGGACATGTCGGCGGCTGGCCAACTTTGGCCCGGTGTCGTGGGGACGACTCTATAGTCGTCGGACATATCGGTGGCGGGCCAATCTAGTCCCGGGGTCATGGGAACGACCCTATAGTCGTCGGATATTTCGGCGGCCGGCCAACTTTGGCCCGTGGTCGTGGGGACGACCCTATAGTCGTCGGACATGTCGGCGGCTGGCCAACTTTGGCCTGTGGTCGTGGGGACGACCCTATAGTCGTCGGACATGTCGGCGGCTGGCCAACTTTGGCCCGTGGTCGTGGGGACCAACCAATAGTCATCGGACATGTCGGCGGCTGGCCAACTTTGGCCCGTGGTCGTGGGGACGATCCGATAGTCGATGGATATGACGGTGCCGGGCCAATCAAGTCCCGGGGTCGTAGGTACGACCCTATAGTCATCGGACATGTCGGCGATTGGACATTATTGGCCCGGGGTCGTGGGGACGACCGTATATTCGTCGGACATGACGGTGGCGGGCCAATCTAGTCCCGGGGTCGTGGGGACGACCCTATAGTCGTCGGACAACACGGCGGCTGGACATCTTTGGCCCGCGGTCGTGGGGACGACCCTATAGTCGTCGGACATGACGGTGGCGGGCCAACCTAGACCCGGGGTCGTGGGGACGAGCCTATAGTCGTCGGACATGTCGGCGGCGGGCCAACTTTGGCCCGGGGTCGTGGAGACGACCCTATAGTCATCGGACATGTCGGCGATTGGCCATTATTGGCCCGGGGTCGTGGGGACGACCGTATAGTCGTCGGACTTGACGGTGGTGGGCCAATCTAGTCCCGGGGTCCTGCGGACGACCCTACAGTCGTCGGACATTTCGGCCGCTTGCCAACTTGGGCCCGGGGTCGTGGGGACGACTCTATAGTCGTCGGACTTGACGGTGGCGGGCCAATCTAGTCCCGGGGCCGTGGGGACGACCCTACAGTCGTCGGACATTTCGGCGGCTTGCCAACTTTGGCCCGGGGTCGTGGGGACGACCCTATAATCGTCGGACATGTCGGCGGGTGGCCAACCTAGTCCCGAGGTCTTGGGGGCGACCCTATAGTCGTCGGACAAGACGGCGGCTGGACATCTTTGGCCCGGGGTCGTGGGGACGACCCTATAGTCGTCGGACATGTCGGCGGCTGGCCAACTTTGGCCCGTGGTCGTGGGGACGACCCTATAGTCGTCGGAAATAACCATGGCGGGGCAATCTATTCCCGGGGTCGTGGGCACGACCCTGTAGTCGTCGGACATGACGGTGGCGAGCCAATCTAGTCCCGGGGTCGTAGGGACGACCCTATAGTCGTCGGACATGTTGGCGATTGGCCAACATTGGCCCGTGGTCGTGGGGACGACCCTATAGTCGTCGGACATGTCGGCGGCTGGCCAACTTTGGCCCGGGGTCGTGGGGACGACCCTATAGTCGTCGGACATGTCGGCGGCTGGCCAACTTTGGCCCGTGGTTGTGGGGACGACCCTATAGTCGTTGGACATGACGGTGGCGGGCCAAACTAGTCCCGGGGTCGTGGGGACGACCCTATAATCGTTGGACATGACGGTGGCGGGCCAATATAGTCCCGGGGTCGTAGGGACGACCCTATAGTCGTCGGACAAGTCAGCGGCTGGCCAACTTTGGCCCCGTGGTCGTGGGGACGACCCTATAGTCGTCGGACATGTCGGCGGCTGGCCAACTTTGGCCCGGTGTAGTGGGGACGACTCTATAGTGGTCGGACATGTCGGTGGCGAGCCAATCTAGTCCCGGGGTCGTGGGGACGACCCTATAGTCCTCGGACACGTCGGCGGCTGGCCAACTTTGGCCCAGGGTTGTGGGGACGACCCTATAGTCGCCGGAAGTAGTAGGGTAATGCCGATTCCAACTCAGGTCCTCTGAGGGGGGGTGCGGGGCGGGGGGAAGTGAAGGCGCGCGGGGTAGCGCGGTGGAGGGAAACATGGGCGCGGGGGGATGCGGGGGAAGCGGGGAATGGATGACCGGTTGCGCGCGCATGAGCCGCGGAGTGGGGGAAGCCGCAATCGTGGAGGGGATCAGTCCAGACCGAACCGCCGCGGAGACCTCTCCACGTCGGACCCACCCCCAAAAACTTCGGAGGGTCATCCCCTCCCTCTAAAAAAATTTCTGGGGCCGGGTCTTGTATGAAAAATCTTTTTTCAGACTCGATCCAGCCCCAGAAATTTTTTTCCCCAAATATTTTTTTTTTCAAACCATTATAAAGCTGAAATTGCTTAATACTTTATCGGATGACGTTGGACAATGTCGGGGAAGATCGGCTTTTTCCAAACCATGCATTTGGAGGAGCGAAAGAGAGAGCAATACTTTAAAAGCTAAATTCGGAGGAAGGAAAGAGAGAGCAATACTTAACGTCGCAGCGTCTCGCGCGATCGCGTGTAACTCGAATCCTCTGGAGCAGCCGTGAGGGATGACGTCATTTAGCAGCGCGAATCATAGAAATAATTATGCAGCGTCAGCAGAAATGCTGAATCTTAAAATTAGATGGTGAGAGAAGGAGGCGGAAGGCGGGTAAATAAAATTGAGAAATAATAGTAATGCTCTGAAGACAACTGGTCTCGCGACATCGCCAAGCTCTCGCATGTAAACTCATATCTTGAAAGATGCGTAGCTTTGCAAAGTAAGATGTTATTGTTCGCCACCTTCATCTTCGCTGACCACCCCCATTCTTCCACACACTCGTCATCATTTTCGCTGACAATCCTCTCCTTATTCACACGCATCTTCTTTCCCTTCTTTAACACATCATTTCGCTATACCATGCCACTCTGAATGTAAATCGAATGTGAATCGAACGGGTATCGAACGGGTATTGAACGGCTTTGAACGGGTATTGAACGGATATTGAACGGTTTTGAACGGGTATTGAACGGCTTTGAACGTGAATCGAACGGGTATTGAACGGCTTTGAACATGAATCGAACGGGTATTGAACGGCTTTGAACGTGTATTGAACGACTTTGAACGGGTATTGAACGTGAATCGAACGGGTATTGAACTTGAATCGAACGGATATTGAACGGCTTTGAACGGGTATTGAACGACTTTGAACGAGTATTAAACGGCTTTGAACGTGAATCGAACGGGTATTGAACGGCTTTGAACGGGTATTGAACGGCTTTGAACGGGTATTGAACGACTTTGAACGGGTATTAAACGGCTTTGAACGTGAATCGAATGGGTATTGAACGGCTTTGAACGTGAATCGAACGGGTATTGAACGACTTTGAACGGGTATTGAACGGCTTTGAACGTGAATCGAACGGGTATTGAACGGCTTTGAACATGAATCGAACGGGTATTGAACGGCTTTGAACGTGTATTGAACGACTTTGAACGGGTATTGAACGGCTTTGAACGTGTATTGAACGACTTTGAACGTGAATCGAACGGGTATTGAACGACTTTGAACGGGTATTGAACGGCTTTGAACGGGTATTGAACGACTTTGAACATGAATCGAACGGGTATTGAACGGCTTTGAACGGGTATTGAACGGCTTTGAACGGGTATTGAACGACTTTGAACGGGTATTAAACGGCTTTGAACGTGAATCGAACGGGTATTGAACGGCTTTGAACGGGTATTGAACGGCTTTGAACGGGTATTGAACGACTTTGAACGGGTATTAAACGGCTTTGAACGTGAATCGAATGGGTATTGAACGACTTTGAACGTGAATCGAACGGGTATTGAACGACTTTGAACGGGTATTGAACGGCTTTGAACGTGAATCGAACGGGTATTGAACGGCTTTGAACATGAATCGAACGGGTATTGAACGGCTTTGAACGTGTATTGAACGACTTTGAACGGGTATTGAACGTGAATCGAACGGGTATTGAACGTAAATCATACATCTCTGAACATGAATCGTACTACTTCTACATAATTATAACTATCGTCTTAATCTAGCGTACACCGCATATAGGAGGTTGGGAAGGGTGAAAAAAAAAATAAAAAACATTTATGCATTAAAAATTGATCATATTTTATTTATGAATTTCTCTTTGGTGTTTAGACCACCAGTTGAATATTTTAAATACATTTTGCATGGCACAATGCTTCGCGTGTCTGCCACATCGCA
>CAWVQO010000048.1:17500-20116 GCA_963932275.1 Andrena praecox | reverse complement strand
CTCTGATTCAATTGTAATCTCGTGGCTTCATGATCCAAGCAAGCCAGAGATCTCACCCATTTAAAGTTTGAGAATAGGTTGAGGTCGTTTCGGCCCCAAGGCCTCTAATCATTCGCTTTACCAGATGAAACTCGCACACGTTCGCGTAGGAACGAGCGAGTGCCAGCTATCCTGAGGGAAACTTCGGAGGGAACCAGCTACTAGATGGTTCGATTAGTCTTTCGCCCCTATACCCAGTTCCGACGATCGATTTGCACGTCAGAATCGCTACGGACCTCCATCAGGGTTTCCCCTGACTTCGTCCTGACCAGGCATAGTTCACCATCTTTCGGGTCCCAACGTGTACGCTCTAGGTGCGCCTCTTCTCGCAATGAGAACGAGACGCCCCGGGAGTGCGAGGCCGCATCGTAACGCGGCCGATCCTCCCTCGGTCGACGCGAAGGTCGACCTTCACTTTCATTCCGCCTTTAGGTTTCTTTCTCCCAATGACTCGCGCACATGTTAGACTCCTTGGTCCGTGTTTCAAGACGGGTCCTGAGAGTACCCAAAGCAGTAGCGTCGCCGACCGGTAATTCGAAGCTTGGCCAGTCCAAGGACACCGCCTGCTAACAGCTGGCCAGGCCCGGGGACGGCACCAGGTCCGTGCCTCCGGGTAAGAACTGACCGGGCTTGCGGCGGGCCTGACGCACACACATTCGAAAATGGATTGGTTGCGGCCCGATACCGTCAGAGTACCGTCGCGCAGCCGGCCGGGCGGCCGAGGGTCTGTCGCGTGCTCTGGGAGCAACGAAACAGGCAACCGCTCGGGCCGTAGACCGACACGCAACGGGTCGCGACGTTCTACTAGGGGAGAAGTGCACGACTACGTGGCCGGAACATTCGCCGCCGGTGGTGTACCCTCGGTAATGGTACCACGAAGGTCCACACCCGGAGTATCGCGCACCGACGGGAGCCAGCCTCGTCGACGATGAATCTCCCCATTCGATCTTTTGGGTTTCTCAGGTTTACCCCTGAACGGTTTCACGTACTCTTGAACTCTCTCTTCAAAGTTCTTTTCAACTTTCCCTCACGGTACTTGTTCGCTATCGGTCTCGTGGTTGTATTTAGCCTTAGATGGAGTTTACCACCCACTTAGGGTTGCACTCTCAAGCAACCCGACTCTATGGAGAGATCCTCCCGAAACGCGTACCGGTCGCTACGGGCCTGGCACCCTCTGCGGGTAAGTGGCCCCATTCAAGATGGACTTGGACGCGGTGCGACGTCACGGGATAAACGGATCCTCCTGAACACTACAATTCCCTGCGGCGGAACCGCGGGATTCAGTGCTGGGCTAATTCCTGTTCGCTCGCCGCTACTAAGGAAATCCTTGTTAGTTTCTTTTCCTCCGCTTAGTAATATGCTTAAATTCAGCGGGTAATCTCGCCTACTCTGAGGTCGTCGTCAATCGTTTTATTATATATTTGTGCCACCAGAGAAAAATAGGCTGAGAGAGACCGTGAAATGAAGAGAAGATATTTTGGAGAAGCGCGCGCGCGCGCTGCCTCCGGAATTATAAAATCGTGCTCCCTCTTTTGGATATTATTGTACCTCGAACGGGTCTCCCGGCGGGAGTACGGGGTGTGCGCGTAGTGGCGGTATCATCCCCGTACACATCCCGGCTCGTAGCCCGACGACGACGGATCGATGTGGATCGATCTCGTTGTATTATATATCCAGAGGTGCCATCGCACGATTCCAGAGGAAAGGTGTCTTTTCGTCGCGCACCGTCGATTCGATCCGCGAGACACTCGCGGAACGAGCACCGGTTTTTACTTTAACGTCCGTCCGCTATATTAGCTTTGAGATTCCGCTGTCCCTCACGCCTCGAGCAGTGTGACTCGAGCAGAGGGAACCGCCGAAAAATAAGCTTTTCCGTGGACTGGACGACCGGTGAGACGCGCGGTGGTCTCGTACACGATCGACCAACAACGCGACAAAGACAATGCGGCGCGCGATCGGGGAGACTCGTTCTTCCATTCTACGAATGAAGAGTCTCTCCCTCTCTTGCGCATTTCGCGCGGCATCAGCGCCTCTCGGTTCGTCGAAAGTTCCAGAAATCGCTCAGCCGCGCCAAGGAGGATTCCGGGGGTACAGAAACGTTAAGAAAAGCGACGAGTGTGGAGCAATCTCTCTTCATCGGATGTTTGGCGCAAACACTCTTTTGTGTGTCGACGGAACGTGGCCATAGGGAGAAAATGAATAGGGCTAGGCGAGGACACGCGCAACTACGGGGAAATACATCGACCCGATATCCTGTTGACGCGTGGTTTATTTATCATCCCGCACAGCGCCTCTATTTTCTCATTGTACACCCTTGGATCTTCACGGCGTCCCGAAGAACGAGTGTGTGTTGTGCCCTCGGTGTTATATAGATTGACTGACAACACTTCTCTCACTTGTCAACGACGACCCTCCTCTTTATAAAATCCCTGGGGCCGCGTGAACCCGACGATATAGATCGATCGGCGCACGATATGCCGCGCACTGCTCTTTCCTCTCTTCTCTATCATCTCTCGCTGCTGCTCTCCCCTTTTCTCTTTGGTCTCTTTCTCAGGACAAATTTTTCATTTCAGGCGA
>CAWVQO010000048.1:0-7500 GCA_963932275.1 Andrena praecox | reverse complement strand
AATAAATTCATACACTTCTCGGAGACCTTCCGCACATGCGTGTCCATTTTCAGGCCATTCTCGAGGTGTACTCCTAGGTACTTTATCGCAGGTTGCATCTTGATGCCTCTACCGTTGAGGCGGATGGTCGGTGGTCTCCGTATGTCGAGGTCACCCTTGACCAACAGCATCTCGGTCTTCTCGGCTGAAAGCTGCAGTTTCTTTCTCCTACACCACTCCGATGCCGCGTTCACCGCGGCCTGGCCCCGCGCTCTGAGTTCCTCTCGCGAGTTCCCAGAGACGATGATCAGCACGTCGTCGGCGTAGGCAATGGCCTCGCATTGTAACTCCTCGGATGACAGCAAAACCAGCAGGTCGTCGAATATCAGGTTCCAAAAACTTGGTCCCAGCATCGAGCCCTGCGGGCACCCCTCTGTAACGGATTTACTCACCGATTCCTGCTTTCCCAAGTAGATAGGGACAGAGGGAATCTCGTTAATCCATTCATGCGCGTCACTAATTAGATGACGAGGCATTTGGCTACCTTAAGAGAGTCATAGTTACTCCCGCCGTTTACCCGCGCTTTTTTGAATTTCTTCACGTTGACATTCAGAGCACTGGGCAGAAATCACATTGCGTCAACACCCTCGGGGGCCATCGCAATGCTTTGTTTTAATTAGACAGTCGGATTCCCCTAGTCCGTGCCAGTTCTGAGCTGAGCGTTGAATGGCGGCCGAAGAGGACGACCACGACGGTGAAACCGACACGGAAGCCTCGCAGCAAGGAAGATCCGCGGGAGGCGATGGCACGGGACCGAGCTCGGATCCCGGATGCGAGACCGAAATCCCGACCGTTCACCTCACCCAGGCCCGGCTCGTCAACCAAACCCGTTTCCCAACCAAGCCCGACACGCCCCGCTCCTCAGAGCCAATCCTTATTCCGAAGTTACGGATCCAATTTGCCGACTTCCCTTACCTACATTAATCTATCGACTAGAGGCTCTTTACCTTGGAGACCTGCTGCGGATATGGGTACGAACCGGCGCGACACCTCCACGTGGCCCTCTCCTGGATTTTCAAGGTCCGAGGGGAAGATCCGGACACCGCCGCAACTGCGGTGCTCTTCGCGTTCCAAACCCTATCTCCCTGCTAGAGGTTTCCAGGGAACTCGAACGCTTATACAGAAAAGAAAACTCTTCCCGGATCTCCCGACGGCGTCTCCAGGTCATTTTGGGTTACCCCGACGAACACTCTTACGAGGGCCCGAATGGTTTGCGGTTCCGCTACCGGGTTCCGGAATAGGAACCGGATTCCCTTTCGCCCAACGGGTGTGTGTCTCTCAAATAAAACTCTGTTTTAGGACACCACATCTGCATAGGATTTCTCTTAGGGCTTAGGATCGACTGACTCGTGTGCAACGGCTGTTCACACGAAACCCTTCTCCACGTCAGTCCTCCAGGGCCTCGCTGGAGTATTTGCTACTACCACCAAGATCTGCACCGACGGTGGCTCCAGGCAGGCTCACGCCCAGACCCTTCTGCGCACACCGCCGCGACCCTCCTACTCGTCAGGGCTTCATGGAGGACGGTCACCCGCGAGCGGGTGGCACGTCCCTCCCCACTTGCCGCTGACGGCGGAGTATAGGCGCGACGCTTCAGCGCCATCCATTTTCAGGGCTAGTTGCTTCGGCAGGTGAGTTGTTACACACTCCTTAGCGGATTCCGACTTCCATGGCCACCGTCCTGCTGTCTTAAGCAACCAACGCCTTTCATGGTATCCCATAAGCGTCGACTTAGGCGCCTTAACTCTGCGTTTGGTTCATCCCACAGCGCCAGTTCTGCTTACCAAAATTGGCCCACTTGGCACTCTGATTCAATTGTAATCTCGTGGCTTCATGATCCAAGCAAGCCAGAGATCTCACCCATTTAAAGTTTGAGAATAGGTTGAGGTCGTTTCGGCCCCAAGGCCTCTAATCATTCGCTTTACCAGATGAAACTCGCACACGTTCGCGTAGGAACGAGCGAGTGCCAGCTATCCTGAGGGAAACTTCGGAGGGAACCAGCTACTAGATGGTTCGATTAGTCTTTCGCCCCTATACCCAGTTCCGACGATCGATTTGCACGTCAGAATCGCTACGGACCTCCATCAGGGTTTCCCCTGACTTCGTCCTGACCAGGCATAGTTCACCATCTTTCGGGTCCCAACGTGTACGCTCTAGGTGCGCCTCTTCTCGCAATGAGAACGAGACGCCCCGGGAGTGCGAGGCCGCATCGTAACGCGGCCGATCCTCCCTCGGTCGACGCGAAGGTCGACCTTCACTTTCATTCCGCCTTTAGGTTTCTTTCTCCCAATGACTCGCGCACATGTTAGACTCCTTGGTCCGTGTTTCAAGACGGGTCCTGAGAGTACCCAAAGCAGTAGCGTCGCCGACCGGTAATTCGAAGCTTGGCCAGTCCAAGGACACCGCCTGCTAACAGCTGGCCAGGCCCGGGGACGGCACCAGGTCCGTGCCTCCGGGTAAGAACTGACCGGGCTTGCGGCGGGCCTGACGCACACACATTCGAAAATGGATTGGTTGCGGCCCGATACCGTCAGAGTACCGTCGCGCAGCCGGCCGGGCGGCCGAGGGTCTGTCGCGTGCTCTGGGAGCAACGAAACAGGCAACCGCTCGGGCCGTAGACCGACACGCAACGGGTCGCGACGTTCTACTAGGGGAGAAGTGCACGACTACGTGGCCGGAACATTCGCCGCCGGTGGTGTACCCTCGGTAATGGTACCACGAAGGTCCACACCCGGAGTATCGCGCACCGACGGGAGCCAGCCTCGTCGACGATGAATCTCCCCATTCGATCTTTTGGGTTTCTCAGGTTTACCCCTGAACGGTTTCACGTACTCTTGAACTCTCTCTTCAAAGTTCTTTTCAACTTTCCCTCACGGTACTTGTTCGCTATCGGTCTCGTGGTTGTATTTAGCCTTAGATGGAGTTTACCACCCACTTAGGGTTGCACTCTCAAGCAACCCGACTCTATGGAGAGATCCTCCCGAAACGCGTACCGGTCGCTACGGGCCTGGCACCCTCTGCGGGTAAGTGGCCCCATTCAAGATGGACTTGGACGCGGTGCGACGTCACGGGATAAACGGATCCTCCTGAACACTACAATTCCCTGCGGCGGAACCGCGGGATTCAGTGCTGGGCTAATTCCTGTTCGCTCGCCGCTACTAAGGAAATCCTTGTTAGTTTCTTTTCCTCCGCTTAGTAATATGCTTAAATTCAGCGGGTAATCTCGCCTACTCTGAGGTCGTCGTCAATCGTTTTATTATATATTTGTGCCACCAGAGAAAAATAGGCTGAGAGAGACCGTGAAATGAAGAGAAGATATTTTGGAGAAGCGCGCGCGCGCGCTGCCTCCGGAATTATAAAATCGTGCTCCCTCTTTTGGATATTATTGTACCTCGAACGGGTCTCCCGGCGGGAGTACGGGGTGTGCGCGTAGTGGCGGTATCATCCCCGTACACATCCCGGCTCGTAGCCCGACGACGACGGATCGATGTGGATCGATCTCGTTGTATTATATATCCAGAGGTGCCATCGCACGATTCCAGAGGAAAGGTGTCTTTTCGTCGCGCACCGTCGATTCGATCCGCGAGACACTCGCGGAACGAGCACCGGTTTTTACTTTAACGTCCGTCCGCTATATTAGCTTTGAGATTCCGCTGTCCCTCACGCCTCGAGCAGTGTGACTCGAGCAGAGGGAACCGCCGAAAAATAAGCTTTTCCGTGGACTGGACGACCGGTGAGACGCGCGGTGGTCTCGTACACGATCGACCAACAACGCGACAAAGACAATGCGGCGCGCGATCGGGGAGACTCGTTCTTCCATTCTACGAATGAAGAGTCTCTCCCTCTCTTGCGCATTTCGCGCGGCATCAGCGCCTCTCGGTTCGTCGAAAGTTCCAGAAATCGCTCAGCCGCGCCAAGGAGGATTCCGGGGGTACAGAAACGTTAAGAAAAGCGACGAGTGTGGAGCAATCTCTCTTCATCGGATGTTTGGCGCAAACACTCTTTTGTGTGTCGACGGAACGTGGCCATAGGGAGAAAATGAATAGGGCTAGGCGAGGACACGCGCAACTACGGGGAAATACATCGACCCGATATCCTGTTGACGCGTGGTTTATTTATCATCCCGCACAGCGCCTCTATTTTCTCATTGTACACCCTTGGATCTTCACGGCGTCCCGAAGAACGAGTGTGTGTTGTGCCCTCGGTGTTATATAGATTGACTGACAACACTTCTCTCACTTGTCAACGACGACCCTCCTCTTTATAAAATCCCTGGGGCCGCGTGAACCCGACGATATAGATCGATCGGCGCACGATATGCCGCGCACTGCTCTTTCCTCTCTTCTCTATCATCTCTCGCTGCTGCTCTCCCCTTTTCTCTTTGGTCTCTTTCTCAGGACAAATTTTTCATTTCAGGCGACGTCGGGAGCACGGTAAAAGATCTCGCGCGGAACGTGAAGGCAAATCTACACACACCCCGGTGCGAGCGGAGAGGCTGCTCTGTGTGTGATGATCCAGGGAGCGGTGCCAAGCACACGGGCGGTCGTTGTAAAACAACGACGCACGACGCCGTGAAAGCACGCACGCGAGTCCGCACGATCATTCTCATCACATTCGCCTCTCTCTGCTTCTCGCACGGGAGAGAGAGAGTACACGCTTCACGCGATTCTCACGCGAGCCGTGGCAAACACCGACGAACGGCCCAACTTTCGCTCGTACGTCGCGTATCTCGCGTGTACCATCGACCCGACTCCGAAACGCGTTACATCGTCGGAAACGCGAGACGGCGAGGATGATATTATATACGGAGAACCGACGCAAGCAGTCTTTTGTATGCGATAACGACCCTCAGCCAGGCGTGGTCCAGGAATTGTATCCGTGGACCGCAATGTGCGTTCGAAATGTCGATGTTCATGTGTCCTGCAGTTCACACGTTGACGCGCAATTAGCTGCGTTCTTCATCGACCCACGAGCCAAGTGATCCACCGTTCAGGGTAATCGTGTTATTAAATATGTTCGTTATATCTTTGTTCTCGGTTCGGATGAAGCCGAGGCCCGTGGCGCCTCCAACCAGCGCGCGAAGGAGGTCCGGGCGTCGCCAGCGTTGACGACACTGTGTGAGATTTGTGTCCAGGACGGGAACCGTCGAAGCGTAACGCGGAAACACCGCGCGACACGTCCGACGGCCGAGCGTACAAATTCATTTAAAAACCTTCGAGATACACGGATTACGAGAACCGTAAAATCGCGTACTCTGCGGGCGGGCCACCGCACGCGTCAGCGTCCTCCCCACACGCTCCCCCGAGAGCGGACGCACGGCCGGGGCTTCGATCGGTCCAATCGGACTTTCGCTATCGAAGCTTCACAGCCGGTCCTTTTTTGGCTATCGGGGCGCGATTAAGCGAGCGGTACCGGGGACGCACGTCCACGCGATGGATGTGCGAGCCGCCCTAGGTTACCCGCCGGGTCCTCTCCGAGGAGAGGGTCCGTCGTGTCACAGGACTTCTTTTCGGAGAGCGCGACCAAAACTGAGGAAGCGGGATGCGAGTGGAAGAAGCGTCGTGTCGAGAGAGAGAGATCGCGAAACGTCGCGAAGCACAGGAGGCTTCGACGGCGGCTCGTTCCTCTGCCCTCTCCTCTCTCGCGCGCTTTACTTAACCCCACTCGGGGCGCTTGCGGTGTGTTTTCATCCCTGTCTTGGGTCGCGAGTGACTCTCCTTTCTCGATACGAGCGTACACGCTCGCGCAGACACACGCGCAGACGGTAAGTATCGTGTGTACATAACACGGCGGCACACGCCTCCGATACGAGGTGAACGCGAATCGACGAGGCGGCGGATTACCGGAGGCACGATCGCAACGACGGGTCTTGTTTTGCTTCCCGATCCAGTTAACGACGGCCTCTCGAGAAACCTCGCGCGAGCGCACTCGTGATTGCGTTCGTATTATCGTCCCGTTCTCATAGAGGGGGCGCCGCGGTCTGGCGGTCTGGCGCGCTTCGGCTCTTTGCGCTTCACCGATGGCAGCGGACGGGAGCGTCGCGGTGAGAAACCAGGTTCTCCGTCCGTAGCGACCTCCGCGGCGTAAGCCGTGCCACGCGGTGCTATAATATATACAGAAATGCGTTCGCATTTCGTTTTTGGTATCTGTTTAAATGCATCCGCATTTAGTTTTTGGTATCTGTTTATAAATGCATTCGCATTTATATTAGTTTTTGCATAGTTACGATTCAAGCTTTTTGCTTTTTTGCTCTCTGAGCCTTGTTAATGATCCTTCCGCAGGTTCACCTACGGAAACCTTGTTACGACTTTTACTTCCTCTAAATGATCAAGTTTGGTCATCTTCCCGGCAACATCGGCAATGCCGAGACATTGCCGCGCACCAGTCCGAAGACCTCACTAAATCATTCAATCGGTAGTAGCGACGGGCGGTGTGTACAAAGGGCAGGGACGTAATCAACGCGAGCTTATGACTCGCGCTTACTGGGAATTCCTCGTTCATGGGGAATAATTGCAAGCCCCAATCCCTAGCACGAAGGAGGTTCAGCGGGTTACCCGGGCCTTTCGGCCAGGGAAAACACGCTGATTCCTTCAGTGTAGCGCGCGTGCGGCCCAGAACATCTAAGGGCATCACAGACCTGTTATTGCTCAATCTCGTGCGGCTAGAAGCCGCCTGTCCCTCTAAGAAGATTTGTTTGTACGTTGGTAGTAAAAACCCACCGACCGAAGTCGGGGACCTTCGTGATACCATAAGTTACGTCTATTTAGCAGGCTAGAGTCTCGTTCGTTATCGGAATTAACCAGACAAATCGCTCCACCAACTAAGAACGGCCATGCACCACCACCCACCGAATCAAGAAAGAGCTATAAATCTGTCAATCCTTCCGGTGTCCGGGCCTGGTGAGGTTTCCCGTGTTGAGTCAAATTAAGCCGCAGGCTCCACTCCTGGTGGTGCCCTTCCGTCAATTCCTTTAAGTTTCAGCTTTGCAACCATACTTCCCCCGGAACCCAAAAGCTTTGGTTTCCCGGAAGCTGCCCGCCGAGTCATCGGAGGAACTTCGGCGGATCGCTAGCTGGCATCGTTTATGGTTAGAACTAGGGCGGTATCTGATCGCCTTCGAACCTCTAACTTTCGTTCTTGATTAATGAAAACATTTTTGGCAAATGCTTTCGCTTCTGTCCGTCTTGCGACGATCCAAGAATTTCACCTCTAACGTCGCAATACGAATGCCCCCATCTGTCCCTATTAATCATTACCTCGGGGTTCCGAAAACCAACAAAATAGAACCGAGGTCCTATTCCATTATTCCATGCACACAGTATTCAGGCGAAGGTAGCCTGCTTTGAGCACTCTAATTTGTTCAAAGTAAACGTACCGGCCCACCTCGACACTCAGTGAAGAGCACCGCGATGGGATATTAGTTGGACCGCCCCGTGAAGAGCTAAGCCCACCGGTAGGACG
>CAWVQO010000047.1:0-13340 GCA_963932275.1 Andrena praecox | reverse complement strand
AAAAAAAAATCGAAGTTGGTTTCAAATAAATTTATTAAAATTTGACAATTCCAACTAAAATTTTTTTCACAATCCTAGAAATTGAAGTTATTTTCATCGAAATTTACTCAAATATAGATCCTACCAAAAATACTCGACAAAATCCAAAAAAATTGAAGTTGATTTCAAATAAATTTATTAAAATTTGACACTTCCAACTAAAATTTTCTTCACAATCCAAAAAATGGTCGTTATTTTCATCTAAATTTACTCAAATATACATCCTACAACAAAAATACTCGACAAAATCCAAAAAAATCGAAGTTGATTTCAAATAAATTTATTAAAATTTGACACTTCCACCTAAAATTTTCTTCACAATCCAAAAAATGGTCGTTATTTTCATCTAAATTTACTCAAATATACATCCTACACCAAAATACTCGACAAAATCCAATAAAATCGAAGTTGGTTTCAAATAAATTTATTAAAATTTGACACTTCGAACTAAAATTTTTTTCACAATCCAAAAAATAGTCGTTATTTTCATCTAAATTTACTCAAATATACATCCTACAACAAAAATACTCGACAAAATCCAAAAAAATCGAAGTTGGTTTCAAATAAATTTATTAAAATTTGACACTTCCAACTAAAATTTTTTTCACAATCCTAAAAATTGAAGTTATTTTCATCTAAATTTACTCAAATATAGATCCTACAACAAAAATACTCGACAAAATAAAAAAAAATCGAAGTTGGTTTCAAATAAATTTATTAAAATTTGACAATTCCAACTAAAATTTTTTTCACAATCCTAGAAATTGAAGTTATTTTCATCGAAATTTACTCAAATATAGATCCTACCAAAAATACTCGACAAAATCCAAAAAAATTGAAGTTGATTTCAAATAAATTTATTAAAATTTGACACTTCCACCTAAAATTTTCTTCACAATCCAAAAAATGGTCGTTATTTTCATCTAAATTTACTCAAATATACATCCTACACCAAAATACTCGACAAAATCCAATAAAATCGAAGTTGGTTTCAAATAAATTTATTAAAATTTGACACTTCGAACTAAAATTTTTTTCACAATCCTAAAAATTGAAGTTATTTTCATCTAAATTTACTCAAATATACATCCTACACCAAAATACTCGACAAAATCCAAAAAAATCGAAGTTGGTTTCAAATAAATTTATTAAAATTTGACACTTCCAACTAAAATTTTTTTCACAATCCTAGAAATTGAAGTTATTTTCATCTAAATTTACTCAAATATAGATCCTACCAAAAATACTCGACAAAATCCAAAAAAATCGCAGTTGATTTCAAATAAATTTATTAAAATTTGACACTTCCAACTAAAATTTTCTTCACAATCCAAAAAATGGTCGTTATTTTCATCTAAATTTACTCAAATATACATCCTACAACAAAAATACTCGACAAAATCCAAAAAAATCGAAGTTGATTTCAAATAAATTTATTAAAATTTGACACTTCCACCTAAAATTTTCTTCACAATCCAAAAAATGGTCGTTATTTTCATCTAAATTTACTCAAATATACATCCTACACCAAAATACTCGACAAAATCCAATAAAATCGAAGTTGGTTTCAAATAAATTTATTAAAATTTGACACTTCGAACTAAAATTTTTTTCACAATCCTAAAAATTGAAGTTATTTTCATCTAAATTTACTCAAATATACATCCTACACCAAAATACTCGACAAAATCCAATAAAATCGAAGTCGGTTTCAAATAAATTTATTAAAATTTGACACTTCCAACTAAAATTTTTTTCACAATCCTAAAAATTGAAGTTATTTTCATCTAAATTTACTCAAATATAGATCCTACAACAAAAATACTCGACAAAATCCAACAAAATCGAAGTTGGTTTCAAATAAATTTATTAAAATTTGACACTTCCAACTAAAATTTTCTTCACAATCCAAAAAATAGTCGTTATTTTCATCTAAATTTACTCAAATATACATCCTACAACAAAAATACTCGACAGAATCCAAAAAAATCGAAGTTGGTTTCAAATAAATTTATTAAAATTTGACACTTCCAACTAAAATTTTTTTCACAATCCTAAAAATTGAAGTTATTTTCATCTAAATTTACTCAAATATAGATCCTACCAAAAAATACTCAACAAAATCCAAAAAATCGAAGTTGATTTCAAATAAATTTATTAAAATTTGACACTTCCAACTAAAATTTTCTTCACAATCCAAAAAATGGTCGTTATTTTCATCTAAATTTACTCAAATATACATCCTACAACAAAAATACTCGACAAAATCCAAAAAAATCGAAGTTGATTTCAAATAAATTTATTAAAATTTGACACTTCCAACTAAAATTTTCTTCACAATCCAAAAAATGGTCGTTATTTTCATCTAAATTTACTCAAATATACATCCTACAACAAAAATACTCGCCAGAATCCAAAAAAATCGAAGTTGGTTTCATATAAATTTATTAAAATTTGACACTTCCAACTAAATTTTTTTCACAATCCTAAAAATTGAAGTTATTTTCATCTAAATTTACTCAAATATAGATCCTACCAAAAAATACTCAACAAAATCCAAAAAATCGAAGTTGATTTCAAATAAATTTATTAAAATTTGACACTTCCAACTAAAATTTTCTTCACAATCCAAAAAATGGTCGTTATTTTCATCTAAATTTACTCAAATATACATCCTACAACAAAAATACTCGACAAAATCCAAAAATATCGAAGTTGATTTCAAATAAATTTATTAAAATTTGACACTTCCAACTAAAAGTTTCTTCACAATCCAAAAAATGGTCGTTATTTTCATCTAAATTTACTCAAATATACATCCTACAACAAAAATACTCGACAAAATCCAAAAAAATCGAAGTTGATTTCAAATAAATTTATTAAAATTTGACACTTCCAACTAAAATTTTCTTCACAATCCAAAAAATGGTCGTTATTTTCATCTAAATTTACTCAAATATACATCCTACAACAAAAATACTCGACAAAATCCAAAAAAATCGAAGTTGATTTCAAATAAATTTATTAAAATTTGACACTTCCAACTAAAATTTTCTTCACAATCCAAAAAATGGTCGTTATTTTCATCTAAATTTACTCAAATATACATCCTACAACAAAAATACTTGACAGAATCCAAAAAAATCGAAGTTGGTTTCAAATAAATTTATTAAAATTTGACACTTCCAACTTAAATTTTTTTCACAATCCTAGAAATTGAAGTTATTTTCATCTAATTTTACTCAAATATACATCCTACACCAAAATACTCGACAAAATCCAATAAAATCGAAGTTGGTTTCAAATAAATTTATTAAAATTTGACACTTCGAACTAAAATTTTTTTCACAATCCTAAAAATTGAAGTTATTTTCATCTAAATTTACTCAAATATAGATCCTACAACAAAAATACTCGACAAAATCCAAAAAAAATCGAAGTTGATTTCAAATAAATTTATTAAAATTTGACACTTCCAACTAAAATTTTCTTCACAATCCAAAAAATAGTCGTTATTTTCATCTAAATTTACTCAAATATACATCCTACAACAAAAATACTCGACAAAATCCAAAAAAATCGAAGTTGGTTTCAAATAAATTTATTAAAATTTGACACTTCCAACTTAAATTTTTTTCACAATCCTAAAAATTGAAGTTATTTTCATCTAAATTTACTCAAATATAGATCCTACAACAAAAATACTCGACAAAATCCAAAAAAAATCGAAGTTGATTTCAAATAAATTTATTAAAATTTGACACTTCCAACTAAAATTTTCTTCACAATCCAAAAAATAGTCGTTATTTTCATCTAAATTTACTCAAATATACATCCTACAACAAAAATACTCGACAAAATCCAAAAAAATCGAAGTTGGTTTCAAATAAATTTATTAAAATTTGACACTTCCAACTAAAATTTTTTTCACAATCCTAAAAATTGAAGTTATTTTCATCTAAATTTACTCAAATATAGATCCTACAACAAAAATACTCGACAAAATCCAAAAAAAATCGAAGTTGATTTCAAATAAATTTATTAAAATTTGACACTTCCAACTAAAATTTTCTTCACAATCCAAAAAATAGTCGTTATTTTCATCTAAATTTACTCAAATATACATCCTACAACAAAAATACTCGACAAAATCCAAAAAAATCGAAGTTGGTTTCAAATAAATTTATTAAAATTTGACACTTCCAACTAAAATTTTTTTCACAATCCTAAAAATTGAAGTTATTTTCATCTAAATTTACTCAAATATAGATCCTACAACAAAAATACTCGACAAAATAAAAAAAAATCGAAGTTGGTTTCAAATAAATTTATTAAAATTTGACAATTCCAACTAAAATTTTTTTCACAATCCTAGAAATTGAAGTTATTTTCATCGAAATTTACTCAAATATAGATCCTACCAAAAATACTCGACAAAATCCAAAAAAATTGAAGTTGATTTCAAATAAATTTATTAAAATTTGACACTTCCAACTAAAATTTTCTTCACAATCCAAAAAATGGTCGTTATTTTCATCTAAATTTACTCAAATATACATCCTACAACAAAAATACTCGACAAAATCCAAAAAAATCGAAGTTGATTTCAAATAAATTTATTAAAATTTGACACTTCCACCTAAAATTTTCTTCACAATCCAAAAAATGGTCGTTATTTTCATCTAAATTTACTCAAATATACATCCTACACCAAAATACTCGACAAAATCCAATAAAATCGAAGTTGGTTTCAAATAAATTTATTAAAATTTGACACTTCGAACTAAAATTTTTTTCACAATCCAAAAAATAGTCGTTATTTTCATCTACATTTACTCAAATATACATCCTACAACAAAAATACTCGACAAAATCCAAAAAAATCGAAGTTGGTTTCAAATAAATTTATTAAAATTTGACACTTCCAACTAAAATTTTTTTCACAATCCTAAAAATTGAAGTTATTTTCATCTAAATTTACTCAAATATAGATCCTACAACAAAAATACTCGACAAAATAAAAAAAAATCGAAGTTGGTTTCAAATAAATTTATTAAAATTTGACAATTCCAACTAAAATTTTTTTCACAATCCTAGAAATTGAAGTTATTTTCATCGAAATTTACTCAAATATAGATCCTACCAAAAATACTCGACAAAATCCAAAAAAATTGAAGTTGATTTCAAATAAATTTATTAAAATTTGACACTTCCACCTAAAATTTTCTTCACAATCCAAAAAATGGTCGTTATTTTCATCTAAATTTACTCAAATATACATCCTACACCAAAATACTCGACAAAATCCAATAAAATCGAAGTTGGTTTCAAATAAATTTATTAAAATTTGACACTTCGAACTAAAATTTTTTTCACAATCCTAAAAATTGAAGTTATTTTCATCTAAATTTACTCAAATATACATCCTACACCAAAATACTCGACAAAATCCAAAAAAATCGAAGTTGGTTTCAAATAAATTTATTAAAATTTGACACTTCCAACTAAAATTTTTTTCACAATCCTAGAAATTGAAGTTATTTTCATCTAAATTTACTCAAATATAGATCCTACCAAAAATACTCGACAAAATCCAAAAAAATCGCAGTTGATTTCAAATAAATTTATTAAAATTTGACACTTCCAACTAAAATTTTCTTCACAATCCAAAAAATGGTCGTTATTTTCATCTAAATTTACTCAAATATACATCCTACAACAAAAATACTCGACAAAATCCAAAAAAATCGAAGTTGATTTCAAATAAATTTATTAAAATTTGACACTTCCACCTAAAATTTTCTTCACAATCCAAAAAATGGTCGTTATTTTCATCTAAATTTACTCAAATATACATCCTACACCAAAATACTCGACAAAATCCAATAAAATCGAAGTTGGTTTCAAATAAATTTATTAAAATTTGACACTTCCAACTAAAATTTTTTTCACAATCCTAAAAATTGAAGTTATTTTCATCTAAATTTACTCAAATATAGATCCTACAACAAAAATACTCGACAAAATCCAACAAAATCGAAGTTGGTTTCAAATAAATTTATTAAAATTTGACACTTCCAACTAAAATTTTCTTCACAATCCAAAAAATAGTCGTTATTTTCATCTAAATTTACTCAAATATACATCCTACAACAAAAATACTCGACAGAATCCAAAAAAATCGAAGTTGGTTTCAAATAAATTTATTAAAATTTGACACTTCCAACTAAAATTTTTTTCACAATCCTAAAAATTGAAGTTATTTTCATCTAAATTTACTCAAATATAGATCCTACCAAAAAATACTCAACAAAATCCAAAAAATCGAAGTTGATTTCAAATAAATTTATTAAAATTTGACACTTCCAACTAAAATTTTCTTCACAATCCAAAAAATGGTCGTTATTTTCATCTAAATTTACTCAAATATACATCCTACAACAAAAATACTCGACAAAATCCAAAAAAATCGAAGTTGATTTCAAATAAATTTATTAAAATTTGACACTTCCAACTAAAATTTTCTTCACAATCCAAAAAATGGTCGTTATTTTCATCTAAATTTACTCAAATATACATCCTACAACAAAAATACTCGCCAGAATCCAAAAAAATCGAAGTTGGTTTCATATAAATTTATTAAAATTTGACACTTCCAACTAAATTTTTTTCACAATCCTAAAAATTGAAGTTATTTTCATCTAAATTTACTCAAATATAGATCCTACCAAAAAATACTCAACAAAATCCAAAAAATCGAAGTTGATTTCAAATAAATTTATTAAAATTTGACACTTCCAACTAAAATTTTCTTCACAATCCAAAAAATGGTCGTTATTTTCATCTAAATTTACTCAAATATACATCCTACAACAAAAATACTCGACAAAATCCAAAAATATCGAAGTTGATTTCAAATAAATTTATTAAAATTTGACACTTCCAACTAAAAGTTTCTTCACAATCCAAAAAATGGTCGTTATTTTCATCTAAATTTACTCAAATATACATCCTACAACAAAAATACTCGACAAAATCCAAAAAAATCGAAGTTGATTTCAAATAAATTTATTAAAATTTGACACTTCCAACTAAAATTTTCTTCACAATCCAAAAAATGGTCGTTATTTTCATCTAAATTTACTCAAATATACATCCTACAACAAAAATACTCGACAAAATCCAAAAAAATCGAAGTTGATTTCAAATAAATTTATTAAAATTTGACACTTCCAACTAAAATTTTCTTCACAATCCAAAAAATGGTCGTTATTTTCATCTAAATTTACTCAAATATACATCCTACAACAAAAATACTTGACAGAATCCAAAAAAATCGAAGTTGGTTTCAAATAAATTTATTAAAATTTGACACTTCCAACTTAAATTTTTTTCACAATCCTAGAAATTGAAGTTATTTTCATCTAATTTTACTCAAATATACATCCTACACCAAAATACTCGACAAAATCCAATAAAATCGAAGTTGGTTTCAAATAAATTTATTAAAATTTGACACTTCGAACTAAAATTTTTTTCACAATCCTAAAAATTGAAGTTATTTTCATCTAAATTTACTCAAATATAGATCCTACAACAAAAATACTCGACAAAATCCAAAAAAAATCGAAGTTGATTTCAAATAAATTTATTAAAATTTGACACTTCCAACTAAAATTTTCTTCACAATCCAAAAAATAGTCGTTATTTTCATCTAAATTTACTCAAATATACATCCTACAACAAAAATACTCGACAAAATCCAAAAAAATCGAAGTTGGTTTCAAATAAATTTATTAAAATTTGACACTTCCAACTTAAATTTTTTTCACAATCCTAAAAATTGAAGTTATTTTCATCTAAATTTACTCAAATATAGATCCTACAACAAAAATACTCGACAAAATCCAAAAAAAATCGAAGTTGATTTCAAATAAATTTATTAAAATTTGACACTTCCAACTAAAATTTTCTTCACAATCCAAAAAATAGTCGTTATTTTCATCTAAATTTACTCAAATATACATCCTACAACAAAAATACTCGACAAAATCCAAAAAAATCGAAGTTGGTTTCAAATAAATTTATTAAAATTTGACACTTCCAACTAAAATTTTTTTCACAATCCTAAAAATTGAAGTTATTTTCATCTAAATTTACTCAAATATAGATCCTACAACAAAAATACTCGACAAAATCCAAAAAAAATCGAAGTTGATTTCAAATAAATTTATTAAAATTTGACACTTCCAACTAAAATTTTCTTCACAATCCAAAAAATAGTCGTTATTTTCATCTAAATTTACTCAAATATACATCCTACAACAAAAATACTCGACAAAATCCAAAAAAATCGAAGTTGGTTTCAAATAAATTTATTAAAATTTGACACTTCCAACTAAAATTTTTTTCACAATCCTAAAAATTGAAGTTATTTTCATCTAAATTTACTCAAATATAGATCCTACAACAAAAATACTCGACAAAATAAAAAAAAATCGAAGTTGGTTTCAAATAAATTTATTAAAATTTGACAATTCCAACTAAAATTTTTTTCACAATCCTAGAAATTGAAGTTATTTTCATCGAAATTTACTCAAATATAGATCCTACCAAAAATACTCGACAAAATCCAAAAAAATTGAAGTTGATTTCAAATAAATTTATTAAAATTTGACACTTCCAACTAAAATTTTCTTCACAATCCAAAAAATGGTCGTTATTTTCATCTAAATTTACTCAAATATACATCCTACAACAAAAATACTCGACAAAATCCAAAAAAATCGAAGTTGATTTCAAATAAATTTATTAAAATTTGACACTTCCACCTAAAATTTTCTTCACAATCCAAAAAATGGTCGTTATTTTCATCTAAATTTACTCAAATATACATCCTACACCAAAATACTCGACAAAATCCAATAAAATCGAAGTTGGTTTCAAATAAATTTATTAAAATTTGACACTTCGAACTAAAATTTTTTTCACAATCCAAAAAATAGTCGTTATTTTCATCTAAATTTACTCAAATATACATCCTACAACAAAAATACTCGACAAAATCCAAAAAAATCGAAGTTGGTTTCAAATAAATTTATTAAAATTTGACACTTCCAACTAAAATTTTTTTCACAATCCTAAAAATTGAAGTTATTTTCATCTAAATTTACTCAAATATAGATCCTACAACAAAAATACTCGACAAAATAAAAAAAAATCGAAGTTGGTTTCAAATAAATTTATTAAAATTTGACAATTCCAACTAAAATTTTTTTCACAATCCTAGAAATTGAAGTTATTTTCATCGAAATTTACTCAAATATAGATCCTACCAAAAATACTCGACAAAATCCAAAAAAATTGAAGTTGATTTCAAATAAATTTATTAAAATTTGACACTTCCACCTAAAATTTTCTTCACAATCCAAAAAATGGTCGTTATTTTCATCTAAATTTACTCAAATATACATCCTACACCAAAATACTCGACAAAATCCAATAAAATCGAAGTTGGTTTCAAATAAATTTATTAAAATTTGACACTTCGAACTAAAATTTTTTTCACAATCCTAAAAATTGAAGTTATTTTCATCTAAATTTACTCAAATATACATCCTACACCAAAATACTCGACAAAATCCAAAAAAATCGAAGTTGGTTTCAAATAAATTTATTAAAATTTGACACTTCCAACTAAAATTTTTTTCACAATCCTAGAAATTGAAGTTATTTTCATCTAAATTTACTCAAATATAGATCCTACCAAAAATACTCGACAAAATCCAAAAAAATCGCAGTTGATTTCAAATAAATTTATTAAAATTTGACACTTCCAACTAAAATTTTCTTCACAATCCAAAAAATGGTCGTTATTTTCATCTAAATTTACTCAAATATACATCCTACAACAAAAATACTCGACAAAATCCAAAAATATCGAAGTTGATTTCAAATAAATTTATTAAAATTTGACACTTCCAACTAAAAGTTTCTTCACAATCCAAAAAATGGTCGTTATTTTCATCTAAATTTACTCAAATATACATCCTACAACAAAAATACTCGACAAAATCCAAAAAAATCGAAGTTGATTTCAAATAAATTTATTAAAATTTGACACTTCCAACTAAAATTTTCTTCACAATCCAAAAAATGGTCGTTATTTTCATCTAAATTTACTCAAATATACATCCTACAACAAAAATACTCGACAAAATCCAAAAAAATCGAAGTTGATTTCAAATAAATTTATTAAAATTTGACACTTCCAACTAAAATTTTCTTCACAATCCAAAAAATGGTCGTTATTTTCATCTAAATTTACTCAAATATACATCCTACAACAAAAATACTTGACAGAATCCAAAAAAATCGAAGTTGGTTTCAAATAAATTTATTAAAATTTGACACTTCCAACTTAAATTTTTTTCACAATCCTAGAAATTGAAGTTATTTTCATCTAATTTTACTCAAATATACATCCTACACCAAAATACTCGACAAAATCCAATAAAATCGAAGTTGGTTTCAAATAAATTTATTAAAATTTGACACTTCGAACTAAAATTTTTTTCACAATCCTAAAAATTGAAGTTATTTTCATCTAAATTTACTCAAATATAGATCCTACAACAAAAATACTCGACAAAATCCAAAAAAAATCGAAGTTGATTTCAAATAAATTTATTAAAATTTGACACTTCCAACTAAAATTTTCTTCACAATCCAAAAAATAGTCGTTATTTTCATCTAAATTTACTCAAATATACATCCTACAACAAAAATACTCGACAAAATCCAAAAAAATCGAAGTTGGTTTCAAATAAATTTATTAAAATTTGACACTTCCAACTTAAATTTTTTTCACAATCCTAAAAATTGAAGTTATTTTCATCTAAATTTACTCAAATATAGATCCTACAACAAAAATACTCGACAAAATCCAAAAAAAATCGAAGTTGATTTCAAATAAATTTATTAAAATTTGACACTTCCAACTAAAATTTTCTTCACAATCCAAAAAATAGTCGTTATTTTCATCTAAATTTACTCAAATATACATCCTACAACAAAAATACTCGACAAAATCCAAAAAAATCGAAGTTGGTTTCAAATAAATTTATTAAAATTTGACACTTCCAACTAAAATTTTTTTCACAATCCTAAAAATTGAAGTTATTTTCATCTAAATTTACTCAAATATAGATCCTACAACAAAAATACTCGACAAAATCCAAAAAAAATCGAAGTTGATTTCAAATAAATTTATTAAAATTTGACACTTCCAACTAAAATTTTCTTCACAATCCAAAAAATAGTCGTTATTTTCATCTAAATTTACTCAAATATACATCCTACAACAAAAATACTCGACAAAATCCAAAAAAATCGAAGTTGGTTTCAAATAAATTTATTAAAATTTGACACTTCCAACTAAAATTTTTTTCACAATCCTAAAAATTGAAGTTATTTTCATCTAAATTTACTCAAATATAGATCCTACAACAAAAATACTCGACAAAATAAAAAAAAATCGAAGTTGGTTTCAAATAAATTTATTAAAATTTGACAATTCCAACTAAAATTTTTTTCACAATCCTAGAAATTGAAGTTATTTTCATCGAAATTTACTCAAATATAGATCCTACCAAAAATACTCGACAAAATCCAAAAAAATTGAAGTTGATTTCAAATAAATTTATTAAAATTTGACACTTCCAACTAAAATTTTCTTCACAATCCAAAAAATGGTCGTTATTTTCATCTAAATTTACTCAAATATACATCCTACAACAAAAATACTCGACAAAATCCAAAAAAATCGAAGTTGATTTCAAATAAATTTATTAAAATTTGACACTTCCACCTAAAATTTTCTTCACAATCCAAAAAATGGTCGTTATTTTCATCTAAATTTACTCAAATATACATCCTACACCAAAATACTCGACAAAATCCAATAAAATCGAAGTTGGTTTCAAATAAATTTATTAAAATTTGACACTTCGAACTAAAATTTTTTTCACAATCCAAAAAATAGTCGTTATTTTCATCTAAATTTACTCAAATATACATCCTACAACAAAAATACTCGACAAAATCCAAAAAAATCGAAGTTGGTTTCAAATAAATTTATTAAAATTTGACACTTCCAACTAAAATTTTTTTCACAATCCTAAAAATTGAAGTTATTTTCATCTAAATTTACTCAAATATAGATCCTACAACAAAAATACTCGACAAAATAAAAAAAAATCGAAGTTGGTTTCAAATAAATTTATTAAAATTTGACAATTCCAACTAAAATTTTTTTCACAATCCTAGAAATTGAAGTTATTTTCATCGAAATTTACTCAAATATAGATCCTACCAAAAATACTCGACAAAATCCAAAAAAATTGAAGTTGATTTCAAATAAATTTATTAAAATTTGACACTTCCACCTAAAATTTTCTTCACAATCCAAAAAATGGTCGTTATTTTCATCTAAATTTACTCAAATATACATCCTACACCAAAATACTCGACAAAATCCAATAAAATCGAAGTTGGTTTCAAATAAATTTATTAAAATTTGACACTTCGAACTAAAATTTTTTTCACAATCCTAAAAATTGAAGTTATTTTCATCTAAATTTACTCAAATATACATCCTACACCAAAATACTCGACAAAATCCAAAAAAATCGAAGTTGGTTTCAAATAAATTTATTAAAATTTGACACTTCCAACTAAAATTTTTTTCACAATCCTAGAAATTGAAGTTATTTTCATCTAAATTTACTCAAATATAGATCCTACCAAAAATACTCGACAAAATCCAAAAAAATCGCAGTTGATTTCAAATAAATTTATTAAAATTTGACACTTCCAACTAAAATTTTCTTCACAATCCAAAAAATGGTCGTTATTTTCATCTAAATTTACTCAAATATACATCCTACAACAAAAATACTCGACAAAATCCAAAAAAATCGAAGTTGATTTCAAATAAATTTATTAAAATTTGACACTTCCACCTAAAATTTTCTTCACAATCAAAAAATGGTCGTTATTTTCATCTAAATTTACTCAAATATACATCCTACACCAAAATACTCGACAAAATCCAATAAAATCGAAGTTGGTTTTCAAATAAATTTATTAAAATTTTGACACTTCCAACTAAAATTTTTTCACAATCCTAAAAATTGAAGTTATTTTCATCTAAATTTACTCAAATATAGATCCTACAACAAAAATACTCGACAAAAATCCAACAAAATCGAAGTTGGTTTCAAATAAATTTATTAAAATTT
>CAWVQO010000046.1:0-127899 GCA_963932275.1 Andrena praecox | reverse complement strand
ACTTCGATTTTTTTGGATTTTGTTGAGTATTTTTGTTGTAGGATCTATATTTGAGTAAATTTAGATGAAAATAACTTCAATTTTTTGGATTGTGAAAAAAAATTTACTTGGAAGTGTAAAATTTTAATAAATTTATTTGAAACCAACTTCGATTTTTTTGGATTTTGTTGAGTATATTTGTTGTAGGATCTATATTTGAGTAAATTTAGATGAAAATAACTTCAATTTTAAGGAATGAGAAAAAAATTTTAGTTGGAAGTGTCAAATTTTAATAAATTTATTTGAAACCAACTTCGATTTTTTTGGATTTAGTTGAGTATTTTTGTTGTAGGATCTATATTTGAGTAAATTTAGATGAAAATAACTTCAATTTTTTGGATTGTGAAAAAAATTTAGTTGGAAGTGTCAAATTTTAATAAATTTATTTGAAGCCAACTTCGATTTTTTTGGATTTAGTTGAGTATTTTTGTTGTAGGATGTACATTTGAGTAAATTTAGATGAAAATAACGACAATTTATTGGATTGTGAAAAAAAATTTTAGTTGGAAGTGTCAAATTTTAATAAATTTATTTGAAACCAGCTTCGATTTTTTTGGATTTTGTTGAGTATTTTTGTTGTAGGGTCTATTTTAGAGTAATTTTTTATGAAAATAACTTAAATTTCTAGGATTGTGAAAAAAATTTTAGTTGGAAGTGTCAAATTTTAATAAATTTATTTGAAACCAACTTCGATTTTTTTGGATTTTGTTGAATATTTTTGTTTGTAGGATGAATATTTGAGTAAATTTAGATGAAAATATCGACAATTTATTGCATTGTGAAAAAAAATTTTAGTTGGAAGTGTCAAATTTTAATAAATTTATTTGAAACCAACTTCGATTTTCCTCGACTATGTTGAGTTTTTTTGATAGAGAAGCTTAATTTGAGTAATTTCAGTTGAAATTAACTTCGATTTTTTGGATTTTGTCACGATTTTTGTCAAATTTTAATAAATTTATTTGAAACCAACTTGGATTATTTTGGATTTTGTTGAGTATTTTTGTTGTAGGATCTATATTTGAGTAAATTTAGATGAAAATAACTTCAATTTTTTGGATTGTGAAAAAAATTTTAGTTGGAAGTGTAAAATTTTAATAAATTTATTTGAAACCAACTTCGATTTTTTTGGATTTTGTTGAGTATTTTTGTTGTAGGATCTATATTTGAGTAAATTTAGATGAAAATAACTTCAATTTTAAGGAATGGGAAAAAAATTTTAGTTGGAAGTGTCAAATTTTAATAAATTTATTTGAAACCAACTTCGATTTTCCTCGACTATGTTGAGTTTTTTTGATAGAGAAGCTTAATTTGAGTAATTTCAGTTGAAATTAACTTCGATTTTTTGGATTTTGTCACGATTTTTGTCAAATTTTAATAAATTTATTTGAAATCAACTTGGATTATTTTGGATTTTGTTGAGTATTTTTGTTGTAGGATCTATATTTGAGTAAATTTAGATGAAAATAACTTCAATTTTTTGGATTGTGAAAAAAATTTAGTTGGAAGTGTCAAATTTTAATAAATTTATTTGAAACCAACTTCGATTTTTTTGGATTTAGTTCAGTATTTTTGTTGTAGGATCTATATTTGAGTAAATTTAGATGAAAATAACTTCAATTTTAAGGAATGGGAAAAAAATTTTAGTTGGAAGTGTAAAATTTTAATAAATTTATTTGAAACCAACTTCGATTTTTTTGGATTTTGTTGAGTATTTTTGTTGTAGGATCTATATTTGAGTAAATTTAGATGAAAATAACTTCAATTTTAAGGAATGGGAAAAAAATTTTAGTTGGAAGTGTCAAATTTTAATAAATTTATTTGAAACCAACTTCGATTTTTTTGGATTTTGTTGAATATTTTTGTTTGTAGGATGAATATTTGAGTAAATTTAGATGAAAAAATCGACAATTTATTGCATTGTGAAAAACAATTTTAGTTGGAAGTGTCAAATTTTAATAAATTTATTTGAAACCAACTTCGATTTTCCTCGACTATGTTGAGTTTTTTTGATAGAGAAGCTTAATTTGAGTAATTTCAGTTGAAATTAACTTCGATTTTTTGGATTTTGTCACGATTTTTGTCAAATTTTAATAAATTTATTCGAAACCAACTTCGATTTTTTTGGATTTTGTTGAGTATTTTTGTTGTAGGATCTATATTTGAGTAAATTTAGATGAAAATAACTTCAATTTTAAGGAATGAGAAAAAAATTTTAGTTGGAAGTGTCAAATTTTAATAAATTTATTTGAAACCAACTTCGATTTTTTTGGATTTAGTTGAGTATTTTTGTTGTAGGATCTATATTTGAGTAAATTTAGATGAAAATAACTTCAATTTTTTAGATTGTGAAAAAAATTTAGTTGGAAGTGTCAAATTTTAATAAATTTATTTGAATCCAACTTCGATTTTTTTGGATTTAGTTGAGTATTTTTGTTGTAGGATGTATATTGGAGTAAATTTAGATGAAAATAACTTCAATTTTTTGGATTGTGAAAAAAAATTTACTTGGAAGTGTAAAATTTTAATAAATTTATTTGAAACCAACTTCGATTTTTTTGGATTTTGTTGAGTATATTTGTTGTAGGATCTATATTTGAGTAAATTTAGATGAAAATAACTTCAATTTTAAGGAATGAGAAAAAAATTTTAGTTGGAAGTGTCAAATTTTAATAAATTTATTTGAAACCAACTTCGATTTTTTTGGATTTAGTTGAGTATTTTTGTTGTAGGATCTATATTTGAGTAAATTTAGATGAAAATAACTTCAATTTTTTGGATTGTGAAAAAAATTTAGTTGGAAGTGTCAAATTTTAATAAATTTATTTGAAGCCAACTTCGATTTTTTTGGATTTAGTTGAGTATTTTTGTTGTAGGATGTACATTTGAGTAAATTTAGATGAAAATAACGACAATTTATTGGATTGTGAAAAAAAATTTTAGTTGGAAGTGTCAAATTTTAATAAATTTATTTGAAACCAGCTTCGATTTTTTTGGATTTTGTTGAGTATTTTTGTTGTAGGGTCTATTTTAGAGTAATTTTTTATGAAAATAACTTAAATTTCTAGGATTGTGAAAAAAATTTTAGTTGGAAGTGTCAAATTTTAATAAATTTATTTGAAACCAACTTCGATTTTTTTGGATTTTGTTGAATATTTTTGTTTGTAGGATGAATATTTGAGTAAATTTAGATGAAAATATCGACAATTTATTGCATTGTGAAAAAAAATTTTAGTTGGAAGTGTCAAATTTTAATAAATTTATTTGAAACCAACTTCGATTTTCCTCGACTATGTTGAGTTTTTTTGATAGAGAAGCTTAATTTGAGTAATTTCAGTTGAAATTAACTTCGATTTTTTGGATTTTGTCACGATTTTTGTCAAATTTTAATAAATTTATTTGAAACCAACTTGGATTATTTTGGATTTTGTTGAGTATTTTTGTTGTAGGATCTATATTTGAGTAAATTTAGATGAAAATAACTTCAATTTTTTGGATTGTGAAAAAAATTTTAGTTGGAAGTGTAAAATTTTAATAAATTTATTTGAAACCAACTTCGATTTTTTTGGATTTTGTTGAGTATTTTTGTTGTAGGATCTATATTTGAGTAAATTTAGATGAAAATAACTTCAATTTTAAGGAATGGGAAAAAAATTTTAGTTGGAAGTGTCAAATTTTAATAAATTTATTTGAAACCAACTTCGATTTTCCTCGACTATGTTGAGTTTTTTTGATAGAGAAGCTTAATTTGAGTAATTTCAGTTGAAATTAACTTCGATTTTTTGGATTTTGTCACGATTTTTGTCAAATTTTAATAAATTTATTTGAAATCAACTTGGATTATTTTGGATTTTGTTGAGTATTTTTGTTGTAGGATCTATATTTGAGTAAATTTAGATGAAAATAACTTCAATTTTTTGGATTGTGAAAAAAATTTAGTTGGAAGTGTCAAATTTTAATAAATTTATTTGAAACCAACTTCGATTTTTTTGGATTTAGTTCAGTATTTTTGTTGTAGGATCTATATTTGAGTAAATTTAGATGAAAATAACTTCAATTTTAAGGAATGGGAAAAAAATTTTAGTTGGAAGTGTAAAATTTTAATAAATTTATTTGAAACCAACTTCGATTTTTTTGGATTTTGTTGAGTATTTTTGTTGTAGGATCTATATTTGAGTAAATTTAGATGAAAATAACTTCAATTTTAAGGAATGGGAAAAAAATTTTAGTTGGAAGTGTCAAATTTTAATAAATTTATTTGAAACCAACTTCGATTTTTTTGGATTTTGTTGAATATTTTTGTTTGTAGGATGAATATTTGAGTAAATTTAGATGAAAAAATCGACAATTTATTGCATTGTGAAAAACAATTTTAGTTGGAAGTGTCAAATTTTAATAAATTTATTTGAAACCAACTTCGATTTTCCTCGACTATGTTGAGTTTTTTTGATAGAGAAGCTTAATTTGAGTAATTTCAGTTGAAATTAACTTCGATTTTTTGGATTTTGTCACGATTTTTGTCAAATTTTAATAAATTTATTCGAAACCAACTTCGATTTTTTTGGATTTTGTTGAGTATTTTTGTTGTAGGATCTATATTTGAGTAAATTTAGATGAAAATAACTTCAATTTTAAGGAATGAGAAAAAAATTTTAGTTGGAAGTGTCAAATTTTAATAAATTTATTTGAAACCAACTTCGATTTTTTTGGATTTAGTTGAGTATTTTTGTTGTAGGATCTATATTTGAGTAAATTTAGATGAAAATAACTTCAATTTTTTAGATTGTGAAAAAAATTTAGTTGGAAGTGTCAAATTTTAATAAATTTATTTGAAACCAACTTCGATTTTCCTCGACTATGTTGAGTTTTTTTGATAGAGAAGCTTAATTTGAGTAATTTCAGTTGAAATTAACTTCGATTTTTTGGATTTTGTCACGATTTTTGTCAAATTTTAATAAATTTATTTGAAACCAACTTGGATTATTTTGGATTTTGTTGAGTATTTTTGTTGTAGGATCTATATTTGAGTAAATTTAGATGAAAATAACTTCAATTTTTTGGATTGTGAAAAAAATTTTAGTTGGAAGTGTAAAATTTTAATAAATTTATTTGAAACCAACTTCGATTTTTTTGGATTTTGTTGAGTATTTTTGTTGTAGGATCTATATTTGAGTAAATTTAGATGAAAATAACTTCAATTTTAAGGAATGGGAAAAAAATTTTAGTTGGAAGTGTCAAATTTTAATAAATTTATTTGAAACCAACTTCGATTTTCCTCGACTATGTTGAGTTTTTTTGATAGAGAAGCTTAATTTGAGTAATTTCAGTTGAAATTAACTTCGATTTTTTGGATTTTGTCACGATTTTTGTCAAATTTTAATAAATTTATTTGAAATCAACTTGGATTATTTTGGATTTTGTTGAGTATTTTTGTTGTAGGATCTATATTTGAGTAAATTTAGATGAAAATAACTTCAATTTTTTGGATTGTGAAAAAAATTTAGTTGGAAGTGTCAAATTTGAATAAATTTATTATTTGAAACCAACTTCGATTTTTTTGGATTTAGTTGAGTATTTTTGTTGTAGGATGTATATTTGAGTAAATTTAGATGAAAATAACTTCAATTTTTTGGATTGTAAAAAAAATTTAGTTGGAAGTGTCAAATTTTAATAAATTTATTTGAAACCAACTTCGAATTTTTTGGATTTAGTTGAGTATTTTTGTTGTAGGATGTATATTTGAGTAAATTTAGATGAAAATAACGATAATTTATTGGATTGTGAAAAAAAATTTTAGTTGGAAGTGTCAAATTTTAATAAATTTATTTGAAACCAGCTTCGATTTTTTTGGATTTTGTTGAGTATTTTTTTTGTAGGGTCTATATTAGAGTAATTTTTTATGAAAATAACTTAAATTTCTAGGATTGTGAAAAAAATTTTAGTTGGAAGTGTCAAATTTTAATAAATTTATTTGAAACCAACTTCGAATTTTTTGGATTTTGTTGAATATTTTTGTTTGTAGGATGAATATTTGAGTAAATTTAGATGAAAAAATCGACAATTTATTGCATTGTGAAAAACAATTTTAGTTGGAAGTGTCAAATTTTAATAAATTTATTTGAAACCAACTTCGATTTTTTTGGATTTTGTTGAATATTTTTGTTTGTAGGATGAATATTTGAGTAAATTTAGATGAAAAAATCGACAATTTATTGCATTGTGAAAAACAATTTTAGTTGGAAGTGTCAAATTTTAATAAATTTATTTGAAACCAACTTCGATTTTCCTCGACTATGTTGAGTTTTTTTGATAGAGAAGCTTAATTTGAGTAATTTCAGTTGAAATTAACTTCGATTTTTTGAATTTGGTCACGATTTTTGTCAAATTTTAATAAATTTATTTGAAATCAACTTGGATTTTTTTGGATTTAGTTGAGTATTTTTGTTGTAGGATGTATATTTGAGTAAATTTAGATGAAAATAACGACAATTTATTGCATTGTGAAAAACAATTTTAGTTGGAAGTGTCAAATTTTAATAAATTTATTTGAAACCAACTTCGATTTTCCTCGACTATGTTGAGTTTTTTTGATAGAGAAGCTTAATTTGAGTAATTTCAGTTGAAATTAACTTCGATTTTTTGGATTTTGTCACGATTTTTGTCAAATTTTAATAAATTTATTCGAAACCAACTTCGATTTTTTTGGATTTTGTTGAGTATTTTTGTTGTAGGATCTATATTTGAGTAAATTTAGATGAAAATAACTTCAATTTTAAGGAATGAGAAAAAAATTTTAGTTGGAAGTGTCAAATTTTAATAAATTTATTTGAAACCAACTTCGATTTTTTTGGATTTTGTTGAATATTTTTGTTTGTAGGATGAATATTTGAGTAAATTTAGATGAAAATATCGACAATTTATTGCATTGTGAAAAAAAATTTTAGTTGGAAGTGTCAAATTTTAATAAATTTATTTGAAACCAACTTCGATTTTCCTCGACTATGTTGAGTTTTTTTGATAGAGAAGCTTAATTTGAGTAATTTCAGTTGAAATTAACTTCGATTTTTTGGATTTTGTCACGATTTTTGTCAAATTTTAATAAATTTATTTGAAACCAACTTGGATTATTTTGGATTTTGTTGAGTATTTTTGTTGTAGGATCTATATTTGAGTAAATTTAGATGAAAATAACTTCAATTTTTTGGATTGTGAAAAAAATTTTAGTTGGAAGTGTAAAATTTTAATAAATTTATTTGAAACCAACTTCGATTTTTTTGGATTTTGTTGAGTATTTTTGTTGTAGGATCTATATTTGAGTAAATTTAGATGAAAATAACTTCAATTTTAAGGAATGGGAAAAAAATTTTAGTTGGAAGTGTCAAATTTTAATAAATTTATTTGAAACCAACTTCGATTTTCCTCGACTATGTTGAGTTTTTTTGATAGAGAAGCTTAATTTGAGTAATTTCAGTTGAAATTAACTTCGATTTTTTGGATTTTGTCACGATTTTTGTCAAATTTTAATAAATTTATTTGAAATCAACTTGGATTATTTTGGATTTTGTTGAGTATTTTTGTTGTAGGATCTATATTTGAGTAAATTTAGATGAAAATAACTTCAATTTTTTGGATTGTGAAAAAAATTTAGTTGGAAGTGTCAAATTTTAATAAATTTATTTGAAACCAACTTCGATTTTTTTGGATTTAGTTCAGTATTTTTGTTGTAGGATCTATATTTGAGTAAATTTAGATGAAAATAACTTCAATTTTAAGGAATGGGAAAAAAATTTTAGTTGGAAGTGTAAAATTTTAATAAATTTATTTGAAACCAACTTCGATTTTTTTGGATTTTGTTGAGTATTTTTGTTGTAGGATCTATATTTGAGTAAATTTAGATGAAAATAACTTCAATTTTAAGGAATGGGAAAAAAATTTTAGTTGGAAGTGTCAAATTTTAATAAATTTATTTGAAACCAACTTCGATTTTTTTGGATTTTGTTGAATATTTTTGTTTGTAGGATGAATATTTGAGTAAATTTAGATGAAAAAATCGACAATTTATTGCATTGTGAAAAACAATTTTAGTTGGAAGTGTCAAATTTTAATAAATTTATTTGAAACCAACTTCGATTTTCCTCGACTATGTTGAGTTTTTTTGATAGAGAAGCTTAATTTGAGTAATTTCAGTTGAAATTAACTTCGATTTTTTGGATTTTGTCACGATTTTTGTCAAATTTTAATAAATTTATTCGAAACCAACTTCGATTTTTTTGGATTTTGTTGAGTATTTTTGTTGTAGGATCTATATTTGAGTAAATTTAGATGAAAATAACTTCAATTTTAAGGAATGAGAAAAAAATTTTAGTTGGAAGTGTCAAATTTTAATAAATTTATTTGAAACCAACTTCGATTTTTTTGGATTTAGTTGAGTATTTTTGTTGTAGGATCTATATTTGAGTAAATTTAGATGAAAATAACTTCAATTTTTTAGATTGTGAAAAAAATTTAGTTGGAAGTGTCAAATTTTAATAAATTTATTTGAAACCAACTTCGATTTTCCTCGACTATGTTGAGTTTTTTTGATAGAGAAGCTTAATTTGAGTAATTTCAGTTGAAATTAACTTCGATTTTTTGGATTTTGTCACGATTTTTGTCAAATTTTAATAAATTTATTTGAAACCAACTTGGATTATTTTGGATTTTGTTGAGTATTTTTGTTGTAGGATCTATATTTGAGTAAATTTAGATGAAAATAACTTCAATTTTTTGGATTGTGAAAAAAATTTTAGTTGGAAGTGTAAAATTTTAATAAATTTATTTGAAACCAACTTCGATTTTTTTGGATTTTGTTGAGTATTTTTGTTGTAGGATCTATATTTGAGTAAATTTAGATGAAAATAACTTCAATTTTAAGGAATGGGAAAAAAATTTTAGTTGGAAGTGTCAAATTTTAATAAATTTATTTGAAACCAACTTCGATTTTCCTCGACTATGTTGAGTTTTTTTGATAGAGAAGCTTAATTTGAGTAATTTCAGTTGAAATTAACTTCGATTTTTTGGATTTTGTCACGATTTTTGTCAAATTTTAATAAATTTATTTGAAATCAACTTGGATTATTTTGGATTTTGTTGAGTATTTTTGTTGTAGGATCTATATTTGAGTAAATTTAGATGAAAATAACTTCAATTTTTTGGATTGTGAAAAAAATTTAGTTGGAAGTGTCAAATTTGAATAAATTTATTATTTGAAACCAACTTCGATTTTTTTGGATTTAGTTGAGTATTTTTGTTGTAGGATGTATATTTGAGTAAATTTAGATGAAAATAACTTCAATTTTTTGGATTGTAAAAAAAATTTAGTTGGAAGTGTCAAATTTTAATAAATTTATTTGAAACCAACTTCGAATTTTTTGGATTTAGTTGAGTATTTTTGTTGTAGGATGTATATTTGAGTAAATTTAGATGAAAATAACGATAATTTATTGGATTGTGAAAAAAAATTTTAGTTGGAAGTGTCAAATTTTAATAAATTTATTTGAAACCAGCTTCGATTTTTTTGGATTTTGTTGAGTATTTTTTTTGTAGGGTCTATATTAGAGTAATTTTTTATGAAAATAACTTAAATTTCTAGGATTGTGAAAAAAATTTTAGTTGGAAGTGTCAAATTTTAATAAATTTATTTGAAACCAACTTCGAATTTTTTGGATTTTGTTGAATATTTTTGTTTGTAGGATGAATATTTGAGTAAATTTAGATGAAAAAATCGACAATTTATTGCATTGTGAAAAACAATTTTAGTTGGAAGTGTCAAATTTTAATAAATTTATTTGAAACCAACTTCGATTTTTTTGGATTTTGTTGAATATTTTTGTTTGTAGGATGAATATTTGAGTAAATTTAGATGAAAAAATCGACAATTTATTGCATTGTGAAAAACAATTTTAGTTGGAAGTGTCAAATTTTAATAAATTTATTTGAAACCAACTTCGATTTTCCTCGACTATGTTGAGTTTTTTTGATAGAGAAGCTTAATTTGAGTAATTTCAGTTGAAATTAACTTCGATTTTTTGAATTTGGTCACGATTTTTGTCAAATTTTAATAAATTTATTTGAAATCAACTTGGATTTTTTTGGATTTAGTTGAGTATTTTTGTTGTAGGATGTATATTTGAGTAAATTTAGATGAAAATAACGACAATTTATTGCATTGTGAAAAACAATTTTAGTTGGAAGTGTCAAATTTTAATAAATTTATTTGAAACCAACTTCGATTTTCCTCGACTATGTTGAGTTTTTTTGATAGAGAAGCTTAATTTGAGTAATTTCAGTTGAAATTAACTTCGATTTTTTGGATTTTGTCACGATTTTTGTCAAATTTTAATAAATTTATTCGAAACCAACTTCGATTTTTTTGGATTTTGTTGAGTATTTTTGTTGTAGGATCTATATTTGAGTAAATTTAGATGAAAATAACTTCAATTTTAAGGAATGAGAAAAAAATTTTAGTTGGAAGTGTCAAATTTTAATAAATTTATTTGAAACCAACTTCGATTTTTTTGGATTTAGTTGAGTATTTTTGTTGTAGGATCTATATTTGAGTAAATTTAGATGAAAATAACTTCAATTTTTTAGATTGTGAAAAAAATTTAGTTGGAAGTGTCAAATTTTAATAAATTTATTTGAATCCAACTTCGATTTTTTTGGATTTAGTTGAGTATTTTTGTTGTAGGATGTATATTGGAGTAAATTTAGATGAAAATAACTTCAATTTTTTGGATTGTGAAAAAAAATTTACTTGGAAGTGTAAAATTTTAATAAATTTATTTGAAACCAACTTCGATTTTTTTGGATTTTGTTGAGTATTTTTGTTGTAGGATCTATATTTGAGTAAATTTAGATGAAAATAACTTCAATTTTAAGGAATGAGAAAAAAATTTTAGTTGGAAGTGTCAAATTTTAATAAATTTATTTGAAACCAACTTCGATTTTTTTGGATTTAGTTGAGTATTTTTGTTGTAGGATCTATATTTGAGTAAATTTAGATGAAAATAACTTCAATTTTTTGGATTGTGAAAAAAATTTAGTTGGAAGTGTCAAATTTTAATAAATTTATTTGAAGCCAACTTCGATTTTTTTGGATTTAGTTGAGTATTTTTGTTGTAGGATGTACATTTGAGTAAATTTAGATGAAAATAACGACAATTTATTGGATTGTGAAAAAAAATTTTAGTTGGAAGTGTCAAATTTTAATAAATTTATTTGAAACCAGCTTCGATTTTTTTGGATTTTGTTGAGTATTTTTGTTGTAGGGTCTATTTTAGAGTAATTTTTTATGAAAATAACTTAAATTTCTAGGATTGTGAAAAAAATTTTAGTTGGAAGTGTCAAATTTTAATAAATTTATTTGAAACCAACTTCGATTTTTTTGGATTTTGTTGAATATTTTTGTTTGTAGGATGAATATTTGAGTAAATTTAGATGAAAATATCGACAATTTATTGCATTGTGAAAAAAAATTTTAGTTGGAAGTGTCAAATTTTAATAAATTTATTTGAAACCAACTTCGATTTTCCTCGACTATGTTGAGTTTTTTTGATAGAGAAGCTTAATTTGAGTAATTTCAGTTGAAATTAACTTCGATTTTTTGGATTTTGTCACGATTTTTGTCAAATTTTAATAAATTTATTTGAAACCAACTTGGATTATTTTGGATTTTGTTGAGTATTTTTGTTGTAGGATCTATATTTGAGTAAATTTAGATGAAAATAACTTCAATTTTTTGGATTGTGAAAAAAATTTTAGTTGGAAGTGTAAAATTTTAATAAATTTATTTGAAACCAACTTCGATTTTTTTGGATTTTGTTGAGTATTTTTGTTGTAGGATCTATATTTGAGTAAATTTAGATGAAAATAACTTCAATTTTAAGGAATGGGAAAAAAATTTTAGTTGGAAGTGTCAAATTTTAATAAATTTATTTGAAACCAACTTCGATTTTCCTCGACTATGTTGAGTTTTTTTGATAGAGAAGCTTAATTTGAGTAATTTCAGTTGAAATTAACTTCGATTTTTTGGATTTTGTCACGATTTTTGTCAAATTTTAATAAATTTATTTGAAATCAACTTGGATTATTTTGGATTTTGTTGAGTATTTTTGTTGTAGGATCTATATTTGAGTAAATTTAGATGAAAATAACTTCAATTTTTTGGATTGTGAAAAAAATTTAGTTGGAAGTGTCAAATTTTAATAAATTTATTTGAAACCAACTTCGATTTTTTTGGATTTAGTTCAGTATTTTTGTTGTAGGATCTATATTTGAGTAAATTTAGATGAAAATAACTTCAATTTTAAGGAATGGGAAAAAAATTTTAGTTGGAAGTGTAAAATTTTAATAAATTTATTTGAAACCAACTTCGATTTTTTTGGATTTTGTTGAGTATTTTTGTTGTAGGATCTATATTTGAGTAAATTTAGATGAAAATAACTTCAATTTTAAGGAATGGGAAAAAAATTTTAGTTGGAAGTGTCAAATTTTAATAAATTTATTTGAAACCAACTTCGATTTTTTTGGATTTTGTTGAATATTTTTGTTTGTAGGATGAATATTTGAGTAAATTTAGATGAAAAAATCGACAATTTATTGCATTGTGAAAAACAATTTTAGTTGGAAGTGTCAAATTTTAATAAATTTATTTGAAACCAACTTCGATTTTCCTCGACTATGTTGAGTTTTTTTGATAGAGAAGCTTAATTTGAGTAATTTCAGTTGAAATTAACTTCGATTTTTTGGATTTTGTCACGATTTTTGTCAAATTTTAATAAATTTATTCGAAACCAACTTCGATTTTTTTGGATTTTGTTGAGTATTTTTGTTGTAGGATCTATATTTGAGTAAATTTAGATGAAAATAACTTCAATTTTAAGGAATGAGAAAAAAATTTTAGTTGGAAGTGTCAAATTTTAATAAATTTATTTGAAACCAACTTCGATTTTTTTGGATTTAGTTGAGTATTTTTGTTGTAGGATCTATATTTGAGTAAATTTAGATGAAAATAACTTCAATTTTTTAGATTGTGAAAAAAATTTAGTTGGAAGTGTCAAATTTTAATAAATTTATTTGAATCCAACTTCGATTTTTTTGGATTTAGTTGAGTATTTTTGTTGTAGGATGTATATTGGAGTAAATTTAGATGAAAATAACTTCAATTTTTTGGATTGTGAAAAAAAATTTACTTGGAAGTGTAAAATTTTAATAAATTTATTTGAAACCAACTTCGATTTTTTTGGATTTTGTTGAGTATATTTGTTGTAGGATCTATATTTGAGTAAATTTAGATGAAAATAACTTCAATTTTAAGGAATGAGAAAAAAATTTTAGTTGGAAGTGTCAAATTTTAATAAATTTATTTGAAACCAACTTCGATTTTTTTGGATTTAGTTGAGTATTTTTGTTGTAGGATCTATATTTGAGTAAATTTAGATGAAAATAACTTCAATTTTTTGGATTGTGAAAAAAATTTAGTTGGAAGTGTCAAATTTTAATAAATTTATTTGAAGCCAACTTCGAATTTTTTGGATTTTGTTGAATATTTTTGTTTGTAGGATGAATATTTGAGTAAATTTAGATGAAAAAATCGACAATTTATTGCATTGTGAAAAACAATTTTAGTTGGAAGTGTCAAATTTTAATAAATTTATTTGAAACCAACTTCGATTTTTTTGGATTTAGTTGAGTATTTTTGTTGTAGGATGTACATTTGAGTAAATTTAGATGAAAATAACGACAATTTATTGGATTGTGAAAAAAAATTTTAGTTGGAAGTGTCAAATTTTAATAAATTTATTTGAAACCAGCTTCGATTTTTTTGGATTTTGTTGAGTATTTTTGTTGTAGGGTCTATTTTAGAGTAATTTTTTATGAAAATAACTTAAATTTCTAGGATTGTGAAAAAAATTTTAGTTGGAAGTGTCAAATTTTAATAAATTTATTTGAAACCAACTTCGAATTTTTTGGATTTTGTTGAATATTTTTGTTTGTAGGATGAATATTTGAGTAAATTTAGATGAAAAAATCGACAATTTATTGCATTGTGAAAAACAATTTTAGTTGGAAGTGTCAAATTTTAATAAATTTATTTGAAACCAACTTCGATTTTTTTGGATTTTGTTGAATATTTTTGTTTGTAGGATGAATATTTGAGTAAATTTAGATGAAAAAATCGACAATTTATTGCATTGTGAAAAACAATTTTAGTTGGAAGTGTCAAATTTTAATAAATTTATTTGAAACCAACTTCGATTTTCCTCGACTATGTTGAGTTTTTTTGATAGAGAAGCTTAATTTGAGTAATTTCAGTTGAAATTAACTTCGATTTTTTGAATTTTGTCACGATTTTTGTCAAATTTTAATAAATTTATTTGAAATCAACTTGGATTTTTTTGGATTTAGTTGAGTATTTTTGTTGTAGGATGTATATTTGAGTAAATTTAGATGAAAATAACGATAATTTATTGGATTGTGAAAAAAAATTTTAGTTGGAAGTGTCAAATTTTAATAAATTTATTTGAAACCAGCTTCGATTTTTTTGGATTTTGTTGAGTACTTTTGTTGTAGGGTCTATATTAGAGTAATTTTTTATGAAAATAACTTAAATTTCTAGGATTGTGAAAAAAATTTTAGTTGGAAGTGTCAAATTTTAATAAATTTATTTGAAACCAACTTCGATTTTTTTGGATTTTGTTGAATATTTTTGTTTGTAGGATGAATATTTGAGTAAATTTAGATGAAAAAATCGACAATTTATTGCATTGTGAAAAACAATTTTAGTTGGAAGTGTCAAATTTTAATAATTTTATTTGAAACCAACTTCGATTTTCCTCGACTATGTTGAGTTTTTTTGATAGAGAAGCTTAATTTGAGTAATTTCAGTTGAAATTAACTTCGATTTTTTGGATTTTGTCACGATTTTTGTCAAATTTTAATAAATTTATTCGAAACCAACTTCGATTTTTTTGGATTTTGTTGAGTATTTTTGTTGTAGGATCTATATTTGAGTAAATTTAGATGAAAATAACTTCAATTTTAAGGAATGAGAAAAAAATTTTAGTTGGAAGTGTCAAATTTTAATAAATTTATTTGAAACCAACTTCGATTTTTTTGGATTTAGTTGAGTATTTTTGTTGTAGGATCTATATTTGAGTAAATTTAGATGAAAATAACTTCAATTTTTTAGATTGTGAAAAAAATTTAGTTGGAAGTGTCAAATTTTAATAAATTTATTTGAATCCAACTTCGATTTTTTTGGATTTAGTTGAGTATTTTTGTTGTAGGATGTATATTGGAGTAAATTTAGATGAAAATAACTTCAATTTTTTGGATTGTGAAAAAAAATTTACTTGGAAGTGTAAAATTTTAATAAATTTATTTGAAACCAACTTCGATTTTTTTGGATTTTGTTGAGTATTTTTGTTGTAGGATCTATATTTGAGTAAATTTAGATGAAAATAACTTCAATTTTAAGGAATGAGAAAAAAATTTTAGTTGGAAGTGTCAAATTTTAATAAATTTATTTGAAACCAACTTCGATTTTTTTGGATTTAGTTGAGTATTTTTGTTGTAGGATCTATATTTGAGTAAATTTAGATGAAAATAACTTCAATTTTTTGGATTGTGAAAAAAATTTAGTTGGAAGTTTCAAATTTTAATAAATTTATTTGAAGCCAACTTCGATTTTTTTGGATTTAGTTGAGTATTTTTGTTGTAGGATGTACATTTGAGTAAATTTAGATGAAAATAACGACAATTTATTGGATTGTGAAAAAAAATTTTAGTTGGAAGTGTCAAATTTTAATAAATTTATTTGAAACCAGCTTCGATTTTTTTGGATTTTGTTGAGTATTTTTGTTGTAGGGTCTATTTTAGAGTAATTTTTTATGAAAATAACTTAAATTTCTAGGATTGTGAAAAAAATTTTAGTTGGAAGTGTCAAATTTTAATAAATTTATTTGAAACCAACTTCGATTTTTTTGGATTTTGTTGAATATTTTTGTTTGTAGGATGAATATTTGAGTAAATTTAGATGAAAATATCGACAATTTATTGCATTGTGAAAAAAAATTTTAGTTGGAAGTGTCAAATTTTAATAAATTTATTTGAAACCAACTTCGATTTTCCTCGACTATGTTGAGTTTTTTTGATAGAGAAGCTTAATTTGAGTAATTTCAGTTGAAATTAACTTCGATTTTTTGGATTTTGTCACGATTTTTGTCAAATTTTAATAAATTTATTTGAAACCAACTTGGATTATTTCGGATTTTGTTGAGTATTTTTGTTGTAGGATCTATATTTGAGTAAATTTAGATGAAAATAACTTCAATTTTTTGGATTGTGAAAAAAATTTAGTTGGAAGTGTCAAATTTTAATAAATTTATTTGAAACCAACTTCGATTTTTTTGGATTTAGTTCAGTATTTTTGTTGTAGGATCTATATTTGAGTAAATTTAGATGAAAATAACTTCAATTTTTTGGATTGTGAAAAAAATTTTAGTTGGAAGTGTAAAATTTTAATAAATTTATTTGAAACCAACTTCGATTTTTTTGGATTTTGTTGAGTATTTTTGTTGTAGGATCTATATTTGAGTAAATTTAGATGAAAATAACTTCAATTTTAAGGAATGGGAAAAAAATTTTAGTTGGAAGTGTCAAATTTTAATAAATTTATTTGAAACCAACTTCGATTTTCCTCGACTATGTTGAGTTTTTTTGATAGAGAAGCTTAATTTGAGTAATTTCAGTTGCAATTAACTTCGATTTTTTGGATTTTGTCACGATTTTTGTCAAATTTTAATAAATTTATTTGAAATCAACTTGGATTATTTTGGATTTTGTTGAGTATTTTTGTTGTAGGATCTATATTTGAGTAAATTTAGATGAAAATAACTTCAATTTTTTGGATTGTGAAAAAAATTTAGTTGGAAGTGTCAAATTTTAATAAATTTATTTGAAACCAACTTCGATTTTTTTGGATTTAGTTCAGTATTTTTGTTGTAGGATCTATATTTGAGTAAATTTAGATGAAAATAACTTCAATTTTAAGGAATGGGAAAAAAATTTTAGTTGGAAGTGTAAAATTTTAATAAATTTATTTGAAACCAACTTCGATTTTTTTGGATTTTGTTGAGTATTTTTGTTGTAGGATCTATATTTGAGTAAATTTAGATGAAAATAACTTCAATTTTAAGGAATGGGAAAAAAATTTTAGTTGGAAGTGTCAAATTTTAATAAATTTATTTGAAACCAACTTCGATTTTTTTGGATTTTGTTGAATATTTTTGTTTGTAGGATGAATATTTGAGTAAATTTAGATGAAAATATCGACAATTTATTGCATTGTGAAAAAAAATTTTAGTTGGAAGTGTCAAATTTTAATAAATTTATTTGAAACCAACTTCGATTTTCCTCGACTATGTTGAGTTTTTTTGATAGAGAAGCTTAATTTGAGTAATTTCAGTTGAAATTAACTTCGATTTTTTGGATTTTGTCACGATTTTTGTCAAATTTTAATAAATTTATTTGAAACCAACTTGGATTATTTTGGATTTTGTTGAGTATTTTTGTTGTAGGATCTATATTTGAGTAAATTTAGATGAAAATAACTTCAATTTTTTGGATTGTGAAAAAAATTTAGTTGGAAGTGTCAAATTTTAATAAATTTATTTGAAACCAACTTCGATTTTTTTGGATTTAGTTCAGTATTTTTGTTGTAGGATCTATATTTGAGTAAATTTAGATGAAAATAACTTCAATTTTTTGGATTGTGAAAAAAATTTTAGTTGGAAGTGTAAAATTTTAATAAATTTATTTGAAACCAACTTCGATTTTTTTGGATTTTGTTGAGTATTTTTGTTGTAGGATCTATATTTGAGTAAATTTAGATGAAAATAACTTCAATTTTAAGGAATGGGAAAAAAATTTTAGTTGGAAGTGTCAAATTTTAATAAATTTATTTGAAACCAACTTCGATTTTCCTCGACTATGTTGAGTTTTTTTGATAGAGAAGCTTAATTTGAGTAATTTCAGTTGAAATTAACTTCGATTTTTTGGATTTTGTCACGATTTTTGTCAAATTTTAATAAATTTATTTGAAATCAACTTGGATTATTTTGGATTTTGTTGAGTATTTTTGTTGTAGGATCTATATTTGAGTAAATTTAGATGAAAATAACTTCAATTTTTTGGATTGTGAAAAAAATTTAGTTGGAAGTGTCAAATTTTAATAAATTTATTATTTGAAACCAACTTCGATTTTTTTGGATTTAGTTGAGTATTTTTGTTGTAGGATGTATATTTGAGTAAATTTAGATGAAAATAACTTCAATTTTTTGGATTGTAAAAAAAATTTAGTTGGAAGTGTCAAATTTTAATAAATTTATTTGAAACCAACTTCGAATTTTTTGGATTTAGTTGAGTATTTTTGTTGTAGGATGTATATTTGAGTAAATTTAGATGAAAATAACGATAATTTATTGGATTGTGAAAAAAAATTTTAGTTGGAAGTGTCAAATTTTAATAAATTTATTTGAAACCAGCTTCGATTTTTTTGGATTTTGTTGAGTATTTTTTTGTAGGGTCTATATTAGAGTAATTTTTTATGAAAATAACTTAAATTTCTAGGATTGTGAAAAAAATTTACTTGGAAGTGTAAAATTTTAATAAATTTATTTGAAACCAACTTCGATTTTTTTGGATTTTGTTGAGTATTTTTGTTGTAGGATCTATATTTGAGTAAATTTAGATGAAAATAACATCAATTTTAAGGAATGAGAAAAAAATTTTAGTTGGAAGTGTCAAATTTTAATAAATTTATTTGAAACCAACTTCGATTTTCCTCGACTATGTTGAGTTTTTTTGATAGAGAAGCTTAATTTGAGTAATTTCAGTTGAAATTAACTTCGATTTTTTGGATTTTGTCACGATTTTTGTCAAATTTTAATAAATTTATTTGAAACCAACTTGGATTATTTTGGATTTTGTTGAGTATTTTTGTTGTAGGATCTATATTTGAGTAAATTTAGATGAAAATAACTTCAATTTTTTGGATTGTGAAAAAAATTTAGTTGGAAGTGTCAAATTTTAATAAATTTATTTGAAACCAACTTCGATTTTTTTGGATTTAGTTCAGTATTTTTGTTGTAGGATCTATATTTGAGTAAATTTAGATGAAAATAACTTCAATTTTTTGGATTGTGAAAAAAAATTTAGTTGGAAGTGTAAAATTTTAATAAATTTATTTGAAACCAACTTCGATTTTTTTGGATTTTGTTGAGTATTTTTGTTGTAGGATCTATATTTGAGTAAATTTAGATGAAAATAACTTCAATTTTAAGGAATGGGAAAAAAATTTTAGTTGGAAGTGTCAAATTTTAATAAATTTATTTGAAACCAACTTCGATTTTCCTCGACTATGTTGAGTTTTTTTGATAGAGAAGCTTAATTTGAGTAATTTCAGTTGAAATTAACTTCGATTTTTTGGATTTTGTCACGATTTTTGTCAAATTTTAATAAATTTATTTGAAATCAACTTGGATTATTTTGGATTTTGTTGAGTATTTTTGTTGTAGGATCTATATTTGAGTAAATTTAGATGAAAATAACTTCAATTTTTTGGATTGTGAAAAAAATTTAGTTGGAAGTGTCAAATTTTAATAAATTTATTTGAAACCAACTTCGATTTTTTTGGATTTAGTTCAGTATTTTTGTTGTAGGATCTATATTTGAGTAAATTTAGATGAAAATAACTTCAATTTTAAGGTATGGGAAAAAAATTTTAGTTGGAAGTGTCAAATTTTAATAAATTTATTTGAAACCAACTTCGATTTTCCTCGACTATGTTGAGTTTTTTTGATAGAGAAGCTTAATTTGAGTAATTTCAGTTGAAATTAACTTCGATTTTTTGGATTTTGTCACGATTTTTGTCAAATTTTAATAAATTTATTTGAAATCAACTTGGATTATTTTGGATTTAGTTCAGTATTTTTGTTGTAGGATCTATATTTGAGTAAATTTAGATGAAAATAACTTCAATTTTAAGGAATGAGAAAAAAATTTTAGTTGGAAGTGTCAAATTTTAATAAATTTATTTGAAACCAACTTCGATTTTTTTGGATTTAGTTGAGTATTTTTGTTGTAGGATCTATATTTGAGTAAATTTAGATGAAAATAACTTCAATTTTTTAGATTGTGAAAAAAATTTAGTTGGAAGTGTCAAATTTTAATAAATTTATTTGAATCCAACTTCGATTTTTTTGGATTTAGTTGAGTATTTTTGTTGTAGGATGTATATTGGAGTAAATTTAGATGAAAATAACTTCAATTTTTTAGATTGTGAAAAAAATTTAGTTGGAAGTGTCAAATTTTAATAAATTTATTTGAATCCAACTTCGATTTTTTTGGATTTAGTTGAGTATTTTTGTTGTAGGATCTATATTTGAGTAAATTTAGATGAAAATAACTTCAATTTTTTGGATTGTGAAAAAAATTTAGTTGGAAGTGTCAAATTTTAATAAATTTATTTGAAGCCAACTTCGATTTTTTTGGATTTAGTTGAGTATTTTTGTTGTAGGATGTACATTTGAGTAAATTTAGATGAAAATAACGACAATTTATTGGATTGTGAAAAAAAATTTTAGTTGGAAGTGTCAAATTTTAATAAATTTATTTGAAACCAGCTTCGATTTTTTTGGATTTTGTTGAGTATTTTTGTTGTAGGGTCTATTTTAGAGTAATTTTTTATGAAAATAACTTAAATTTCTAGGATTGTGAAAAAAATTTTAGTTGGAAGTGTCAAATTTTAATAAATTTATTTGAAACCAACTTCGATTTTTTTGGATTTTGTTGAATATTTTTGTTTGTAGGATGAATATTTGAGTAAATTTAGATGAAAATATCGACAATTTATTGCATTGTGAAAAAAAATTTTAGTTGGAAGTGTCAAATTTTAATAAATTTATTTGAAACCAACTTCGATTTTCCTCGACTATGTTGAGTTTTTTTGATAGAGAAGCTTAATTTGAGTAATTTCAGTTGAAATTAACTTCGATTTTTTGGATTTTGTCACGATTTTTGTCAAATTTTAATAAATTTATTCGAAACCAACTTCGATTTTTTTGGATTTTGTTGAGTATTTTTGTTGTAGGATCTATATTTGAGTAAATTTAGATGAAAATAACTTCAATTTTTTGGATTGTGAAAAAAATTTAGTTGGAAGTGTCAAATTTTAATAAATTTATTTGAAACCAACTTCGATTTTTTTGGATTTAGTTCAGTATTTTTGTTGTAGGATCTATATTTGAGTAAATTTATATGAAAATAACTTCAATTTTTTGGATTGTGAAAAAAAATTTAGTTGGAAGTGTAAAATTTTAATAAATTTATTTGAAACCAACTTCGATTTTTTTGGATTTTGTTGAGTATTTTTGTTGTAGGATCTATATTTGAGTAAATTTAGATGAAAATAACTTCAATTTTAAGGAATGGGAAAAAAATTTTAGTTGGAAGTGTCAAATTTTAATAAATTTATTTGAAACCAACTTCGATTTTCCTCGACTATGTTGAGTTTTTTTGATAGAGAAGCTTAATTTGAGTAATTTCAGTTGAAATTAACTTCGATTTTTTGGATTTTGTCACGATTTTTGTCAAATTTTAATAAATTTATTTGAAATCAACTTGGATTATTTTGGATTTTGTTGAGTATTTTTGTTGTAGGATCTATATTTGAGTAAATTTAGATGAAAATAACTTCAATTTTTTGGATTGTGAAAAAAATTTAGTTGGAAGTGTCAAATTTTAATAAATTTATTTGAAACCAACTTCGATTTTTTTGGATTTAGTTCAGTATTTTTGTTGTAGGATCTATATTTGAGTAAATTTAGATGAAAATAACTTCAATTTTAAGGAATGGGAAAAAAATTTTAGTTGGAAGTGTCAAATTTTAATAAATTTATTTGAAACCAACTTCGATTTTTTTGGATTTAGTTGAGTATTTTTGTTGTAGGATCTATATTTGAGTAAATTTAGATGAAAATAACTTCAATTTTTTGGATTGTAAAAAAATTTAGTTGGAAGTGTCAAATTTTAATAAATTTATTTGAAACCAACTTCGATTTTTTTGGATTTAGTTCAGTATTTTTGTTGTAGGATCTATATTTGAGTAAATTTAGATGAAAATAACTTCAATTTTTTGGATTGTGAAAAAAATTTTAGTTGGAAGTGTAAAATTTTAATAAATTTATTTGAAACCAACTTCGATTTTTTTGGATTTTGTTGAGTATTTTTGTTGTAGGATCTATATTTGAGTAAATTTAGATGAAAATAACTTCAATTTTAAGGAATGGGAAAAAATTTTTAGTTGGAAGTGTCAAATTTTAATAAATTTATTTGAAACCAACTTCGATTTTCCTCGACTATGTTGAGTTTTTTTGATAGAGAAGCTTAATTTGAGTAATTTCAGTTGAAATTAACTTCGATTTTTTGGATTTTGTCACGATTTTTGTCAAATTTTAATAAATTTATTTGAAATCAACTTGGATTATTTTGGATTTTGTTGAGTATTTTTGTTGTAGGATCTATATTTGAGTAAATGTAGATGAAAATAACTTCAATTTTTTGGATTGTCAAAAAAATTTAGTTGGAAGTGTCAAATTTTAATAAATTTATTTGAAACCAACTTCGATTTTTTTGGATTTAGTTCAGTATTTTTGTTGTAGGATCTATATTTGAGTAAATTTAGATGAAAATAACTTCAATTTTAAGGAATGGGAAAAAAATTTTAGTTGGAAGTGTCAAATTTTAATAAATTTATTTGAAACCAACTTCGATTTTTTTGGATTTAGTTGAGTATTTTTGTTGTAGGATCTATATTTGAGTAAATTTAGATGAAAATAACTTCAATTTTTTGGATTGTGAAAAAACTTTAGTTGGAAGTGTCAAATTTTAATAAATTTATTTGAAACCAACTTCGATTTTTTTGGATTTAGTTGAGTATTTTTGTTGTAGGATGTATATTTGAGTAAATTTAGATGAAAATAACGACAATTTATTGGATTGTGAAAAAAAATTTTAGTTGGAAGTGTCAAATTTTAATAAATTTATTTGTAACCAGCTTCGATTTTTTTGGATTTTGTTGAGTATTTTTGTTGTAGGGTCTATTTTAGAGTAATTTTTTATGAAAATAACTTAAATTTCTAGGATTGTGAAAAAAATTTTAGTTGGAAGTGTCAAATTTTAATAAATTTATTTGAAACCAACTTCGATTTTTTTGGATTTTGTTGAATATTTTTGTTTGTAGGATGAATATTTGAGTAAATTTAGATGAAAATATCGACAATTTATTGCATTGTGAAAAAAAATTTTAGTTGGAAGTGTCAAATTTTAATAAATTTATTTGAAACCAACTTCGATTTTCCTCGACTATGTTGAGTTTTTTTGATAGAGAAGCTTAATTTGAGTAATTTCAGTTGAAATTAACTTCGATTTTTTGGATTTTGTCACGATTTTTGTCAAATTTTAATAAATTTATTTGAAATCAACTTGGATTATTTTGGATTTTGTTGAGTATTTTTGTTGTAGGATCTATATTTGAGTATATTTAGATGAAAATAACTTCAATTTTTTGGATTGTGAAGAAAATTTAGTTGGAATTGTCAAATTTTAATAAATTTATTTGAAACCAACTTCGATTTTTTTGGATTTAGTTCAGTATTTTTGTTGTAGGATCTATATTTGAGTAAATTTAGATGAAAATAACTTCAATTTTTTGGATTGTGAAAAAAATTTAGTTGGAAGTGTCAAATTTTAATAAATTTATTTGAAAACAACTTCGATTTTTTTGGATTTAGTTGAGTATTTTTGTTGTAGGATGTATATTTGAGTAAATTTAGATGAAAATAACGATAATTTATTGGATTGTGAAAAAAAATTTTAGTTGGAAGTGTCAAATTTTAATAAATTTATTTGAAACCAGCTTCGATTTTTTTGGATTTAGTTGAGTATTTTTGTTGTAGGATGTATATTTGAGTAAATTTAGATGAAAATATCTTTAATTTTTTGGATTGTGAAAAAAATTTAGTTGGAAGTGTCAAATTTTAATAAATTTATTTGAAACCAACTTCGATTTTTTTGGATTTAGTTGAGTATTTTTGTTGTAGGATGTATATTTGAGTAAATTTAGATGAAAATAACGATAATTTATTGGATTGTGAAAAAAAATTTTAGTTGGAAGTGTCAAATTTTAATAAATTTATTTGAAACCAGCTTCGATTTTTTTGGATTTTGTTGAGTACTTTTGTTGTAGGGTCTATATTAGAGTAATTTTTTATGAAAATAACTTAAATTTCTAGGATTGTGAAAAAAAATTTAGTTGGAAGTGTCAAATTTTAATAAATTTATTTGAAACCAACTTCGATTTTTTTGGATTTTGTTGAATATTTTTGTTTGTAGGATGAATATTTGAGTAAATTTAGATGAAAAAATCGACAATTTATTGCATTGTGAAAAACAATTTTAGTTGGAAATGTCAAATTTTAATAAATTTATTTGAAACCAACTTCGATTTTCCTCGACTATGTTGAGTTTTTTTTGATAGAGAAGCTTAATTTGAGTAATTTCAGTTGAAATTAACTTCGATTTTTTGGATTTTGTCACGATTTTTGTCAAATTTTAATAAATTTATTCGAAACCAACTTCGATTTTTTTGGATTTTGTTGAGTATTTTTGTTGTAGGATCTATATTTGAGTAAATTTAGATGAAAATAACTTCAATTTTAAGGAATGAGAAAAAAATTTTAGTTGGAAGTGTCAAATTTTAATAAATTTATTTGAAACCAACTTCGATTTTTTTGGATTTAGTTGAGTATTTTTGTTGTAGGATCTATATTTGAGTAAATTTAGATGAAAATAACTTCAATTTTTTAGATTGTGAAAAAAATTTAGTTGGAAGTGTCAAATTTTAATAAATTTATTTGAAACCAACTTCGATTTTTTTGGATTTAGTTGAGTATTTTTGTTGTAGGATCTATATTTGAGTAAATTTAGATGAAAATAACTTCAATTTTTTGGATTGTGAAAAAAATTTAGTTGGAAGTGTCAAATTTTAATAAATTTATTTGAAGCCAACTTCGATTTTTTTGGATTTAGTTGAGTATTTTTGTTGTAGGATGTATATTTGAGTAAATTTAGATGAAAATAACTTCAATTTTAAGGAATGAGAAAAAAAATTTTAGTTGGAAGTGTCAAATTTTAATAAATTTATTTGAAACCAACTGCGATTTTTTTGGATTTAGTTGAGTATTTTTGTTGTAGGATCTATATTTGAGTAAATTTAGATGAAAATAACTTCAATTTTTTGGATTGTGAAAAAAATTTAGTTGGAAGTGTCAAATTTTAATAAATTTATTATTTGAAACCAACTTCGATTTTTTTGGATTTAGTTGAGTATTTTTGTTGTAGGATGTATATTTGAGTAAATTTAGATGAAAATAACTTCAATTTTTTGGATTGTGAAAAAAATTTAGTTGGAAGTGTCAAATTTTAATAAATTTATTTGAAACCAACTTCGATTTTTTTGGATTTAGTTGAGTATTTTTGTTGTAGGATGTATATTTGAGTAAATTTAGATGAAAATAACGATAATTTATTGGATTGTGAAAAAAAATTTTAGTTGGAAGTGTCAAATTTTAATAAATTTATTTGAAACCAGCTTCGATTTTTTTGGATTTTGTTGAGTATTTTTGTTGTAGGGTCTATATTAGAGTAATTTTTTATGAAAATAACTTAAATTTCTAGGATTGTGAAAAAAATTTAGTTGGAAGTGTCAAATTTTAATAAATTTATTTGAAACCAACTTCGATTTTTTTGGATTTAGTTCAGTATTTTTGTTGTAGGATCTATATTTGAGTAAATTTAGATGAAAATAACTTCAATTTTAAGGAATGGGAAAAAAATTTTAGTTGGAAGTGTCAAATTTTAATAAATTTATTTGAAACCAACTTCGATTTTTTTGGATTTAGTTGAGTATTTTTGTTGTAGGATCTATATTTGAGTAAATTTAGATGAAAATAACTTCAATTTTTTGGATTGTGAAAAAAATTTAGTTGGAATTGTCAAATTTTAATAAATTTATTTGAAACCAACTTCGATTTTTTTGGATTTAGTTCAGTATTTTTGTTGTAGGATCTATATTTGAGTAAATTTAGATGAAAATAACTTCAATTTTTTGGATTGTAAAAAAAATTTAGTTGGAAGTGTCAAATTTTAATAAATTTATTTGAAACCAACTTCGAATTTTTTGGATTTAGTTGAGTATTTTTGTTGTAGGATGTATATTTGAGTAAATTTAGATGAAAATAACGATAATTTATTGGATTGTGAAAAAAAATTTTAGTTGGAAGTGTCAAATTTTAATAAATTTATTTGAAACCAGCTTCGATTTTTTTGGATTTTGTTGAGTATTTTTTTTGTAGGGTCTATATTAGAGTAATTTTTTATGAAAATAACTTAAATTTCTAGGATTGTGAAAAAAATTTTAGTTGGAAGTGTCAAATTTTAATAAATTTATTTGAAACCAACTTCGAATTTTTTGGATTTTGTTGAATATTTTTGTTTGTAGGATGAATATTTGAGTAAATTTAGATGAAAAAATCGACAATTTATTGCATTGTGAAAAACAATTTTAGTTGGAAGTGTCAAATTTTAATAAATTTATTTGAAACCAACTTCGATTTTTTTGGATTTTGTTGAATATTTTTGTTTGTAGGATGAATATTTGAGTAAATTTAGATGAAAAAATCGACAATTTATTGCATTGTGAAAAACAATTTTAGTTGGAAGTGTCAAATTTTAATAAATTTATTTGAAACCAACTTCGATTTTCCTCGACTATGTTGAGTTTTTTTGATAGAGAAGCTTAATTTGAGTAATTTCAGTTGAAATTAACTTCGATTTTTTGGATTTTGTCACGATTTTTGTCAAATTTTAATAAATTTATTTGAAATCAACTTGGATTATTTTGGATTTTGTTGAGTATTTTTGTTGTAGGATCTATATTTGAGTAAATTTAGATGAAAATAACTTCAATTTTTTGGATTGTGAAAAAAATTTAGTTGGAAGTGTCAAATTTTAATAAATTTATTTGAAACCAACTTCGATTTTTTTTGGATTTAGTTCAGTATTTTTGTTGTAGGATCTATATTTGAGTAAATTTAGATGAAAATAACTTCAATTTTAAGGAATGGGAAAAAAATTTTAGTTGGAAGTGTCAAATTTTAATAAATTTATTTGAAACCAACTTCGATTTTTTTGGATTTAGTTGAGTATTTTTGTTGTAGGATCTATATTTGAGTAAATTTAGATGAAAATAACTTCAATTTTTTGGATTGTGAAAAAAATTTAGTTGGAATTGTCAAATTTTAATAAATTTATTTGAAACCAACTTCGATTTTTTTGGATTTAGTTCAGTATTTTTGTTGTAGGATCTATATTTGAGTAAATTTAGATGAAAATAACTTCAATTTTTTGGATTGTAAAAAAAATTTAGTTGGAAGTGTCAAATTTTAATAAATTTATTTGAAACCAACTTCGAATTTTTTGGATTTAGTTGAGTATTTTTGTTGTAGGATGTATATTTGAGTAAATTTAGATGAAAATAACGATAATTTATTGGATTGTGAAAAAAAATTTTAGTTGGAAGTGTCAAATTTTAATAAATTTATTTGAAACCAACTTCGATTTTCCTCGACTATGTTGAGTTTTTTTGATAGAGAAGCTTAATTTGAGTAATTTCAGTTGAAATTAACTTCGATTTTTTGGATTTTGTCACGATTTTTGTCAAATTTTAATAAATTTATTTGAAATCAACTTGGATTATTTTGGATTTTGTTGAGTATTTTTGTTGTAGGATCTATATTTGAGTAAATTTAGATGAAAATAACTTCAATTTTTTGGATTGTCAAAAAAATTTAGTTGGAAGTGTCAAATTTTAATAAATTTATTTGAAACCAACTTCGATTTTTTTGGATTTAGTTCAGTATTTTTGTTGTAGGATCTATATTTGAGTAAATTTAGATGAAAATAACTTCAATTTTAAGGAATGGGAAAAAAATTTTAGTTGGAAGTGTCAAATTTTAATAAATTTATTTGAAACCAACTTCGATTTTTTTGGATTTAGTTGAGTATTTTTGTTGTAGGATCTATATTTGAGTAAATTTAGATGAAAATAACTTCAATTTTTTGGATTGTGAAAAAACTTTAGTTGGAAGTGTCAAATTTTAATAAATTTATTTGAAACCAACTTCGATTTTTTTGGATTTAGTTGAGTATTTTTGTTGTAGGATGTATATTTGAGTAAATTTAGATGAAAATAACGACAATTTATTGGATTGTGAAAAAAAATTTTAGTTGGAAGTGTCAAATTTTAATAAATTTATTTGTAACCAGCTTCGATTTTTTTGGATTTTGTTGAGTATTTTTGTTGTAGGGTCTATTTTAGAGTAATTTTTTATGAAAATAACTTAAATTTCTAGGATTGTGAAAAAAATTTTAGTTGGAAGTGTCAAATTTTAATAAATTTATTTGAAACCAACTTCGATTTTTTTTGATTTTGTTGAATATTTTTGTTTGTAGGATGAATATTTGAGTAAATTTAGATGAAAATATCGACAATTTATTGCATTGTGAAAAAAAATTTTAGTTGGAAGTGTCAAATTTTAATAAATTTATTTGAAACCAACTTCGATTTTCCTCGACTATGTTGAGTTTTTTTGATAGAGAAGCTTAATTTGAGTAATTTCAGTTGAAATTAACTTCGATTTTTTGGATTTTGTCACGATTTTTGTCAAATTTTAATAAATTTATTTGAAATCAACTTGGATTATTTTGGATTTTGTTGAGTATTTTTGTTGTAGGATCTATATTTGAGTATATTTAGATGAAAATAACTTCAATTTTTTGGATTGTGAAAAAAATTTAGTTGGAATTGTCAAATTTTAATAAATTTATTTGAAACCAACTTCGATTTTTTTGGATTTAGTTCAGTATTTTTGTTGTAGGATCTATATTTGAGTAAATTTAGATGAAAATAACTTCAATTTTTTGGATTGTGAAAAAAATTTAGTTGGAAGTGTCAAATTTTAATAAATTTATTTGAAAACAACTTCGATTTTTTTGGATTTAGTTGAGTATTTTTGTTGTAGGATGTATATTTGAGTAAATTTAGATGAAAATAACGATAATTTATTGGATTGTGAAAAAAAATTTTAGTTGGAAGTGTCAAATTTTAATAAATTTATTTGAAACCAGCTTCGATTTTTTTGGATTTAGTTGAGTATTTTTGTTGTAGGATGTATATTTGAGTAAATTTAGATGAAAATAACTTTAATTTTTTGGATTGTGAAAAAAATTTAGTTGGAAGTGTCAAATTTTAATAAATTTATTTGAAACCAACTTCGATTTTTTTGGATTTAGTTGAGTATTTTTGTTGTAGGATGTATATTTGAGTAAATTTAGATGAAAATAACGATAATTTATTGGATTGTGAAAAAAAATTTTAGTTGGAAGTGTCAAATTTTAATAAATTTATTTGAAACCAGCTTCGATTTTTTTGGATTTTGTTGAGTACTTTTGTTGTAGGGTCTATATTAGAGTAATTTTTTATGAAAATAACTTAAATTTCTAGGATTGTGAAAAAAAATTTAGTTGGAAGTGTCAAATTTTAATAAATTTATTTGAAACCAACTTCGATTTTTTTGGATTTTGTTGAATATTTTTGTTTGTAGGATGAATATTTGAGTAAATTTAGATGAAAAAATCGACAATTTATTGCATTGTGAAAAACAATTTTAGTTGGAAATGTCAAATTTTAATAAATTTATTTGAAACCAACTTCGATTTTCCTCGACTATGTTGAGTTTTTTTTGATAGAGAAGCTTAATTTGAGTAATTTCAGTTGAAATTAACTTCGATTTTTTGGATTTTGTCACGATTTTTGTCAAATTTTAATAAATTTATTCGAAACCAACTTCGATTTTTTTGGATTTTGTTGAGTATTTTTGTTGTAGGATCTATATTTGAGTAAATTTAGATGAAAATAACTTCAATTTTAAGGAATGAGAAAAAAATTTTAGTTGGAAGTGTCAAATTTTAATAAATTTATTTGAAACCAACTTCGATTTTTTTGGATTTAGTTGAGTATTTTTGTTGTAGGATCTATATTTGAGTAAATTTAGATGAAAATAACTTCAATTTTTTAGATTGTGAAAAAAATTTAGTTGGAAGTGTCAAATTTTAATAAATTTATTTGAAACCAACTTCGATTTTTTTGGATTTAGTTGAGTATTTTTGTTGTAGGATCTATATTTGAGTAAATTTAGATGAAAATAACTTCAATTTTTTGGATTGTGAAAAAAATTTAGTTGGAAGTGTCAAATTTTAATAAATTTATTTGAAGCCAACTTCGATTTTTTTGGATTTAGTTGAGTATTTTTGTTGTAGGATGTATATTTGAGTAAATTTAGATGAAAATAACTACAATTTTAAGGAATGAGAAAAAAAATTTTAGTTGGAAGTGTCAAATTTTAATAAATTTATTTGAAACCAACTGCGATTTTTTTGGATTTAGTTGAGTATTTTTGTTGTAGGATCTATATTTGAGTAAATTTAGATGAAAATAACTTCAATTTTTTGGATTGTGAAAAAAATTTAGTTGGAAGTGTCAAATTTTAATAAATTTATTATTTGAAACCAACTTCGATTTTTTTGGATTTAGTTGAGTATTTTTGTTGTAGGATGTATATTTGAGTAAATTTAGATGAAAATAACTTCAATTTTTTGGATTGTGAAAAAAATTTAGTTGGAAGTGTCAAATTTTAATAAATTTATTTGAAACCAACTTCGATTTTTTTGGATTTAGTTGAGTATTTTTGTTGTAGGATGTATATTTGAGTAAATTTAGATGAAAATAACGATAATTTATTGGATTGTGAAAAAAAATTTTAGTTGGAAGTGTCAAATTTTAATAAATTTATTTGAAACCAGCTTCGATTTTTTTGGATTTTGTTGAGTATTTTTGTTGTAGGGTCTATATTAGAGTAATTTTTTATGAAAATAACTTAAATTTCTAGGATTGTGAAAAAAATTTTAGTTGGAAGTGTCAAATTTTAATAAATTTATTTGAAACCAACTTCGATTTTTTTGGATTTTGTTGAATATTTTTGTTTGTAGGATGAATATTTGAGTAAATTTAGATGAAAAAATCGACAATTTATTGCATTGTGAAAAACAATTTTAGTTGGAAGTGTCAAATTTTAATAAATTTATTTGAAACCAACTTCGATTTTTTTGGATTTTGTTGAATATTTTTGTTTGTAGGATGAATATTTGAGTAAATTTAGATGAAAAAATCGACAATTTATTGCATTGTGAAAAACAATTTTAGTTGGAAGTGTCAAATTTTAATAAATTTATTTGAAACCAACTTCGATTTTCCTCGACTATGTTGAGTTTTTTTGATAGAGAAGCTTAATTTGAGTAATTTCAGTTGAAATTAACTTCGATTTTTTGGATTTTGTCACGATTTTTGTCAAATTTTAATAAATTTATTTGAAATCAACTTGGATTATTTTGGATTTTGTTGAGTATTTTTGTTGTAGGATCTATATTTGAGTAAATTTAGATGAAAATAACTTCAATTTTTTGGATTGTGAAAAAAATTTAGTTGGAAGTGTCAAATTTTAATAAATTTATTTGAAACCAACTTCGATTTTTTTGGATTTAGTTCAGTATTTTTGTTGTAGGATCTATATTTGAGTAAATTTAGATGAAAATAACTTCAATTTTAAGGAATGGGAAAAAAATTTTAGTTGGAAGTGTCAAATTTTAATAAATTTATTTGAAACCAACTTCGATTTTTTTGGATTTAGTTGAGTATTTTTGTTGTAGGATCTATATTTGAGTAAATTTAGATGAAAATAACTTCAATTTTTTGGATTGTGAAAAAAATTTAGTTGGAAGTGTCAAATTTTAATAAATTTATTTGAAACCAACTTCGATTTTTTTGGATTTAGTTGAGTATTTTTGTTGTAGGATGTATATTTGAGTAAATTTAGATGAAAATAACGATAATTTATTGGATTGTGAAAAAAAATTTTAGTTGGAAGTGTCAAATTTTAATAAATTTATTTGAAACCAGCTTCGATTTTTTTGGATTTTGTTGAGTACTTTTGTTGTAGGGTCTATTTTAGAGTAATTTTTTATGAAAATAACTTAAATTTCTAGGATTGTGAAAAAAATTTTAGTTGGAAGTGTCAAATTTTAATAAATTTATTTGAAACCAACTTCGATTTTTTTGGATTTTGTTGAATATTTTTGTTTGTAGGATGAATATTTGAGTAAATTTAGATGAAAATATCGACAATTTATTGCATTGTGAAAAAAAATTTTAGTTGGAAGTGTCAAATTTTAATAAATTTATTTGAAACCAACTTCGATTTTCCTCGACTATGTTGAGTTTTTTTGATAGAGAAGCTTAATTTGAGTAATTTCAGTTGAAATTAACTTCGATTTTTTGGATTTTGTCACGATTTTTGTCAAATTTTAATAAATTTATTTGAAATCAACTTGGATTATTTTGGATTTTGTTGAGTATTTTTGTTGTAGGATCTATATTTGAGTAAATTTAGATGAAAATAACTTCAATTTTTTGGATTGTGAAAAAAATTTAGTTGGAAGTGTCAAATTTTAATAAATTTATTTGAAACCAACTTCGAATTTTTTGGATTTAGTTGAGTATTTTTGTTGTAGGATGTATATTTGAGTAAATTTAGATGAAAATAACGATAATTTATTGGATTGTGAAAAAAAATTTTAGTTGGAAGTGCCAATTTTAATAAATTTATTTGAAACCAGCTTCGATTTTTTTGGATTTTGTTGAGTATTTTTTTTGTAGGGTCTATATTAGAGTAATTTTTTATGAAAATAACTTAAATTTCTAGGATTGTGAAAAAAATTTTAGTTGGAAGTGTCAAATTTTAATAAATTTATTTGAAACCAACTTCGAATTTTTTGGATTTTGTTGAATATTTTTGTTTGTAGGATGAATATTTGAGTAAATTTAGATGAAAAAATCGACAATTTATTGCATTGTGAAAAACAATTTTAGTTGGAAGTGTCAAATTTTAATAAATTTATTTGAAACCAACTTCGATTTTCCTCGACTATGTTGAGTTTTTTTGATAGAGAAGCTTAATTTGAGTAATTTCAGTTGAAATTAACTTCGATTTTTTTAATTTTGTCACGATTTTTGTCAAATTTTAATAAATTTATTTGAAATCAACTTGGATTATTTTGGATTTTGTTGAGTATTTGTGTTGTAGGATCTATATTTGAGTAAATTTAGATGAAAATAACTTCAATTTTTTGGATTGTGAAAAAAATTTAGTTGGAAGTGTCAAATTTTAATAAATTTATTTGAAACCAACTTCGATTTTTTTGGATTTAGTTGAGTATTTTTGTTGTAGGATGTATATTTGAGTAAATTTAGATGAAAATAACGATAATTTATTGGATTGTGAAAAAAAATTTTAGTTGGAAGTGTCAAATTTTAATAAATTTATTTGAAACCAGCTTCGATTTTTTTGGATTTTGTTGAGTACTTTTGTTGTAGGGTCTATATTAGAGTAATTTTTTATGAAAATAACTTAAATTTCTAGGATTGTGAAAAAAATTTTAGTTGGAAGTGTCAAATTTTAATAAATTTATTTGAAACCAACTTCGATTTTTTTGGATTTTGTTGAATATTTTTGTTTGTAGGATGAATATTTGAGTAAATTGAGATGAAAAAATCGACAATTTATTGCATTGTGAAAAACAATTTTAGTTGGAAGTGTCAAATTTTAATAAATTTATTTGAAACCAACTTCGATTTTCCTCGACTATGTTGAGTTTTTTTGATAGAGAAGCTTAATTTGAGTAATTTCAGTTGAAATTAACTTCGATTTTTTGGATTTTGTCACGATTTTTGTCAAATTTTAATAAATTTATTCGAAACCAACTTCGATTTTTTTGGATTTTGTTGAGTATTTTTGTTGTAGGATCTATATTTGAGTAAATTTAGATGAAAATAACTTCAATTTTAAGGAATGAGAAAAAAATTTTAGTTGGAAGTGTCAAATTTTAATAAATTTATTTGAAACCAACTTCGATTTTTTTGGATTTAGTTGAGTATTTTTGTTGTAGGATCTATATTTGAGTAAATTTAGATGAAAATAACTTCAATTTTTTAGATTGTGAAAAAAATTTAGTTGGAAGTGTCAAATTTTAATAAATTTATTTGAATCCAACTTCGATTTTTTTGGATTTAGTTGAGTATTTTTGTTGTAGGATGTATATTGGAGTAAATTTAGATGAAAATAACTTCAATTTTTTGGATTGTGAAAAAAAATTTACTTGGAAGTGTAAAATCTTAATAAATTTATTTGAAACCAACTTCGATTTTTTTGGATTTTGTTGAGTATTTTTGTTGTAGGATCTATATTTGAGTAAATTTAGATGAAAATAACTTCAATTTTAAGGAATGAGAAAAAAATTTTAGTTGGAAGTGTCAAATTTTAATAAATTTATTTGAAACCAACTTCGATTTTTTTGGATTTAGTTGAGTATTTTTGTTGTAGGATCTATATTTGAGTAAATTTAGATGAAAATAACTTCAATTTTTTGGATTGTGAAAAAAATTTAGTTGGAAGTGTCAAATTTTAATAAATTTATTTGAAGCCAACTTCGATTTTTTTGGATTTAGTTGAGTATTTTTGTTGTAGGATGTACATTTGAGTAAATTTAGATGAAAATAACGACAATTTATTGGATTGTGAAAAAAAATTTTAGTTGGAAGTGTCAAATTTTAATAAATTTATTTGAAACCAGCTTCGATTTTTTTGGATTTTGTTGAGTATTTTTGTTGTAGGGTCTATTTTAGAGTAATTTTTTATGAAAATAACTTAAATTTCTAGGATTGTGAAAAAAATTTTAGTTGGAAGTGTCAAATTTTAATAAATTTATTTGAAACCAACTTCGAATTTTTTGGATTTTGTTGAATATTTTTGTTTGTAGGATGAATATTTGAGTAAATTTAGATGAAAAAATCGACAATTTATTGCATTGTGAAAAACAATTTTAGTTGGAAGTGTCAAATTTTAATAAATTTATTTGAAACCAACTTCGATTTTTTTGGATTTTGTTGAATATTTTTGTTTGTAGGATGAATATTTGAGTAAATTTAGATGAAAAAATCGACAATTTATTGCATTGTGAAAAACAATTTTAGTTGGAAGTGTCAAATTTTAATAAATTTATTTGAAACCAACTTCGATTTTCCTCGACTATGTTGAGTTTTTTTGATAGAGAAGCTTAATTTGAGTAATTTCAGTTGAAATTAACTTCGATTTTTTTAATTTTGTCACGATTTTTGTCAAATTTTAATAAATTTATTTGAAATCAACTTGGATTATTTTGGATTTTGTTGAGTATTTGTGTTGTAGGATCTATATTTGAGTAAATTTAGATGAAAATAACTTCAATTTTTTGGATTGTGAAAAAAATTTAGTTGGAAGTGTCAAATTTTAATAAATTTATTTGAAACCAACTTCGATTTTTTTGGATTTAGTTGAGTATTTTTGTTGTAGGATGTATATTTGAGTAAATTTAGATGAAAATAACGATAATTTATTGGATTGTGAAAAAAAATTTTAGTTGGAAGTGTCAAATTTTAATAAATTTATTTGAAACCAGCTTCGATTTTTTTGGATTTTGTTGAGTACTTTTGTTGTAGGGTCTATTTTAGAGTAATTTTTTATGAAAATAACTTAAATTTCTAGGATTGTGAAAAAAATTTTAGTTGGAAGTGTCAAATTTTAATAAATTTATTTGAAACCAACTTCGATTTTTTTGGATTTTGTTGAATATTTTTGTTTGTAGGATGAATATTTGAGTAAATTTAGATGAAAATATCGACAATTTATTGCATTGTGAAAAAAAATTTTAGTTGGAAGTGTCAAATTTTAATAAATTTATTTGAAACCAACTTCGATTTTCCTCGACTATGTTGAGTTTTTTTGATAGAGAAGCTTAATTTGAGTAATTTCAGTTGAAATTAACTTCGATTTTTTGGATTTTGTCACGATTTTTGTCAAATTTTAATAAATTTATTTGAAATCAACTTGGATTATTTTGGATTTTGTTGAGTATTTTTGTTGTAGGATCTATATTTGAGTAAATTTAGATGAAAATAACTTCAATTTTTTGGATTGTGAAAAAAATTTAGTTGGAAGTGTCAAATTTTAATAAATTTATTTGAAACCAACTTCGAATTTTTTGGATTTAGTTGAGTATTTTTGTTGTAGGATGTATATTTGAGTAAATTTAGATGAAAATAACGATAATTTATTGGATTGTGAAAAAAAATTTTAGTTGGAAGTGCCAATTTTAATAAATTTATTTGAAACCAGCTTCGATTTTTTTGGATTTTGTTGAGTATTTTTTTTGTAGGGTCTATATTAGAGTAATTTTTTATGAAAATAACTTAAATTTCTAGGATTGTGAAAAAAATTTTAGTTGGAAGTGTCAAATTTTAATAAATTTATTTGAAACCAACTTCGAATTTTTTGGATTTTGTTGAATATTTTTGTTTGTAGGATGAATATTTGAGTAAATTTAGATGAAAAAATCGACAATTTATTGCATTGTGAAAAACAATTTTAGTTGGAAGTGTCAAATTTTAATAAATTTATTTGAAACCAACTTCGATTTTCCTCGACTATGTTGAGTTTTTTTGATAGAGAAGCTTAATTTGAGTAATTTCAGTTGAAATTAACTTCGATTTTTTTAATTTTGTCACGATTTTTGTCAAATTTTAATAAATTTATTTGAAATCTACTTGGATTATTTTGGATTTTGTTGAGTATTTGTGTTGTAGGATCTATATTTGAGTAAATTTAGATGAAAATAACTTCAATTTTTTGGATTGTGAAAAAAATTTAGTTGGAAGTGTCAAATTTTAATAAATTTATTTGAAACCAACTTCGATTTTTTTGGATTTAGTTGAGTATTTTTGTTGTAGGATGTATATTTGAGTAAATTTAGATGAAAATAACGATAATTTATTGGATTGTGAAAAAAAATTTTAGTTGGAAGTGTCAAATTTTAATAAATTTATTTGAAACCAGCTTCGATTTTTTTGGATTTTGTTGAGTACTTTTGTTGTAGGGTCTATATTAGAGTAATTTTTTATGAAAATAACTTAAATTTCTAGGATTGTGAAAAAAATTTTAGTTGGAAGTGTCAAATTTTAATAAATTTATTTGAAACCAACTTCGATTTTTTTGGATTTTGTTGAATATTTTTGTTTGTAGGATGAATATTTGAGTAAATTTAGATGAAAAAATCGACAATTTATTGCATTGTGAAAAACAATTTTAGTTGGAAGTGTCAAATTTTAATAAATTTATTTGAAACCAACTTCGATTTTCCTCGACTATGTTGAGTTTTTTTGATAGAGAAGCTTAATTTGAGTAATTTCAGTTGAAATTAACTTCGATTTTTTGGATTTTGTCACGATTTTTGTCAAATTTTAATAAATTTATTCGAAACCAACTTCGATTTTTTTGGATTTTGTTGAGTATTTTTGTTGTAGGATCTATATTTGAGTAAATTTAGATGAAAATAACTTCAATTTTAAGGAATGAGAAAAAAATTTTAGTTGGAAGTGTCAAATTTTAATAAATTTATTTGAAACCAACTTCGATTTTTTTGGATTTAGTTGAGTATTTTTGTTGTAGGATCTATATTTGAGTAAATTTAGATGAAAATAACTTCAATTTTTTAGATTGTGAAAAAAATTTAGTTGGAAGTGTCAAATTTTAATAAATTTATTTGAATCCAACTTCGATTTTTTTGGATTTAGTTGAGTATTTTTGTTGTAGGATGTATATTGGAGTAAATTTAGATGAAAATAACTTCAATTTTTTGGATTGTGAAAAAAAATTTACTTGGAAGTGTAAAATCTTAATAAATTTATTTGAAAAAAACTTCGATTTTTTTGGATTTTGTTGAGTATTTTTGTTGTAGGATCTATATTTGAGTAAATTTAGATGAAAATAACTTCAATTTTAAGGATTGAGAAAAAAATTTTAGTTGGAAGTGTCAAATTTTAATAAATTTATTTGAAACCAACTTCGATTTTTTTGGATTTAGTTGAGTATTTTTGTTGTAGGATCTATATTTGAGTAAATTTAGATGAAAATAACGACAATTTTTTGGATTGTGAAAAAAAATTTTAGTTGGAAGTGTCAAATTTTAATAAATTTATTTGAAACCAACTTCGAATTTTTTGGATTTAGTTGAGTATTTTTGTTGTAGGATGTATATTTGAGTAAATTTAGATGAAAATAACGATAATTTATTGGATTGTGAAAAAAAATTTTAGTTGGAAGTGCCAATTTTAATAAATTTATTTGAAACCAGCTTCGATTTTTTTGGATTTTGTTGAGTATTTTTTTTGTAGGGTCTATATTAGAGTAATTTTTTATGAAAATAACTTAAATTTCTAGGATTGTGAAAAAAATTTTAGTTGGAAGTGTCAAATTTTAATAAATTTATTTGAAACCAACTTCGAATTTTTTGGATTTTGTTGAATATTTTTGTTTGTAGGATGAATATTTGAGTAAATTTAGATGAAAAAATCGACAATTTATTGCATTGTGAAAAACAATTTTAGTTGGAAGTGTCAAATTTTAATAAATTTATTTGAAACCAACTTCGATTTTCCTCGACTATGTTGAGTTTTTTTGATAGAGAAGCTTAATTTGAGTAATTTCAGTTGAAATTAACTTCGATTTTTTTAATTTTGTCACGATTTTTGTCAAATTTTAATAAATTTATTTGAAATCTACTTGGATTATTTTGGATTTTGTTGAGTATTTGTGTTGTAGGATCTATATTTGAGTAAATTTAGATGAAAATAACTTCAATTTTTTGGATTGTGAAAAAAATTTAGTTGGAAGTGTCAAATTTTAATAAATTTATTTGAAACCAACTTCGATTTTTTTGGATTTAGTTGAGTATTTTTGTTGTAGGATGTATATTTGAGTAAATTTAGATGAAAATAACGATAATTTATTGGATTGTGAAAAAAAATTTTAGTTGGAAGTGTCAAATTTTAATAAATTTATTTGAAACCAGCTTCGATTTTTTTGGATTTTGTTGAGTACTTTTGTTGTAGGGTCTATATTAGAGTAATTTTTTATGAAAATAACTTAAATTTCTAGGATTGTGAAAAAAATTTTAGTTGGAAGTGTCAAATTTTAATAAATTTATTTGAAACCAACTTCGATTTTTTTGGATTTTGTTGAATATTTTTGTTTGTAGGATGAATATTTGAGTAAATTTAGATGAAAAAATCGACAATTTATTGCATTGTGAAAAACAATTTTAGTTGGAAGTGTCAAATTTTAATAAATTTATTTGAAACCAACTTCGATTTTCCTCGACTATGTTGAGTTTTTTTGATAGAGAAGCTTAATTTGAGTAATTTCAGTTGAAATTAACTTCGATTTTTTGGATTTTGTCACGATTTTTGTCAAATTTTAATAAATTTATTCGAAACCAACTTCGATTTTTTTGGATTTTGTTGAGTATTTTTGTTGTAGGATCTATATTTGAGTAAATTTAGATGAAAATAACTTCAATTTTAAGGAATGAGAAAAAAATTTTAGTTGGAAGTGTCAAATTTTAATAAATTTATTTGAAACCAACTTCGATTTTTTTGGATTTAGTTGAGTATTTTTGTTGTAGGATCTATATTTGAGTAAATTTAGATGAAAATAACTTCAATTTTTTGGATTGTGAAAAAAAATTTACTTGGAAGTGTAAAATCTTAATAAATTTATTTGAAAAAAACTTCGATTTTTTTGGATTTTGTTGAGTATTTTTGTTGTAGGATCTATATTTGAGTAAATTTAGATGAAAATAACTTCAATTTTAAGGATTGAGAAAAAAATTTTAGTTGGAAGTGTCAAATTTTAATAAATTTATTTGAAACCAACTTCGATTTTTTTGGATTTAGTTGAGTATTTTTGTTGTAGGATCAATATTTGAGTAAATTTAGATGAAAATAACGACAATTTTTTGGATTGTGAAAAAAAATTTTAGTTGGAAGTGTCAAATTTTAATAAATTTATTTGAAACCAACTTCGATTTTTTTGGATTTAGTTGAGTATTTTTGTTGTAGGATGTATATTTGAGTAAATTTAGATGAAAATAACGACAATTTATTGGATTGTGAAAAAAAATTTTAGTTGGAAGTGTCAAATTTTAATAAATTTATTTGTAACCAGCTTCGATTTTTTTGGATTTTGTTGAGTATTTTTGTTGTAGGGTCTATTTTAGAGTAATTTTTTATGAAAATAACTTAAATTTCTAGGATTGTGAAAAAAATTTTAGTTGGAAGTGTCAAATTTTAATAAATTTATTTGAAACCAACTTCGATTTTTTTGGATTTTGTTGAATATTTTTGTTTGTAGGATGAATATTTGAGTAAATTTAGATGAAAATATCGACAATTTATTGCATTGTGAAAAAAAATTTTAGTTGGAAGTGTCAAATTTTAATAAATTTATTTGAAACCAACTTCGATTTTCCTCGACTATGTTGAGTTTTTTTGATAGAGAAGCTTAATTTGAGTAATTTCAGTTGAAATTAACTTCGATTTTTTGGATTTTGTCACGATTTTTGTCAAATTTTAATAAATTTATTTGAAATCAACTTGGATTATTTTGGATTTTGTTGAGTATTTTTGTTGTAGGATCTATATTTGAGTATATTTAGATGAAAATAACTTCAATTTTTTGGATTGTGAAAAAAATTTAGTTGGAATTGTCAAATTTTAATAAATTTATTTGAAACCAACTTCGATTTTTTTGGATTTAGTTCAGTATTTTTGTTGTAGGATCTATATTTGAGTAAATTTAGATGAAAATAACTTCAATTTTTTGGATTGTGAAAAAAATTTAGTTGGAAGTGTCAAATTTTAATAAATTTATTTGAAAACAACTTCGATTTTTTTGGATTTAGTTGAGTATTTTTGTTGTAGGATGTATATTTGAGTAAATTTAGATGAAAATAACGATAATTTATTGGATTGTGAAAAAAAATTTTAGTTGGAAGTGTCAAATTTTAATAAATTTATTTGAAACCAGCTTCGATTTTTTTGGATTTAGTTGAGTATTTTTGTTGTAGGATGTATATTTGAGTAAATTTAGATGAAAATAACTTTAATTTTTTGGATTGTGAAAAAAATTTAGTTGGAAGTGTCAAATTTTAATAAATTTATTTGAAACCAACTTCGATTTTTTTGGATTTAGTTGAGTATTTTTGTTGTAGGATGTATATTTGAGTAAATTTAGATGAAAATAACGATAATTTATTGGATTGTGAAAAAAAATTTTAGTTGGAAGTGTCAAATTTTAATAAATTTATTTGAAACCAGCTTCGATTTTTTTGGATTTTGTTGAGTACTTTTGTTGTAGGGTCTATATTAGAGTAATTTTTTATGAAAATAACTTAAATTTCTAGGATTGTGAAAAAAATTTTAGTTGGAAGTGTCAAATTTTAATAAATTTATTTGAAACCAACTTCGATTTTTTTGGATTTTGTTGAATATTTTTGTTTGTAGGATGAATATTTGAGTAAATTTAGATGAAAAAATCGACAATTTATTGCATTGTGAAAAACAATTTTAGTTGGAAGTGTCAAATTTTAATAAATTTATTTGAAACCAACTTCGATTTTCCTCGACTATGTTGAGTTTTTTTGATAGAGAAGCTTAATTTGAGTAATTTCAGTTGAAATTAACTTCGATTTTTTGGATTTTGTCACGATTTTTGTCAAATTTTAATAAATTTATTTGAAATCAACTTGGATTATTTTGGATTTTGTTGAGTATTTTTGTTGTCGGATCTATATTTGAGTAAATTTAGATGAAAATAACTTCAATTTTTTGGATTGTGAAAAAAATTTAGTTGGAAGTGTCAAATTTTAATAAATTTATTTGAAACCAACTTCGATTTTTTTGGATTTAGTTCAGTATTTTTGTTGTAGGATCTATATTTGAGTAAATTTAGATGAAAATAACTTCAATTTTAAGGAATGGGAAAAAAATTTTAGTTGGAAGTGTCAAATTTTAATAAATTTATTTGAAACCAACTTCGATTTTCCTCGACTATGTTGAGTTTTTTTGATAGAGAAGCTTAATTTGAGTAATTTCAGTTGAAATTAACTTCGATTTTTTGGATTTTGTCACGATTTTTGTCAAATTTTAATAAATTTATTCGAAACCAACTTCGATTTTTTTGGATTTTGTTGAGTATTTTTGTTGTAGGATCTATATTTGAGTAAATTTAGATGAAAATAACTTCAATTTTAAGGAATGAGAAAAAAATTTTAGTTGGAAGTGTCAAATTTTAATAAATTTATTTGAAACCAACTTCGATTTTTTTGGATTTAGTTGAGTATTTTTGTTGTAGGATGTATATTTGAGTAAATTTAGATGAAAATAACGATAATTTATTGGATTGTGAAAAAAAATTTTAGTTGGAAGTGTCAAATTTTAATAAATTTATTTGAAACCAGCTTCGATTTTTTTGGATTTTGTTGAGTATTTTTGTTGTAGGGTCTATATTAGAGTAATTTTTAATGAAAATAACTTAAATTTCTAGGATTGTGAAAAAAATTTTAGTTGGAAGTGTCAAATTTTAATAAATTTATTTGAAACCAACTTCGATTTTTTTGGATTTTGTTGAATATTTTTGTTTGTAGGATGAATATTTGAGTAAATTTAGATGAAAAAATCGACAATTTATTGCATTGTGAAAAACAATTTTAGTTGGAAGTGTCAAATTTTAATAAATTTATTTGAAACCAACTTCGATTTTTTTGGATTTTGTTGAATATTTTTGTTTGTAGGATGAATATTTGAGTAAATTTAGATGAAAAAATCGACAATTTATTGCATTGTGAAAAACAATTTTAGTTGGAAGTGTCAAATTTTAATAAATTTATTTGAAACCAACTTCGATTTTCCTCGACTATGTTGAGTTTTTTTGATAGAGAAGCTTAATTTGAGTAATTTCAGTTGAAATTAACTTCGATTTTTTGGATTTTGTCACGATTTTTGTCAAATTTTAATAAATTTATTTGAAATCAACTTGGATTATTTTGGATTTTGTTGAGTATTTGTGTTGTAGGATCTATATTTGAGTAAATTTAGATGAAAATAACTTCTATTTTTTGGATTGTGAAAAAAATTTAGTTGGAAGTGTCAAATTTTAATAAATTTATTTGAAACCAACTTCGATTTTTTTGGATTTAGTTGAGTATTTTTGTTGTAGGATGTATATTGGAGTAAATTTAGATGAAAATAACTTCAATTTTTTGGATTGTGAAAAAAAATTTACTTGGAAGTGAAAAATTTTAAAAAATTTATTTGAAACCAACTTCGATTTTTTTGGATTTTGTTGAGTATTTTTGTTGTAGGATCTATATTTGAGTAAATTTAGATGAAAATAACTTCAATTTTAAGGAATGAGAAAAAAATTTTAGTTGGAAGTGTCAAATTTTAATAAATTTATTTGAAACCAACTTCGATTTTTTTGGATTTAGTTGAGTATTTTTGTTGTAGGATCTATATTTGAGTAAATTTAGATGAAAATAACTTCAATTTTTTGGATTGTGAAAAAAATTTAGTTGGAAGTGTCAAATTATAATAAATTTATTTGAATCCAACTTCGATTTTTTTGGATTTAGTTGAGTATTTTTGTTGTAGGATGTATATTGGAGTAAATTTAGATGAAAATAACTTCAATTTTTTGGATTGTGAAAAAAATTTAGTTGGAAGTGTCAAATTTTAATAAATTTATTTGAAACCAACTTCGATTTTTTTGGATTTAGTTGAGTATTTTTGTTGTAGGATGTATATTGGAGTAAATTTAGATGAAAATAACTTCAATTTTTTGGATTGTGAAAAAAAATTTACTTGGAAGTGAAAAATTCTAATAAATTTATTTGAAACCAACTTCGATTTTTTTGGATTTTGTTGAGTATTTTTGTTGTAGGATCTATATTTGAGTAAATTTAGATGAAAATAACTTCAATTTTAAGGAATGAGAAAAAAAATTTAGTTGGAAGTGTCAAATTTTAATAAATTTATTTGAAACCAACTTCGATTTTTTTGGATTTAGTTGAGTATTTTGTTGTAGGATCTATATTTGAGTAAATTTAGATGAAAATAACTTCAATTTTTTGGATTGTGAAAAAAATTTAGTTGGAAGTGTCAAATTTTAATAAATTTATTTGAATCCAACTTCGATTTTTTTGGATTTAGTTGAGTATTTTTGTTGTAGGATCTATATTTGAGTAAATTTAGATGAAAATAACTTCAATTTTTTGGATTGTGAAAAAAATTTAGTTGGAAGTGTCAAATTTTAATAAATTTATTTGAAACCAACTACGATTTTTTTGGATTTAGTTGAGTATTTTTGTTGTAGGATGTATATTTGAGTAAATTTAGATGAAAATAACGACAATTTATTGGATTGTGAAAAAAAATTTTAGTTGGAAGTGTCAAATTTTAATAAATTTATTTGAAACCAGCTTCGATTTTTTTGGATTTTGTTGAGTATTTTTGTTGTAGGGTCTATATTAGAGTAATTTTTTATGAAAATAACTTAAATTTCTAGGATTGTGAAAAAAATTTTAGTTGGAAGTGTCAAATTTTAATAAATTTATTTGAAACCAACTTCGATTTTTTTGGATTTTGTTGAATATTTTTGTTTGTAGGATGAATATTTGAGTAAATTTAGATGAAAAAATCGACAATTTATTGCATTGTGAAAAACAATTTTAGTTGGAAGTGTCAAATTTTAATAAATTTATTTGAAACCAACTTCGATTTTCCTCGACTATGTTGATTTTTTTTGATAGAGAAGCTTAATTTGAGTAATTTCAGTTGAAATTAACTTCGATTTTTTGGATTTTGTCACGATTTTTGTCAAATTTTAATAAATTTATTTGAAATCAACTTGGATTATTTTGGATTTTGTTGAGTATTTGTGTTGTAGGATCTATATTTGAGTAAATTTAGATGAAAATAACTTCAATTTTTTGGATTGTGAAAAAAATTTAGTTGGAAGTGTCAAATTTTAATAAATTTATTTGAAACCAACTTCGATTTTTTTGGATTTACTTGAGTATTTTTGTTGTAGGATGTATATTGGAGTAAATTTAGATGAAAATAACTTCAATTTTTTGGATTGTGAAAAAAAATTTACTTGGAAGTGAAAAATTTTAATAAATTTATTTGAAACCAACTTCGATTTTTTTGGATTTAGTTGAGTATTTTTGTTGTAGGATGTATATTTGAGTAAATTTAGATGAAAATAACGACAATTTAATGGATTGTGAAAAAAAAATTTAGTTGGAAGTGTCAAATTTTAATAAATTTATTTGAAACCAACTGCGATTTTTTTGGATTTAGTTGAGTATTTTTGTTGTAGGATCTATATTTGAGTAAATTTAGATGAAAATAACTTCAATTTTTTGGATTGTGAAAAAAATTTAGTTGGAAGTGTCAAATTTTAATAAATTTATTTGAAACCAACTTCGATTTTTTTGGATTTAGTTGAGTATTTTTGTTGTAGGATGTATATTTGAGTAAATTTAGATGAAAATAACGACAATTTATTGGATTGTGAAAAAAAATTTTAGTTGGAAGTGTCAAATTTTAATAAATTTATTTGAAACCAGCTTCGATTTTTTTGGATTTTGTTGAGTATTTTTGTTGTAGGGTCTATTTTAGAGTAATTTTTTATGAAAATAACTTAAATTTCTAGGATTGTGAAAAAAATTTTAGTTGGAAGTGTCAAATTTTAATAAATTTATTTGAAACCAACTTCGATTTTTTTTATTTTGTTGAGTATTTTGCTGTAGGATCTATATTAAGTAAATTTAGATGAAAATAAGTCAATTTTTTGGATTGTGAAAAAAATTTTAGTTGGAAGTGTCAAATTTTAATAAATTTATTTGAAACCAACTTCGATTTTTTTGGATTTTGTTGAGTATTTTTGTCTGTAGGATGAATATTTGAGTAAATTTAGATGAAAATATCGACAATTTATTGCATTGTGAAAAAAAATTTTAGTTGGAAGTGTCAAATTTTAATAAATTTATTTGAAATCAACTTGGATTATTTTGGATTTTGTTGAGTACTTTTATTGTAGGATCTATATTTGAGTAAATTTAGATGAAAATAACTTCAATTTTTTGGATTGTGAAAAAAATTTAGTTGGAAGTGTCAAATTTTAATAAATTTATTTGAAACCAACTTCGATTTTTTTGGATTTTGTTGAGTATTTTTGTTGTAGGATCTATATTTGAGTAAATTTAGATGAAAATAACTTCAATTTTAAGGAATGAGAAAAAAATTTTAATTGGAAGTGTCAAATTTTAATAAATTTATTTGAAACCAACTTCGATTTTTTTTTTATTTTAGTAGTAAGGCAAAGCCGATTCTAACCCAGGTCCTCTGAGGGGAGCGCGGGGGCGGGGGGGAAGTGAGGGCGCGCGGGGAAGTGCGGTGGAGGGAACTATGGGCGCGGGGAGAGCTGGGGAGTGGAAGACCGGTTGCGCGCGCACGAACCGCAGAGTGGGGGAAGCTGTAATCGTGGTGGGGATCAGTCCGGGCCGAGCCGCCGCGGAGACCTCTCCAGACCTGACCCATTGTTGGAAAATTTTCAGAGGGTCGTCCCCTCCCTCTAAAAATTTCTGGGGGCCGGGTCTTGTATGAAAAAATCTTTTTTTTCAGACTCGATCCGGCCCCCAGAAATTTTTTCCCCCAAATATTGGTTCTAAATCAGATCTACCGCCAGAATATTTTTTTCCAAACCAACCGAGCAAACAAATATGCATCATACATTCTAAAGCTACCAATTTTTCAAACTCCAGCAAACAAATATGCATCATGCATTCATAGCACTGTGAAGAAATGGTATCATCTCAGCGTTCCGATTTAACATCGCAGCATATCGCGCGATTACGCGTAATTTGACTCCTCTGGAGCAGTCGTGCAGGATGTCATTTTCGCGGCGCGAAGAACGTACGAATCACAGAAAGAATTATGCAGCGTCGGCAGAAATGTTTTTTCCATACATATATATGATATAAATTTTTCCCCAACGCAGAGAAATAATACTTTTTAGAAACGTTGAATCTTAAAATTAGGTGGTGAGAGAAGGAGGAAGGTGGGTAAATAAAATGTAGAGGAAAGAAGGAGGATGGATGACGAGTAAATAAAATTGAGAAGTAATGTATGTTCAAGAAATTATATTACGCGTAATTTGGCTCCTCTGGAGCAGTCGCGCAGGACGTCATTTTCGCGGCGCGAAGCACGTACGAATCACAGAAAGAATTATGTGGCGTCGACAGAAATGTTTTTCCCCAACACAGAGAAATAATACTTTTTAGAAACGTTGAATCTTAAAATTAGGTGGCGAGAAGGAGGAAGGCGGGTAAATAAAATGTAGAGGAAAGAAGGAGGATGGATGACGAGTAAATAAATAATACTTTTTAGAAACGTTGAATCTTAAAATTAGGTGGCGAGAAGGAGGAAGGTGGGTAAATAAAATGTAGAGGAAAGAAGGAGGATGGATGACGAGTAAATAAAATTGAGAAGTATTGTATGTTCAAGAAATTATATATTGTTACATAATAATAAATAAATAAAAGGAAAATATATATATTGTTACAAAGAATAATTGTACAATTTAACATCAACTGGATATCATTGGGCTAACAGAGACATGGGTGGAGGAAAAAACTGAGAGCAAGTAAAACACAAGCTATCAAACAAATTTCATTGGAAATTCCAGCTTGTAGAGAGATAGTGTTCCCTCAATAACAAATCTTATACGTGCGCGATATATGAGTCTAGAGTTTCATCGACGGCATCGCACCGCTATAACACGCTCACAAAATTTGAAAACGTCGTATCGATTTGCTGCGAGCGACATCGATAATATCATTCAAGGTACACGCCAGCAGTTCACAATCAACAAGAGATTTACCATCAAAATATTCACTATCGCATATGGCTTTAGCAGCGCAGCATGAGTCTAAAGTTTCATCGATGGTATCACACAGCTGTAACACGCTCACAAAATTTGAAAACTTCGTATCGACATAATGTATAGTTTCATAAAGCTGCATATATACATGATTGATACAGCGCTCGAGATTAAATAAACAGATTAATGTAGCAGGTTTTAAATATAGCGACTTATTATGCCGCATCATCTTTACCATTTGCGAATTATACATTACACAAAATTCCACCACCAAATCATTAATCTGTAGTGATGATCCGCTTGACCGCATGCGCTGCTCGATGTCGGTACGTTTTTCAATTAATCCTTTCCATGTTGGAATAGACAATATCAACCGATTCCCTCGATTGTCGCCGAGAACGATTTCTACTTGTGTTATAGGCCGCACACTGATTCCGATTTCCAAGTACTTATATGCCGTAGATGTTAGCGCATATCTTCTAACCATGATGCGAGCTGTGTAATGGGAGCTAAAAAAGAACAATAAAAGTTATGAAAATGATCACTACCAAGGATCGAGAAAACACAACTAAAAATCATGAGAGGATATGAAAAAAATTATATCATACCTGTTAGATGTAGTCGTAATGTTTGAACATGCATTATCGTCTGCGATTATTGGTGTGTAATAATTCCCAACACTAGCGTTATACATTTTTGGAGCACTGTGCTTGTATATGTCGAACGTCACTGGAGAGCTACTGAGCGATTAATGTAACACCACACGAGGAGCTGGATTAAATAGAGGTGCATAGCACCATCCCCTCCATAGAATATTGGGATGGGTCATCAGTTTTTGCATGCAATGCATTCGAGGGAGAACATCATAGCATATCACACGATTGCAATTTCAGTTCCCATCCTCAAGATTAAAAGTTTCGACACATGTTGAATGTAACAGCATCAGCAGAAACTGGGATAATGGAAGAATTCGCGCAAGTAGAACGCAAAATGTTGGAACAATCTGAACGATTGTTTTTGCAACATCGGCAAAAAATATTTTTTCCATACATATATGTGATGGAAATGAGGAAAGAAGGAGGATGGAAGACTTGACACGTGTCGAATGTAATATAATACTTTTGGAAGCGTCAAATCTTAGAATTATGTGATGTTGGTAGAAACTGTGTCGGATGATTTTTACACACTAATTCGTCATACGTGTGTCACAGAAGGAGGATGGAAGACTTGACACGCGTCGAATGTAATATAATACCTTTGGAAGCGTCGAATCTTAGAATTATGCGGTGTTGGTAGAAACTGTGTCGGATGATTTTTTGCACACTAATTCGTCATATGTGTATCACATGGAATCTTCGTTTTTGCATGCAATGCATTCGAGGGAGAAACACTGAAAGAGTTCAACAGAGATACCAAATCGCTGCACAAGCTATAAAAGCATGCTCTACTCTGCACAAAGCCTCAAATCGTTGCATCGTGTTGCATAGAAAAAGACATTACATTTACACTCTATCAATGATCATGGAAGAATTCGCGCAAGTAGAACGCCAATTGTCAGATCAATCTGAACGATTGATTTCACGGGAAGAATACCTCACGTGGGAAGAACGGTGCAACGAGTGTATCGAATCGTTGGAAGAACTTAGCCGAGTAAAACGTCCTCGATTATCGATTGGTGTTCGGCAATCATTGGTTGCTCGAATCGCGCGACTCGAAGGACTGAAGCTGTCGTTGCGTGGACGTTTCATGCGTGAAGGTGCCGGGCATTCGAGCACAGGACTTTCATGGCGTGAAATAGACACTGCATTCGAAAGCCGCATATTAACTGGTGTCGTGCTAAATTCCAACTACATCGAACCGCGCAACTTCCTCAAGGATGCGGAGACCATTGTGTTGGAACATGTACGAGATGCTTTGAGGAAACATCTGAACCTCAAAGTGAATACAATGTTCAATGGTGAATTTGTTGCGGGGGACAAGCATGCTTGTAAAAGCATCAATACCCGAAACTGTGAACTCTTCGGTACATCTGATCTACATGAGTGGTACCAGCGATGTGTCATCGAACCCACCCTGTCATCGCTGGAAGAGTTCCAGGAACGCGACAGTGGATGGGCATTGACGAGAATCCTCAATCTGACTGTCAATGTCAACAAGTATAATCCACTGCATGCAGGGTGTCACCACAAGTTGCCACGAGAATTATTGCTGAAGAAAGCGACGATTAGCATACAATCCTCAGACAACGCCTGTTTCGCATGGGCAGTGGTTGCCGCACTACATCCTGTCGAAAGACATGTTGACCGTCCAAGTTCATACCCCAATTATGACACCATATTAAATCTCCATGGCATTGAGTTTCCAATGTCCATGAAACAGATTGGGAAGTTTGAACAGCTGAACAACATCTCGGTCAATGTGTACAGCTTCGAGGAGCGATTGGAGAAGAAGACCGAGAAGATAATTGTCGCAGTGTTTCCACTGCATCTCACTAGCTGCAAGAGGGATCGACATGTCAATCTGCTCTACACACCAAATAAAGAGCATGGGGATGTAGGGCACTTTGTACTAATCAAGGACTTGTCCAGGCTGGTGAGCATGCAGCTGAGCAAGCATGGGAAAAAGAAATTCATCTGTGATCGGTATGTATATAAACTTGCGAAATGTTGAAATGTTGAAATGTTGAAATGTCACGCGAAAAAAATTAAAGAAAAAATTTTGGTTTTTGCAGATGTCTGCACTACTTTGGATCCGTCGAGAAGTTGGAGATGCATTCGCTAGACTGTGGAAAAATGAATGATTGTGCAATTCTGCTGCCCAGCGAAAACAACAACTTGCTCAGTTTTAAGAACCACTGCATGAAGGAGCGGCTCCCTTTCGTGGTTTATGCAGATCTCGAATGCATCATCGAGAAAACGGGGAACAATCGAATGGGTGATGATAAATTACACACATATCAACACCATAAAGTGCATAGCATTGCATATTATATGCATTGTTCATATGATACATCACTGTCGATATATCGATGTCGCCGCAATGTGAATTGTATTTCATGGTTCGTCGACGAATTAAAACATTTTTCAAATTTTGCCAAGCCCATTCTAACCAATAATGCTTCCATGGAAAAGTTGACGAAAGACCAGTGGGCGACATTTCGCAATGCGTCACATTGTCATATTTGTGAAGAGCCATTTGAGGCTGGTGATAAACGAGTTCGCGATCATTGCCATTTATCCGGACGGTTTAGAGGACCTGCACATTCGGAGTGCAATTTAAAATATAAAAATGCGTTTTACATCCCCATAGTTTTTCATAATTTATCAGGCTATGATTCACATTTCATTATCGAAGAAATATCTACCGCTTTCAAAGGTCGTGTTGACGTATTGCCTATAACTAAGGAAAAGTATATTTCGTTCACAAAAAATGTCGAAGATCAGGTTGAATCAGACCTGCGAAATTGTATTAAATTGCGATTCATCGATTCGTACAAATTTCTCAATACCAGTCTCGACAAATTAGCATCTTTTCTTAGCACAAATAAATTAAAAATTTTACGATCCCAATTTGAAACATTGTCCATTGAAGATCTCAATTTATTAACGCGAAAGGGTGTCTTTCCATACGAATATCTTGATTGTGTAGACAAGCTGCAGGATCCATGCTTACCACCGCGCGAGTCATTCTACAGTTCGTTAACGGGTGAGACTGTATCCGAAAGTGATTACGCGCACGCTGAGACTGTTTGGCAACGTTTCGGGATTAAAACCTTGGGCGAATACGGCGACTTGTATTTGAAAACAGATGTCTTGTTGTTGGCAGATATTTTTGAAAATTTTCGCGAAAGTTGTATCAAGAGTTATGGATTAGATTCAGCACATTATTATACATTACCTGGTTTCACATGGGATGCCATGCTAAAACATACCAAAATTACATTCGAATTGCTCACTGATGTTGATATGGTCATGTTTATCGAACGCGGTATACGTGGGGGTTTAAGTCAATGTTCTGGAAGATATGCACATGCCAATAACAAGTACATGTCATCTTACGATGCGTCGGAACAATCATCATACTTGATGTACTTTGACGTAAACAATTTGTATGGATGGGCAATGTGTCAGGCCCTGCCATATGCCCAATTTCAATGGGTCGAAGATGTCGCAAATTTTGATGTGTCTTCAATCGCTGTCGATTCGCCCACGGGATACATTCTCGAGGTAGATCTAGAATATCCGCAACGTCTGCATGATGCTCATGCTGATCTACCATTCTGCCCGACGCGTGCCAAACCGCCAGGCAGCAGACAGGAAAAGTTACTCGCGACATTATACGATAAGCAGCGTTACATTATCCATTATCGCAACCTGCAGCAGTGTACGCGTCACGGTCTTCGTATTACAAAGATACACCGCGTGCTTCAATTCGCGCAATCTCCCTGGCTCCGCGATTACATCGAACTAAATACACGGTTCAGAACAGATGCGACAAACGATTTTGAAAAAAATTTATACAAATTGATGAACAACGCGGTATTTGGTAAAACTATGGAAAACGTGCGAAATCACGTGGATGTAAAACTTTTAACACAATGGGATGGACGATATGGCGCAGAGGCAATGATCGCTAAACCGAATTTCCACAGCAGAAGTGTATTTTCGGAAAATTTAATAGCTGTTGAATTGCGAAAAGTCGAGGTGAAATTCAACAAACCGATATATGTGGGTATGTGCATTCTGGACATATCAAAAATTTGTTTGTATGAATTTCATCATGAGTACATGTCTCCCCTGCACAGACAAAATTGTAAAATTCTATACACAGACACAGACAGTCTCATTTATCATATTCAGTGTGAAGATATCTATGAAACTATGAAATACAATATCGATAGATTTGACACATCCGATTATCCTATCAACAATCCATATAATATGCCGCGCTTAAATAAGAAGGTTCCAGGGTTGATGAAGGATGAAAATAATGGTGCGATAATGACCGAATTCGTAGGTCTTAGAGCGAAAATGTATGCACTTCGCGTAGACGGTAAAAAAGACACAAAAAAGGCGAAAGGCGTCAAGACCAACGTCATAGCCAGAACGATAACTTTCGACGACTACGCGCAGTGTTTGCAATGGGAGATCGAAATGGTTCGCAGACAATCATGTATACGGTCTAAATTGCACAAAGTGTACACCATTTCGGAATCCAAAATCGCTCTAAGTCCACACGACGACAAGCGGTATATCGTACCTGATTCGATCGACACTCTGCCCTGGGGACATTACAAAATTCCATTGTAAAAAAAATATTGATGTAAAATAGAAAATTATTTTGTATTTATTGTATAATATAACATGTATGGAAATTATTATAAATAGTGGAATTATTGCATATGTATCATTGTACATTTACATATGTATATGTATATCATTGTATTTATTGAACCATGTATTATTTTACAATACATTATTTTTCACTATCCATGAATTGTGTGATTTATCAAACCCCAACCACTTAACGTATACCTTATCCCCCTTCCTACGCAACACTTTTTCCACTAGATATACATCAGGATCGGTGACGCGTTGCAGCTCGTATTCATAGAATCCTCCAGCAACAGGTTTTCCACAAGAATCGATGAGCAGATACGTCGCGGGATTAGTTGTCTGTACTTTCGCTATCTTGAACACCTCCGTTGTCCAATTCGGTGTATAGCCTTTATCGAATATGGTTTTGAATTTGCTCACACGCACAAACTCGCCCAATTTGAATCTCGCTGGAGCAGCAATCTTTATGTTGCCGTATATGGTGGCTAGCAGCTTATCGGCGATCGCAGGGGTAACATCGCGAGGACACATTTTGATGGTTCTATGTTTTCGTGCGTTATATTCTGAAAGTAGACGCGGTAGCGCATCGATCCATTTATAGGTTCCATTGAGCGTAAACAGTTTCCACATATTGTTCTTCAAAGTTCGATTGAAACGTTCTACGACGGAGGCCTTCATCACCGAATACGTCGAATAATGATTAATGTCATGCTTTGTCAAGAGTTTCTGCACATCGGTGTTGTAAAATTCTTTTCCATGATCGGTTTGCAAATTTTTTGGATATCGATCTCTAAATATCTTTGCAAACGCTTTAGTCACCTCTGCACCACTTTTAGTCTTGTGAATCGAACGTGTATGGTATCACTATGAACGTGTATCGAACATGAATCGTACAACTATGAACGCTAATCGAACGTGAATTGTACCACTCTGAACGTGAATTGAACATGTATGATACCACTCTGAACGTGAATTGAACGTGAATCGTACTACTCTGAACATCTATCGAACATGTATCGTACCACTTTGAACATCTATCGAACGTATATCGAACCGCTCTAAACGTGAATTGAACGTGAATCGTACCACTCTGAACGTGAATCGAACGTGTATCGAACCACTTTGAACATCTATCGAACGTGTATGATACCATTTTGATACGAAAGCTATAGCTGATGCTGTCGACGAAGAAGAAGAAGATGATGCATCCCATATCGTTTACGTTAAAGGGGTGCAGAAATGCAGCTGGCTTGCGGATTTCCTGGATGAAAATACGAGAGCGAACGTGATCATTGAGACGTTGGACATTGACTACGACGATATCAAATCTGTTGTTCAGCTGTTCAAACTTCCCAATCTGTTTCATGGACATTGGAAACTCAATGCCATGGAGATTTAATATGGTGTCATAATTGGGGTATGAACTTGGACGGTCAACATGTCTTTCGACAGGATGTAGTGCGGCAACCACTGCCCATGCGAAACAGGCGTTGTCTGAGGATTGTATGCTAATCGTCGCTTTCTTCAGCAATAATTCTCGTGGCAACTTGTGGTGACACCCTGCATGCAGTGGATTATACTTGTTGACATTGACAGTCAGATTGAGGATTCTCGTCAATGCCCATCCACTGTCGCGTTCGTTGAGCAAGTATGCATGGGCGTTGCCGCTCAAGACTAAAAGTGGTGTTGAGGTGACTAAAGCGTTTGCAAATATATTTAGAGATCGATATCCAAAAAATTTGCAAATTGATCAAGGAAAAGAATTTTACAACGTCGATGTGCAGAAACTCTTGACAAAACATGATATTAATCATTATTCGACGTATTCGGTGATGAAGGCCTCCGTCGTAGAACGTTTCAATCGAACTTTGAAGAACAATATGTGGAAACTGTTTACGCTCAATGGAACCTATAAATGGACCGATGCGCTACCGCGTCTACTTGCAGAATATAACGCACGAAAACATAGAACCATCAAAATGTGTCCTCGCGATGTTACCCCTGCGATCGCCGATAAGCTGCTAGCCACCGTATACAGCAATATAAAGATCGCTGCTCCAGCGAGATTCAAATTGGGCGAGTTTGTGCGCGTAAGCAAATTTAAAACCATCTTCGATAAAGGCTATACGCCGAATTGGACAACGGAGGTGTTCAAGATAGACAAAGTACAGGCAACTAATCCCGCGACGTATCTGCTCGTCGATTCCTGTGGAAAACCAGTCGCCGGAGGATTCTATGATCACGAGCTGCAGCGCGTCACCGATCCTGATGTGTATCTGGTGGAAAAAGTGTTGCGTAGGAAGGGGGATAAGGTATACGTTAAGTGGCTGGGGTTTGATAAATCACACAATTCATGGATAAATAAAAATAATGTATTGTAAAAAAATAAATGCATGGTTCAATAAAAATAATGTATTGGTAAAATAAATACATGTGTACAATTTTATTTGATATAATTCCACTATTTATAAGGATGAGTTAATAAATACAATTGTATGTTCTATACATGTATGTACAGTCAGTGTCTGTATACAGAATTTTACAATTTTGAGCGAGCAGGGGAGACATGTACTCATAATGTCGCGTGCACTGCTACAGGTTGCGATAGTGGATAATGTAACGCTGCTTATCGTATAATATCGCGAGTAACTTGTTCTGTCTGCTACCAGGTGGTTTGGCACGCGTCGGGCAGAACGGTAGATCTGCATGAGCATCATGCAGCCGTTGCGGATATTCCAGATCTATTTAGACGATACACGTTCAGAGTGGTACCATGCACGTTCGATTCACGTTCGATACACGTTCAGAGTGATACCATACACGTTCAATTCACGTTCGATAGATGTTCAAAATGGTACCATACACGTTCGATAGATGTTCAAAGTGGTTCGATACACGTTCGATTCACGTTCAGAGTGGTACGATTCACGTTCAATTCACGTTTAGAGCGGTTCGATATACGTTCGATAGATGTTCAAAGTGGTACGATACATGTTCGATAGATGTTCAGAGTAGTACGATTCACGTTCAATTCACGTTCAGAGTGGTATCATACATGTTCAATTCACGTTCAGAGTGGTACAATTCACGTTCGATTAGCGTTCATAGTTGTACGATTCATGTTCGATACACGTTCAGAGTGATACCATACACGTTCGATTCACGTTCGATTCACGTTCGATTCATGTTCAAAGTGGTGCAATTCACGTTCGATTCACGTTCAGAGTGGTGTGATACACGTTCAATACACGATCAAAGTGGTTCAATATACGTTCGATAGATGTTCAAAGTGGTTCGATACGTTCCTTCTTCGCACCATGAAAATGACCTCATCCTGCACGACTGCTCCAGAGGAGTCAAATTACGCGTAATCGCGCGATACGCTGCGATGTTAAATTGGAACGCTTTAGAATGCTGCATATTTGTTTGAAAAAATATGTGTGTTTTCTACGTAATGGTTCGCTGAATCATTGATTAAAAATTATTATTTTTCTGCGTTTGGGGAGAAAGTATCTGTTGGTTTGGAAAAAATATTCTGGCGGTAGATCTGATTTAAAAAAATATTTGGGGAAAAAAATTTCTGTGGTTGGATCGAGTCTGAAAAAAGTTTTATTTCATACAAGACCCGACCCCAGAAATTTTTTAGAGGATCCGATAAAGTATTAAACAATTTCAGCTTTATAATGGTTTGAAAAAAAATATTTGGGGGTCGTCCGCTTCCTCGGTTAGATATGAAAATATTTTCGGGGGTCATTCCCCCTCTAAAAACACATGTCTAGCGGTGGGTCAATCCCAGAAATTTTTAGAGGGAGGGGACGACCCTCTGCGGAAATTTCTGCCGGTGGGTCAGGTCTGGAGAGATCTCCGCGGCGGCTCGGCCCGGACTGATCCCCTCCACGATTGCGGCTTCCCCCACTCTGCGGTTCGTGCGCGCGCAACCGGTCTTCCACTCCCCAGCTCTCCCCGCGCCCATAGTTCCCTCCACCGCACTCCCCCGCGCGCCCTCACTTCCTCCCCCCGCCCCGCGCTCCCCTCAGAGGACCTGGGTTAGAATCGGCTTTGCCTTACTACTTATTTTGTCGAGTATTTTTGTTGTAGGATGTGTATTTGAGTAAATTTAGTTGAAAATAACTACTATTTTTTGGATTGTGAAAAAAATGTTAGTTGGAAGTGTTAAATTTTAATAAATTTATTTGAAACCAACTTCGATTTTTTTAGATTTTGTTGAGTATTTTTGTTGTAGGATCTATATTTGAGTAAATTTAGATGAAAATAACTTCGTTTTTTTGGATTGTGAAAAAAATTTAGTTGGAAGTGTCAAATTTTAATAAATTTATTAGAAACCAACTTCGATTTTTTTGGATTTAGTTGAGTATTTTTGTTGTAGGATGTATATTGGAGTAAATTTAGATGAAAATAACTTCAATTTTTTGGATTGGGAAAAAATTGTAGTTGGAAGTGTCAAATTTTAATAAATTTATTTGAAACCAACATCGATTTTTTTGGATTTTGTCGAGTATTTTTTTGTAGGATGTATATTTGAGTAAATTTAGATGAAAATAACGACAATTTTTTGGATTGTGAAAAAAAAATTTATTTGGAAGTGTCAAATTTTAATAAATTTATTTGAAACCAACTTCGATTTTTTTGGATTTTGTCGAGTATTTTTGTTGTTGGATGTATATTTGAGTAAATTTAGATGAAAATAACGACAATTTTTTGGATTGTGAAAAAAAATTTTAGTTGGAAGTGTCAAATTTTAATAAATTTATTTGGAACCAACTTCGATTTTTTTGGATTTTGTTGAGTATTTTTGTTGTAGGATCTATATTTGAGTAAATTTAGATGAAAATAACTTCAATTTTAAGGATTGAGAAAAAATTTTTAGTTGGAAGTGTCAAATTTTAATAAATTTATTTGAAACCAACTTCGATTTTTTTGGATTTTGTTGAGTATTTGTGTTGTAGGATGTATATTTGAGTAAATTTAGATGAAAATAACGACAATTTATTGGATTGTGAAAAAAAATTTTAGTTGGAAGTGTCAAATTTTAATAAATTTATTTGAAACCAACTTCGATTTTTTTGGATTTTGTTGAATATTTTTGTTTGTAGGATGAATATTTGAGTAAATTTAGATGAAAATATCGACAATTTATTGCATTGTGAAAAAAAATTTTAGTTGGAAGTGTCAAATTTTAATAAATTTATTTGAAACCAACTTCGATTTTCCTCGACTATGTTGAGTTTTTTTGATAGAGAAGCTTAATTTGAGTAATTTCAGTTGAAATTAACTTCGATTTTTTGGATTTTGTCACGATTTTTGTCAAATTTTAATAAATTTATTTGAAATCAACTTGGATTATTTTGGATTTTGTTGAGTATTTTTGTTGTAGGATCTATATTTGAGTAAATTTAGATGAAAATAACGTCAATTTTTTGGATTGTGAAAAAAATTTAGTTGGAATTGTCAAATTTTAATAAATTTATTTGAAACCAACTGCGATTTTTTTGGATTTAGTTGAGTATTTTTGTTGTAGGATCTATATTTGAGTAAATTTAGTTGAAAATAACTACTATTTTTTGGATTGTGAAAAAAATGTTAGTTGGAAGTGTTAAATTTTAATAAATTTATTTGAAACCAACTTCGATTTTTTTAGATTTTGTTGAGTATTTTTGTTGTAGGATCTATATTTGAGTATATTTAGATGAAAATAACTTCGTTTTTTTGGATTGTGAAAAAAATTTAGTTGGAAGTGTCAAATTTTAATAAATTTATTTGAAACCAACTTCGATTTTTTTGGATTTAGTTGAGTATTTTTGTTGTAGGATGTATATTGGAGTAAATTTAGATGAAAATAACTTCAATTTTTTGGATTGGGAAAAAATTGTAGTTGGAAGTGTCAAATTTTAATAAATTTATTTGAAACCAACATCGATTTTTTTTGGATTTTGTCGAGTATTTTTTTGTAGGATGTATATTTGAGTAAATTTAGATGAAAATAACGACAATTTTTTGGATGGTGAAAAAAAATTTTATTTGGAAGTGTCAAATTTTAATAAATTTATTTGAAACCAACTTCGATTTTTTTTTATTTTGTCGAGTATTTTTGTTGTTGGATGTATATTTGAGTAAATTTAGATAAAAATAACGACAATTTTTTGGATTGTGAAAAAAAATTTTAGTTGGAAGTGTCAAATTTTAATAAATTTATTTGAAACCAACTTCGATTTTTTTGGATTTTGTTGAGTATTTTTGTTGTAGGATCTATATTTGAGTAAATTTAGATGAAAATAACTTCAATTTTAAGGATTGAGAAAAAATTTTTAGTTGGAAGTGTCAAATTTTAATAAATTTATTTGAAACCAACTTCGATTTTTTTTGATTTTGTTGAGTATTTGTGTTGTAGGATGTATATTTGAGTAAATTTAGATGAAAATAACGACAATTTATTGGATTGTGAAAAAAAATTTTAGTTGGAAGTGTCAAATTTTAATAAATTTATTTGAAACCAACTTCGATTTTTTGGATTTTGTAGCGTATTTTTGTTGTAGGGTCTATATTAGAGTAAATTTTGATGAAAATAACTTCAATTTTTAGGATTGTGAAAAAAAATTTAGTTGGAAGTGTCAAATTTTAATAAATTTATTTGAAACCAACTTCGATTTTTTTGGATTTTGTCGAGTATTTCTGTTGTAGGATGTATATTTGAGTAAATTTAGTTGAAAATAACTACAATTTTTTTGGATTGTGAAAAAAAATTATAGTTGGAAGTGTCAAATTTTAATAAATTTATTTGAAACCAATTTCGATTTTTCTCGACTATGTTGAGTGTCACGTCCCGGGTGAAGGTCTTTGGGAAAATGACATATGGGGGTTTTATTCGAAGGGAATGCAGGCGCGAATGCCAGATTCGTGGCACTGCGGAGAGTAGGATGCAGGCGCGAATGCCAGATTCGTGGCACTGCGGAGAGTAGGATGCAGGCGCGAATGCCAGATTCGTGGCACTGCGGAGAGTAGGAATTCAGGCGCGAATGCCAGATTCGTAGCCCTAAGGCGTGAAGGATTCGGGCGCGAATGCCAGATTCGTAGCTCCGAACGACCAGGGAAGGTTTGGACTGTAATCCCTCCGGTAATGACACCCGTTAGAACACTTTGTTTTTGTTTTGGTGGATTTTAACGTTGCACTTAACTAGAAGGAATATTTCCGAGAAGTATGTCTAGACATATGGCTGTACGCAGCCTATGTAGAAGTACGCCGAGTAAACACTATAAGAAACTCTATGCTCCGGTATCGCGAGCTGAAATCAGCTGTTGCACTGGTTTGTTTTGGTTTGGTGGCTTTCGTAGTTGGAGGATCTTTACAATGATTCGAAACGTTATTTTAGAGACAAGAGCGATTGTTTATTTTTATAGCACTTGGTAAAAATATATATATATATTGATGCTTTTGACGTTAGCATCTGCACGGGGACATTTATATGAACAATAATCAATGACAATTTATATGTATGAATGTGAGATATGTGAGTAATAGCAATGATATTTATATAATGGACTAAGAATTAGCAATGATGATATAACATATAATAAGCGTCTAGCGGTAGACGATTATGTAAATTGCAATAAGCATAAGCAATAAAGGGAATAGATATAGAATAAGCAATAATGAAATAGCAATATATTAGATAATATGAATGGAGATGATACGCACTAAAGAAATAAGTAAATGTAATCGCTTACGATTGATGTCGTCGATAATTGAACTGAGTCTAACACTTTTATATAAAAGTATGCGCGACTGTCAACTATAACACTCCTTCGTGGGAAGTTTCCGTAGAAGAAGCTCTGTGGCCGTTTTGGGCCTTGTATTTATACTATTGTCGGGATTGTTAGGGACGAAGAGTGTGCGCGGTATGCACCTTGACTGATCTTTGAAGATGCGACGCATTACGGCTTATTAATAGTTTTGTGTTTAGGGGTTTTATATGGCCTTGTCTTGTACTGGTAATGAGTGAAGGGTATGTGCGATGTGTTCCATGGCACGTACGCCAAATCTGCGTCGCGGTAATGATCACGTGTTGATCATGAGGGTAAATATGCGTCGCATTTACATTATAAATAGATTTAGTTTTCAGGTGTTTTTACATGTAGGCTTTCGAAGCTGAATACTCAACCCATTTGGTGGAGTTTGGGATGTCGTATCGGATAGGGGTAAACGGGGTACTGACTTCTTTGGTCATAGAGAGGACATGAGACATAGTCTCGATTTAAGAGAGGGTTTTAAAGACGAGGGATTTGTTTGAAGTAGATTTGGAGGGAAGTGGTCATGCCACGTAAGTCGAAGAGGGGATTTGGAGGTCGTCGCTGACCATCTTGAGATGGGGACCGCTAAGGTACATCGTCAAGGCGATCAGCGATTATGGATTGACCGCTCCGAGATGGGGACCGCTAAGGTGCATCGTCCAAACGGTCTGGTATCTGGATTGACCGTTTAGAGATAGGGACCACTAAGGTATATCGTCTAAACGATCGGTTGGGTTTGAAAAAGGGGTAAGGCTTAAGTATGAGGGTTTTTGATGGAGTTGTGGATTGATTTGTGAGGAAGTGGTGTTAAAATACCGCGCGAAAAATAGTGGGACATCACACCTCCCCCCTTATATGAAGAAATTTTTACATTTCTTAACATAAGGTTTGGGTGGTTTGGAATGAGAAAAAATTTTGAGCGAAATATAGTGGGACATCACACCTCCCCCTTTATATGAAGAAATTTTTATATTTCTTAACATAAGGTTTGGGTGGTTTAAAACAAAAATAAAACATAAGGCCTATTTGGCGAGAAAAAAGAAAGAAAGAAAAACAAAAGATAAGGCCTGTTTGGCGTGGAAAAATGTAAAAACAAAAGATAAAGCCGGTTTGGCGTTTTGAAAAAAAAAAAAAAAAATTTAATAAAAGGTAAGTGGTTGGGTGGTTTATGTACAGGGGACTATATACAAGGTTAGGGAAGGAATTTTAGGAGCGGTGTAGGGTATAGGATTGGGGTTGGTTCGGGAGGGAGTCGTCGCCGCTCAGGAGGAAGGTGAGGTCTTGACCGCTTTGGTAAAGGTCATCAAACCATCTTAAAAACTCGGGTGTCAGCTCCTCGTGTCCTGTGACCTTTGTTGCTGACCCCGTGTCCAAGATTTCAACCGCTCCTGGCCAAGGCGGGATGGTGGAGGGGATCAGGTTTTTAGGAGGTTGGGACGGAGTTTGGGAGGGAGTTGGGAGTGGCTGTATGAGTATTTTACTCTCCGCGCACTCACGGGTGGGGGAATCGCTAGGGGGCTGAGGCGTCCTTTTTGGCGTTGTCGGGGGGGGAGTCCTCGATGGTGATGGTCTCCACTGCTGGTGTTCCCTCTCGTATGATTATAAACTCGGTTATTGAAGGGAGGAGGGGGGTGGTGCTTCTCTCTTCCCTCGTAGCCTCTCGGCGCAGCCACCGCAGGTGCGAGAGCTTTCTTGCGGCTCCCCCTCCCTTCGGTCCAGGCCTTGGTACGCTGCCCTTTCCCCATCGGTTGGGCATGTTTGGTTATATGTTGTTTGATTGATATCGTTTGATTGATATCGTTTCTAGATAAAGAAATTAGCGTATTAACACATGAATCGTTATTAATTATCAGCCGGGGTTATCGCGTACGCGACCAAGGCGCGCTTTGTTCGCGTGTATTATTCGGGTTTTGCCCTTCCATGATATCTTTAGGTTTTGGGAGGGAATAACCTCTATTATTGTGTGCGGACCGAAGTATTGGTCCCCGAATTTTCCTTTACGTGGTTCTATAAGTACGAAAACGGAATCGCCCGGTCGGAAGGTCTGTTCGTTTATGTGTTGGTCATAATATTTTTTGTAACGAAGTTTAGATTCTTTTAATTTTTCTGCAGCGGCAGTTTGCAGTTCTTGTACCCTCGCGTTTAGCCTTGAGAGGTAATGATTATAAGTTTCGTTTTCAAAATCTTCGGGCATCCTTGTTCGGCTGGGTACCCGAGCTATTTTCCCGAACACTAACTCGTGCGGTGTGTAACCAGTGCCTTCGTGGACGCTGGTATTATAACAGAACGCGGCCAAGTCTGTCCATTCGTCCCAGTCACTGTGCTTACTTATAAACATTTTCAAATATTCCGTTAGGACGAGATGCGATCGTTCTAGAGAGCCGTTAGTCTGTGGGTGAAAAGCTGTGGTTCTGAATTGTTCGATTTTAAACTTTTTCGCGATAGCTTTCATGAAGTTACTAGTGAAATTTGCTCCTTGGTCGGTGAGGATGGCTCTGGGAGCTCCGAACTGACAGATAAATTTCTTTATGAACGCATCTGCAACCTTTAGTGATGTGGTGTGTTTAAGAGGTACGCATACGAAGTATTTTGTTAGTAAGTCTTGCATTGTTAATATATAGGTGTTCCCTTCTCTCGTGGTAGGTAACGGTCCTACGATGTCCAATGCAATCTTGTCGAAGGCTTGTCCAGGCGTGTCAGTTAGAATCATCGGTTGCCTGGTTTTAACACGGACAAGTTTCTTCCGCTGACAGTCCTCGCATGTTCTAATATAGTCTTCCACGGCTTTTTTCATTCCTTTCCAAAAGTAATGGTGTCGAATTCGGTTATACGTTTTGGTTACTCCCTTGTGTCCGCCTAAGGCAGATGCGTGATTTTCTTTAATAATGGTTAGGTGTTCTGATTCCTCTGGTATTCGTACTGCTTGTAAACATATGGTGACGCTGATGTCCTCTTTGTTAACGGCTTCGAGGATACCCGTAATGACATTTTGCCAGCTTAATTGATCCAAGTTCGATGTTTTGGCTATACTGAAGGATTGTATTTGAAGCTCGTGTACCGTATATTTAAGGTAGGAAAGGGCTTTGCCCCAGGTAGTCATAGTTAGTGGTGTACTTTGTGTTTCTTTAACAACCAGCCCTATAAAGATTTGCCCCTTTTTGTGAGTTACGTGGGCCCTACCCAGTGGGAGATCGCCAGGTATTGTCAGGATTCCCGTTTCCTGTAGTTCTTTCGCTCCGTTGTCGCAAGGTTTTCCATCTACGCTTAAGAAGAAAACAAGCGTTTCTTTTCGTAAGAACAATGGGTCGCGACTGATTAATGGTATTATTTGGATATCTCGCTCGGGATCAGCTTCATATGCTGCGTCTAAAGAGTCGTTTAATCCAATTATCGAAGATTCCGAGTCTGATTCATCCGATGAGTTGGAATCCATCTCGGGGTCAAGGTCGTTTTCCTCCTGCGGTGTTGGCGATTGTGGAGGTGAAATAATAGGGGCGTCCGCTAACTCTGTTTCTTCTTCCTGACTTACTTCATCTTCTTCGCTACTCATTGGTTCCGGCGGGTCTACCGAGAGCGGATCTGGTGGGTTTACTGCACTGGTCAACCTTTGGCGCACCTTCCTGGGCGGCTGTACTCTGGTAGGTTTTGCTCTTGGGCGAGTTTTATACGTGGGTCTAGTCGATGGCTTGGTGAGTCGGGGCCTCCCGGGACCTCGTTTAGCCGGGGGCTGATCTTCCCAGTCGTCATCAGCTTCCTCTCGTGGTCGTACTGGATATGCCTCCACTGTGGGAGGATTGCGGGATAATGCATCGGCCAGCTTGTTACTTTTGCCTGGTTGATAACGGATTTCGTATTCATATTCGGCCAATTTTAGCCGCCACCTAACGAGACGCGACGTAGGGTCTTTTACCTTGTGTAGCCAAATCAACGGTTGATGGTCAGTAAATAAAATGAATTTCCGTCCATATAGGTAGGGTCGAAAGTATCTGACGCAATATACAATGGCTAAAAGTTCTTTCTCTATTGTTGAGTAGTTCGTTTCTGCTTTATTCAGAACACGGGAGGCGTACGCGATCGGTAATTCCTTTTCGTTGGCAGTCTGACTCAATATTCCTCCTATAGCGAATTCGGAAGCATCGGTGGTAACGTGGAATTCCAGGTCAAAATTTGGATATTGCAGGATAGGTTCTTTTTGTAATGCTAACCTTAAATGGTCAAAAGCCGTCTTTTGGGACGGTCCCCACTCAAATATTGTGTCTTTCTTTAATAATTTGGTTAGCGGGCGAGCTATTTTGGAAAATTCCGGGATAAACCTCCTATAATATCCGGTTAGTCCAAGGAATTGTTTAATTCCTTTTGGTGTATTTGGTGCCGGGTAGTTTCGGACGGCTTCAATTTTCCCCTGATCGGGTTTTACCCCTTGCTCGGTAATTATGTGACCTAAGTACGCGACTTCCTTGTGTAGGAACTTACATTTTGAAGGTTGGAGTTTGAGCTTCGCTTCTCGCAAACGGTGAGCAAGTTTCTTAAATTTAATTAAGTGCTCAGTAAGGGAACTTGCGTAAAGGACGATGTCGTCCAAATATACGAACATTTCGGTGCCCTGGAGTCCAGTAAGGGTATGATCCATTAGACGTTGGAAGGTAGCTGGCGCATTACAGAGTCCGAATGGCATCCTTTTAAATTCATAGTGTCCATGTGGCGTGGAAAAAGCTGTTTTATGTGCGTCTTCAGGTTTCATAGGTATTTGGTGAAATCCCGAAGCAAGATCGAACACGGAAAAGTATTTGGCTCCCCCCAATTGGTCCAATATTTCGTTGATATTAGGAATTGGGTAAGCGTCGGGAACGGTCTTTTTGTTTAGGTCCCTAAAATCGAGTACCATTCGCCATAGGATTTCTCCATCGGGTCCTGGTTTCTTAGACACAATCCAGATTGGTGAATTGTAAGGTGATAATGAGGGCTTTATAATTTCTTGGTCTAATAATTTTTGTACTTGCTTCTCGATTTCTTTCTTATGTACTGGAGGGAAGCGATATTGTTTAGTATGGATAGGCACTGGGTCTGTGGTCTGGATCCCATGCTGGATAGCGTTCGTATGACCCAACTTCTCATTTGGTAGATGGAAAAGGTCATGGTATTTGTTTAAAATTCCTTGGACATGGAGTTTTTCCTCCGGATTCATATGTTCCGTTGAAATTAGTTCGAGCACTTGTTCCATCCTTGTTGCGGATTTTTCAGAAATTGTTGGTTCTTCCTCACCCGACGCCATAGCAAGAGACTCCTGGAATTCTAGGGGAAGGGTTGTTCCGACATAATGCCTTGGGGATGAGAGCGACCGTATCTCCGAATGATGGATCAATGGGTCCTGGGGATGAAGGGGTTTGATTTTTGTTAAGGTTGGGGTAGGAGTGACGCATTTAGTCGTCTTAGTCTCTGTTGGTCGTCTTTGTTTGGGTTCTGGAGTCACAATTTCGAATTCTTCCAATTCAACAGTAGGTATAGTGACCGTTATGTCCGTTTCGTTAGAATTTATTATTTGTAAGTACGCTTTGCCGTCTTGATTACGGACAAGAGCATTACCAGCGTGAATCCCAGTGCCTAAATCTAATCTAGGTAAATATCCTTCTTTTATGTCTGAATTTGATACATTTATAAAAGAAACAAGTTTTGACCTAGCGGGTAGCAGGACTTGACCCCTGCTTACAAACGGAATGGAATTTCCGTTGAACTCCAACTGTTTTTTCGAATAATGTATTGAAGCATCTTGTTCCATAAAGAATTCCGTTCCTAATATCCCGTGTGGTTTAATCGGGAAATCGTTTTCAACTACGTGGAACGTAACGTCGTTGCCTAATAAGGTTATTTTTATTGTCCCGAGGGTAGAAACGAGGTCCTTAGCAATGCCTCTAAGTTGTACTTGTTTGTTTGCATCTATATTTTGAGATTGTTTTACGGCGTGAATTTTCAATAAATTCACTTCGGAACCTGTGTCAATCATTAGTTCCGGAGTTCTTTCGAAATCTGGAGATCGGATAATTACGGACGGGGTTTCGCCAACAGTATTCAACCACGCGGTGGCGATCCTAAGTTTGGCATTCCCGATTCCGGTTGTGTCGTTATTGGACGCGCTCCTGTTTGGCCCGTTCCACGGTACGCCTCCATAGTTGGCCGTGGGGGCAGAACGTTTCCCGAGTCTCGCTCCTGGAAGGTTCCGGGGTTCCTTTCGTTGCGGTTGAATAAGCGTTTCCTGCACTCCGAAATTAGATGTCCGGGATTTTTACAATACGCACAAATGCGCAACTCCGTAGGTCTTGAGGGAGGAGGTCGAGTTTTGTCCCAGTAGGGGACTATTGGATTAGGGGCTTGATTACCATATCCTGTTACTCGGTTTTGGGAATATCGTTCGGTCGGTCTATAGTTTAAACCTTGGTTGCTTCTACAGGACAGTGCGTCGTGCCCTGTCTTATTGCAAACTTGGCATACGAGTTTAGGTGCCTTCTGTTCTGAAAACCTTCGGTGGTCCCTGTCCATCTTCTTATCCACGAGTACGGCTGCCTCGAAGGCTTCTTCGAGCGTTTCGAAATTATGTTGTAATAACATTGTCCTTACGTGAGGTGGAAGACCATCAATGAACGAGTCCAAAGTTAGGCGATCCACGTCTAGGGTTTGTGCGAAATCGTGGCGATATTCTCTATTCTCCTCCATGATGGCGAATCGGAGGTCCTTAACGCGTGAAATGTATGCCAACATGTGTTCGTTGGTTCCCTTAATAATATTAGCGAGTTCCCCTCGGTAGTGGTCCGATGTCTCGGCAGGGGAGAAAGTGCGTTTAAGTTGTTTAATTAGGTCATTTACGGTTTCGAAGACCCGATCCTCAACCGCCAAGTACGCGTGGTCTTGCAGCTTGTTTATCAACAACCTCGCTAGCTGGGGTTCGGCTTGCGAGGGAACCAGAGCCTTAGCCCTATTGCAAGCTCTCGCGAATTGCAGAACGGACATGTTATGGCCGTTAAATTTTGGCACGGTTTCTATCGCGTCTTTTAATCTGATCTGGTGCAATGGATCCCGGTCCGGAGCATGGTCACGAGTCAGTGTCTCAGGTTCCTTATTATATCTTAACACGGGTTTTCTATCAAAACGGGAGGAACCCGGCGTGGCAAATTTATTCGCGGATGGTGGGGGTGTAGGAGATTTTTCCATTGTCTGTAGTATAAGTTTTACCTGTTCGGCGAGACCTTCCAACGTGACGCCATCAGATTTGGTAACTACGCCCGAATTCATTTTGGGTTCGACAAATTTCGTGTGTAAATTTTCGATTACTGCTCCTTGTTGCTTTAGTATTTCGATTTTCCCTAATAATTCGGTAGTCGCGGTGTCTATAGGGTTCATGGAAGAGCCCGCGCCTTGGTTTATTGCGTAAGGCTCATCTGTTTCGTCGTAATCGGACATGTTAAAATCGTTTTGACTCTATTTGTTCAAAAAAATGACCGATTAAATTTTGGGCGTCCGGTAGCCGTTTTTCGAGCTTAGTGAGTTCTATCCCGGGAACCAATAATTACCAACCCGTAATGGTTCCTGTTCAAGAGAAGAAAACGTTCGGTGCACTCGGAGCAACTACTTAAGGGACGCGTTTGTAACAAGGGGTTTTTGCAACGAGGGCACTTTGGGAATGTATTAGTAGATGTATAAAAATGTTCCTGATCGATTTCGTTTACTTCACTCGGATCCAGATCAAAGCAGTCTAGGCAAATTTTGTAGCCTCCCGTGGTCGTTGCTACACCGCCCGAAGCACAGGTCAGTTCATTAGTGTATGCCAATTGGTTTATAAATTGGCGGTACAGGTTTGATAGTTGTTGTCGTTGGAATCTGTTACGCATACTAGGTATAGGAAGTAGAGGGTAACGTGCGTACAGAGGATCAAATTTTCAGTTAACGGTATTCGGCCGTCCCACCTCTCTAGTGTACAAAGTTATATTGCTACATTAGCCGTTACTTAGAATTCGGGATGTTCTATACTCGTTTGGTTATTGAATTCGCGATGGCTCTCGTTTGCTAGGAGGTACCAATCAGAACACGCGACACAACTGCTCACGGGGCAGATTTGAAACAGAGCGGAATTGCACCACGAGCAAGTGGGAGAAACTGTCGGCGTCTGATAATAATGGACTTGATATAGAGTTTCTACATTTGTTAGGTCTACTTCATAGCAGCTCGAACAAATGTCGTCTCCTTCGTAAGTTGTAGCTATTTTCCCGGAGACACAGATCAACCACCGCATATGTGCCGTTAAAATTTGTAATCTGCGGCTGCGGTAATTTAATGCGCCACGAAGTGGGTTTTTAATGCACATTTTAATAGGCCTTTGTGGGTGCCGTATAATAGAGAATCTATTTCTATTATCAACGAACGGATCCCACCGCTGTCACCAAAATTATGTCACGTCCCGGGTGAAGGTCTTTGGGAAAATGACATATGGGGGTTTTATTCGAAGGGAATGCAGGCGCGAATGCCAGATTCGTGGCACCGCGGAGAGTAGGATGCAGGCGCGAATGCCAGATTCGTGGCACTGCGGAGAGTAGGAATTCAGGCGCGAATGCCAGATTCGTAGCCCTAAGGCGTGAAGGATTCGGGCGCGAATGCCAGATTCGTAGCCCTAAGGCGTGAAGGATTCGGGCGCGAATGCCAGATTCGTAGCTCCGAACGACCAGGGAAGGTTTGGACTGTAATCCCTCCGGTAATGACACCCGTTAGAACACTTTGTTTTTGTTTTGGTGGATTTTAACGTTGCACTTAACTAGAAGGAATATTTCCGAGAAGTATGTCTAGACATATGACTGTACGCAGCCTATGTAGAAGTACGCCGAGTAAACACTATAAGAAACTCTATGCTCCGGTATCGCGAGCTGAAATCAGCTGTTGCACTGGTTTGTTTTGGTTTGGTGGCTTTCGTAGTTGGAGGATCTTTACAATGATTCGAAACGTTATTTTAGAGACAAGAGCGATTGTTTATTTTTATAGCACTTGGTAAAAATATATATATATTGATGCTTTTGACGTTAGCATCTGCACGGGGACATTTATATGAACAATAATCAATGACAATTTATATGTATGAATGTGAGATATGTGAGTAATAGCAATGATATTTATATAATGGACTAAGAATTAGCAATGATGATATAACATATAATAAGCGTCTAGCGGTAGACGATTATGTAAATTGCAATAAGCATAAGCAATAAAGGGAATAGATATAGAATAAGCAATAATGAAATAGCAATATATTAGATAATATGAATGGAGATGATACGCACTAAAGAAATAAGTAAATGTAATCGCTTACGATTGATGTCGTCGATAATTGAACTGAGTCTAACACTTTTATATAAAAGTATGCGCGACTGTCAACTATAACACTCCTTCGTGGGAAGTTTCCGTAGAAGAAGCTCTGTGGCCGTTTTGGGCCTTGTATTTATACTATTGTCGGGATTGTTAGGGACGAAGAGTGTGCGCGGTATGCACCTTGACTGATCTTTGAAGATGCGACGCATTACGGCTTATTAATAGTTTTGTGTTTAGGGGTTTTATATGGCCTTGTCTTGTACTGGTAATGAGTGAAGGGTATGTGCGATGTGTTCCATGGCACGTACGCCAAATCTGCGTCGCGGTAATGATCACGTGTTGATCATGAGGGTAAATATGCGTCGCATTTACATTATAAATAGATTTAGTTTTCAGGTGTTTTTACATGTAGGCTTTCGAAGCTGAATACTCAACCCATTTGGTGGAGTTTGGGATGTCGTATCGGATAGGGGTAAACGGGGTACTGACTTCTTTGGTCATAGAGAGGACATGAGACATAGTCTCGATTTAAGAGAGGGTTTTAAAGACGAGGGATTTGTTTGAAGTAGATTTGGAGGGAAGTGGTCATGCCACGTAAGTCGAAGAGGGGATTTGGAGGTCGTCGCTGACCATCTTGAGATGGGGACCGCTAAGGTACATCGTCAAGGCGATCAGCGATTATGGATTGACCGCTCCGAGATGGGGACCGCTAAGGTGCATCGTCCAAACGGTCTGGTATCTGGATTGACCGTTTAGAGATAGGGACCACTAAGGTATATCGTCTAAACGATCGGTTGGGTTTGAAAAAGGGGTAAGGCTTAAGTATGAGGGTTTTTGATGGAGTTGTGGATTGATTTGTGAGGAAGTGGTGTTAAAATACCGCGCGAAAAATAGTGGGACATCACATTGAGTTTTTTTGATAGAGAAGCCTAATTTGAGTAATTTCAGTTAAAATTAACTTCGATTTTTTGGATTTTGTCACGATTTTTGCCAAATTTTAATAAATTTAATTGAAATCAACTTGGATTATTTTGGATTTTGTTGAGTATTTTTGTTGTAGGGTCTATATTTGAATAAATTTAGATGAAAATAACTTCAATTTTTAGGAATGTGAAAAAAATTTTACTTGGAAGTGTCAAGTTTTAATAAATTTATTTGAAACCAACTTCGATTTTTTTTTATTTTGTCGAGTATTTTTGTTGTAGGATGTGTATTTGAGTAAATTTATGTGAAAATAACTACTATTTTTTGGATTGTGAAAAAAATGTTAGTTGGAAGTGTTAAATTTTAATAAATTTATTTGAAACCAACTTCGATTTTTTTAGATTTTGTTGAGTATTTTTGTTGTAGGATCTATATTTGAGTAAATTTAGATGAAAATAACTTCAATTTTAAGGATTGAGAAAAAAATTTTAGTTGGAAGTGTCAAATTTTAATAAATTTATTTGAAACCAACTTCGATTTTTTTGGATTTAGTTGAGTATTTTTGTTGTAGGATCTATATTTGAGTAAATTTAGATGAAAATAACGACAATTTTTTGGATTGTGAAAAAAAATTTTAGTTGGAAGTGTCAAATTTTAATAAATTTATTTGAAACCAACTTCGATTTTTTTGGATTTTGTCGAGTATTTTTGTTGTTGGATGTATATTTGAGTAAATTTAGATGAAAATAACGACAATTTTTTGGATTGTGAAAAAAAATTTTAGTTGGAAGTGTCAAATTTTAATAAATTTATTTGAAACCAACTTCGATTTTTTTTGATTTTGTTGAGTATTTTTGTTGTAGGATCTATATTTGAGTTAAGTTAGATGAAAATAACTTCAATTTTAAGGATTGAGAAAAAATTTTTAGTTGGAAGTGTCAAATTTTAATAAATTTATTTGAAACCAACTTCGATTTTTTTGGATTTTGTTGAGTATTTGTGTTGTAGGATGTATATTTGAGTAAATTTAGATGAAAATAACGACAATTTATTGGATTGTGAAAAAAAATTTTAGTTGGAAGTGTCAAATTTTAATAAATTTATTTGAAACCAACTTCGATTTTTTTGGATTTTGTCGAGTATTTCTGTTGTAGGATGTATATTTGAGTAAATTTAGTTGAAAATAACTACAATTTTTTTGGATTATGAAAAAAAATTATAGTTGGAAGTGTCAAATTTTAATAAATTTATTTGAAACCAACTTCGATTTTTTTTTATTTTGATGAGTATTTTGTTGTAGGATCTATATTTGAGTAAATTTAGATGAAAATAAGTCAATTTTTTGGATTGTGAAAAAAATTTTAGTTGGAAGTGTCAAATTTTAATAAATTTATTTGAAACCAATTTCGATTTTTCTCGACTATGTTGAGTTTTTTTGATAGAGAAGCCTAATTTGAGTAATTTCAGTTAATATTAACTTCGATTTTTTGGATTTTGTTGAGTATTTTTGTTATAGGGTCTATTTTTGAATAAATTTAGATGAAAATAACTTCAATTTTTAGGAATGTGAAAAAAATTTTACTTGGAAGTGTCAAGTTTTAATAAATTTATTTGAAACCAACTTCGATTTTTTTTTATTTTGTCGAGTATTTTTGTTGTAGGATGTGTATTTGAGTAAATTTAGTTGAAAATAACTACTATTTTTTGGATTGTGAAAAAAATGTTAGTTGGAAGTGTTAAATTTTAATAAATTTATTTGAAACCAACTTCGATTTTTTTAGATTTTGTTGAGTATTTTTGTTGTAGGATCTATATTTGAGTAAATTTAGATGAAAATAACTTCAATTTTAAGGAATGAGAAAAAAATTTTAGTTGGAAGTGTCAAATTTTAATAAATTTATTTGAAACCAACTTCGATTTTTTTGGATTTAGTTGAGTATTTTTGTTGTAGGATCTATATTTGAGTAAATTTAGATGAAAATAACTTCAATTTTTTGGATTGTGAAAAAAATTTAGTTGGAAGTGTCAAATTTTAATAAATTTATTTGAAACCAACTTCGATTTTTTTGGATTTAGTTGAGTATTTTTGTTGTAGGATGTATATTTGAGTAAATTTAGATGAAAATAACTTCAATTTTTTGGATTGTGAAAAAAATTTTAGTTGGAAGTGTCAAATTTTAATAAATTTATTTGAAACCAACTTCGATTTTCCTCGACTATGTTGAGTTTTTTTGATAGAGAAGGTGAATTTGAGTAATTTCAGTTGAAATTAACTTCGATTTTTTGGATTTTGTCACGATTTTTGCAAATTTTAATAAATTTATTTGAAATCAACTTGGATTATTTTGGATTTTGTTGAGTATTTTTGTTGTAGGGTCTATATTTGAATAAATTTAGATGAAAATAACTTCAATTTTTAGGAATGTGAAAAAAATTTTACTTGGAAGTGTCAAATTTTAATAAATTTATTTGAAACCAACTTCGATTTTTTTTTATTTTGTCGAGTATTTTTGTTGTAGGATGTGTATTTGAGTAAATTTAGTTGAAAATAACTACTATTTTTTGGATTGTGAAAAAAATGTTAGTTGGAAGTGTTAAATTTTAATAAATTTATTTGAAACCAACTTCGATTTTTTTAGATTTTGTTGAGTATTTTTGTTGTAGGATCTATATTTGAGTAAATTTAGATGAAAATAACTTCTTTTTTGGGATTGTGAAAAAAATTTAGTTGGAAGTGTCAAATTTTAATAAATTTATTTGAAACCAACTTCGATTTTTTTGGATTTAGTTGAGTATTTTTGTTGTAGGATGTATATTGGAGTAAATTTAGATGAAAATAACTTCAATTTTTTGGATTGTGAAAAAAATTTTAGTTGGAAGTGTCAAATTTTAATAAATTTATTTGAAACCAACTTCGATTTTCCTCGACTATGTTGAGTTTTTTTGATAGAGAAGGTGAATTTGAGTAATTTCAGTTGAAATTAACTTCGATTTTTTGGATTTTGTCACGATTTTTGTCAAATTTTAATAAATTTATTTGAAATCAACTTGGATTATTTTGGATTTTGTTGAGTATTTTTGTTGTAGGATCTATATTTGAGTAAATTTAGATGAAAATAACTTCAATTTTTTGGATTGTGAAAAAAATTTAGTTGGAAGTGTCAAATTTTAATAAATTTATTTGAAACCAACTTCGATATTTTTGGATTTAGTTGAGTATTTTTGTTGTAGGATCTATATTAGAGTAAATTTAGATGAAAATAACTTCGTTTTTTTGGATTGTGAAAAAAATTTAGTTGGAAGTGTCAAATTTTAATAAATTTATTTGAAACCAACTTCGATTTTTTTGGATTTAGTTGAGTATTTTTGTTGTAGGATGTATATTGGAGTAAATTTAGATGAAAATAACTTCAATTTTTTGGATTGTGAAAAAAAATTTAGTTGGAAGTGTCAAATTTTAATAAATTTATTTGAAACCAACTTCGATTTTCCTCGACTATGTTGGGTTTTTTTGATAGAGAAGGTGAATTTGAGTAATTTCAGTTGAAATTAACTTCGATTTTTTGGATTTTGTCACGATTTTTGTCAAATTTTAATAAATTTATTTGAAATCAACTTGGATTATTTTGGATTTTGTTGAGTATTTGTGTTGTAGGATCTATATTTGAGTAAATTTAGATGAAAATAACTTCAATTTTTAGGAATGTGAAAAAAATTTTACTTGGAAGTATCAAATTTTAATAAATTTATTTGAAACCAACTTCGATTTTTTTTTTATTTTGTCGAGTATTTTTGTTGTAGGATGTGTATTTGAGTAAATTTAGTTGAAAATAACTACTATTTTTTGGATTGTGAAAAAAATGTTAGTTGGAAGTGTTAAATTTTAATAAATTTATTTGAAACCAACTTCGATTATTTTAGATTTTGTTGAGTATTTTTGTTGTAGGATCTATATTTGAGTAAATTTAGATGAAAATAACTTCGTTTTTTTGGATTGTGAAAAAAATTTAGTTGGAAGTGACAAATTTTAATAAATTTATTTGAAACCAACTTCGATTTTTTGGATTCAGTTGAGTATTTTTGTTGTAGGATGTATATTGGAGTAAATTTAGATGAAAATAACTTCAATTTTTTGGATTGGGAAAAAATTGTAGTTGGAAGTGTCAAATTTTAATAAATTTATTTGAAACCAACTTCGATTTTGTTGGATTTTGTCGAGTATTTTTTTGCAGGATGTATATTTGAGTAAATTTAGATGAAAATAACGACAATTTTTTGGATTGTGAAAAAAAAATTTATTTGGAAGTGTCAAATTTTAATAAATTTATTTGAAACCAACTTCGATTTTTTTGGATTTTGTCGAGTATTTTTGTTCTTGGATGTATATTTGAGTAAATTTAGATGAAAATAACGACAATTTTTTGGATTGTGAAAAAAAATTTTAGTTGGAAGTGTCAAATTTTAATAAATTTATTTGAAACCAACTTCGATTTTTTTGGATTTTGTTGAGTATTTTTGTTGTAGGATCTATATTTGAGTTAAGTTAGATGAAAATAACTTCAATTTTAAGGATTGAGAAAAATTTTTTAGTTGGAAGTGTCAAATTTTAATAAATTTATTTGAAACCAACTTCGATTTTTTTGGATTTTGTTGAGTATTTTTGTTGTAGGATCTATATTTGAGTTAAGTTAGATGAAAATAACTTCAATTTTTTGGATTGTGAAAAAAATTTTAGTTGGAAGTGTCAAATTTTAATAAATTTATTTGAAACCAACTTCGATTTTCCTCGACTATGTTGAGTTTTTTTGATAGAGAAGGTGAATTTGAGTAATTTCAGTTGAAATTAACTTCGATTTTTTGGATTTTGTCACGATTTTTGTCAAATTTTAATAAATTTATTTGAAATCAACTTGGATTATTTTGGATTTTGTTGAGTATTTTTGTTGTAGGATCTATATTTGAGTAAATTTAGATGAAAATAACTTCAATTTTTTGGATTGTGAAAAAAAATTAGTTGGAAGTGTCAAATTTTAATAAATTTATTTGAAACCAACTTCGATATTTTTGGATTTAGTTGAGTATTTTTGTTGTAGGATCTATATTAGAGTAAATTTAGATGAAAATAACTTCGTTTTTTTGGATTGTGAAAAAAATTTAGTTGGAAGTGTCAAATTTTAATAAATTTATTTGAAACCAACTTCGATTTTTTTGGATTTAGTTGAGTATTTTTGTTGTAGGATGTATATTGGAGTAAATTTAGATGAAAATAACTTCAATTTTTTGGATTGTGAAAAAAATTTTAGTTGGAAGTGTCAAATTTTAATAAATTTATTTGAAACCAACTTCGATTTTCCTCGACTATGTTGGGTTTTTTTGATAGAGAAGGTGAATTTGAGTAATTTCAGTTGAAATTAACTTCGATTTTTTGGATTTTGTCACGATTTTTGTCAAATTTTAATAAATTTATTTGAAATCAACTTGGATTATTTTGGATTTTGTTGAGTATTTGTGTTGTAGGATCTATATTTGAGTAAATTTAGATGAAAATAACTTCAATTTTTAGGAATGTGAAAAAAATTTTACTTGGAAGTATCAAATTTTAATAAATTTATTTGAAACCAACTTCGATTTTTTTTTTATTTTGTCGAGTATTTTTGTTGTAGGATGTGTATTTGAGTAAATTTAGTTGAAAATAACTACTATTTTTTGGATTGTGAAAAAAATGTTAGTTGGAAGTGTTAAATTTTAATAAATTTATTTGAAACCAACTTCGATTTTTTTAGATTTTGTTGAGTATTTTTGTTGTAGGATCTATATTTGAGTAAATTTAGATGAAAATAACTTCGTTTTTTTGGATTGTGAAAAAAATTTAGTTGGAAGTGACAAATTTTAATAAATTTATTTGAAACCAACTTCGATTTTTTGGATTCAGTTGAGTATTTTTGTTGTAGGATGTATATTGGAGTAAATTTAGATGAAAATAACTTCAATTTTTTGGATTGGGAAAAAATTGTAGTTGGAAGTGTCAAATTTTAATAAATTTATTTGAAACCAACTTCGATTTTGTTGGATTTTGTCGAGTATTTTTTTGCAGGATGTATATTTGAGTAAATTTAGATGAAAATAACGACAATTTTTTGGATTGTGAAAAAAAAATTTATTTGGAAGTGTCAAATTTTAATAAATTTATTTGAAACCAACTTCGATTTTTTTGGATTTTGTCGAGTATTTTTGTTGTTGGATGTATATTTGAGTAAATTTAGATGAAAATAACGACAATTTTTTGGATTGTGAAAAAAAATTTTAGTTGGAAGTGTCAAATTTTAATAAATTTATTTGAAACCAACTTCGATTTTTTTGGATTTTGTTGAGTATTTTTGTTGTAGGATCTATATTTGAGTTAAGTTAGATGAAAATAACTTCAATTTTAAGGATTGAGAAAAATTTTTTAGTTGGAAGTGTCAAATTTTAATAAATTTATTTGAAACCAACTTCGATTTTTTTGGATTTTGTTGAGTATTTGTGTTGTAGGATGTATATTTGAGTAAATTTAGATGAAAATAACGACAATTTATTGGATTGTGAAAAAAAATTTTAGTTGGAAGTGTCAAATTTTAATAAATTTATTTGAAACCAACTTCGATTTTTTCGATTTTGTAGCGTATTTTTGTTGTAGGGTCTATATTAGAGTAAATTTAGATGAAAATAACTTCAATTTTTTGGATTGTGAAAAAAATTTTAGTTGGAAGTGTCAAATTTTAATAAATTTATTTGAAACCAACTTCGATTTTCCTCGACTATGTTGAGTTTTTTTGATAGAGAAGGTGAATTTGAGTAATTTCAGTTGAAATTAACTTCGATTTTTTGGATTTTGTCACGATTTTTGTCAAATTTTAATAAATTTTTTTGAAATCAACTTGGATTATTTTGGATTTTGTTGAGTATTTTTGTTGTAGGATCTATATTTGAGTAAATTTAGATGAAAATAACTTCAATTTTTTGGATTGTGAAAAAAATTTAGTTGGAAGTGTCAAATTTTAATAAAATTATTTGAAACCAACTTCGATATTTTTGGATTTAGTTGAGTATTTTTGTTGTAGGATGTATATTTGAGTAAATTTAGATGAAAATAACGACAATTTATTGGATTGTAAAAAAAAATTTTAGTTGGAAGTGTCAAATTTCAATATATTTATTTGAAACCAGCTTTGATTTTTTTGGATTTTTTTGAGTATTTTTGTTGTAGGGTCTATATTTGAATAAATTTAGATGAAAATAACTTCAATTTTTAGGAATGTGAAAAAAATTTTACTTGGAAGTGTCAAATTTTAATAAATTTATTTGAAAACAACTTCGATTTTTTTTTTATTTTGTCGAGTATTTTTGTTGTAGGATGTGTATTTGAGTAAATTTAGTTGAAAATAACTACTATTTTTTGGATTGTGAAAAAAATGTTAGTTGGAAGTGTTAAATTTTAATAAATTTATTTGAAACCAACTTCGATTTTTTTGATTTTGTAGCGTATTTTTGTTGTAGGGTCTATATTAGAGTAAATTTTGATGAAAATAACTTCAATTTTTAGGATTGTGAAAAAAAATTATAGTTGGAAGTGTCAAATTTTAATAAATTTATTTGAAACCAACTTCGATTTTTTTTTATTTTGATGAGTATTTTGTTGTAGGATCTATATTTGAGTAAATTTAGATGAAAATAAGTCAATTTTTTGGATTGTGAAAAAAATTTTAGTTGGAAGTGTCAAATTTTAAAAAATTTATTTGAAACCAATTTCGATTTTTCTCGACTATGTTGAGTTTTTTTGATAGAGAAGCCTAATTTGAGTAATTTCAGTTAAAATTAACTTCGATTTTTTGGATTTTGTCACGATTTTTGCCAAATTTTAATAAATTTAATTGAAATCAAATTGGATTATTTTGGATTTTGTTGAGTATTTTTGTTGTAGGGTCTATATTTGAATAAATTTAGATGAAAATAACTTCAATTTTTAGGAATGTGAAAAAAATTTTACTTGGAAGTGTCAAGTTTTAATAAATTTATTTGAAACCAACTTCGATTTTTTTTTATTTTGTCGAGTATTTTTGTTGTAGGATGTGTATTTGAGTAAATTTAGTTGAAAATAACTACTATTTTTTGGATTGTGAAAAAAATGTTAGTTGGAAGTGTTAAGTTTTAATAAATTTATTTGAAACCAACTTCGATTTTTTTAGATTTTGTTGAGTATTTTTGTTGTAGGATCTATATTTGAGTAAATTTAGATGAAAATAACTTCAATTTTAAGGAATGAGAAAAAAATTTTAGTTGGAAGTGTCAAATTTTAATAAATTTATTTGAAACCAACTTCGATTTTTTTGGATTTAGTTGAGTATTTTTGTTGTAGGATCTATATTTGAGTAAATTTTGATGAAAATAACTTCAATTTTTTGGATTGTGAAAAAAATTTAGTTGGAAGTGTCAAATTTTAATAAATTTATTTGAAACCAACTTCGATTTTTTTGGATTTAGTTGAGTATTTTTGTTGTAGGATGTATATTTGAGTAAATTTAGATGAAAATAACGACAATTTATTGGATTGTGAAAAAAAATTTTAGTTGGAAGTGTCAAATTTTAATAAATTTATTTGAAACCAGCTTCGATTTTTTTGGATTTTGTTGAGTATTTTTGTTGTAGGGTCTATATTAGAGTAATTTTTTATGAAAATAACTTAAATTTCTAGGATTGTGAAAAAAATTTTAGTTGGAAGTGTCAAATTTTAATAAATTTATTTGAAACCAACTTCGATTTTCCTCGACTATGTTGAGTTTTTTTGATAGAGAAGGTGAATTTGAGTAATTTCAGTTGAAATTAACTTCGATTTTTTGGATTTTGTCACGATTTTTGTCAAATTTTAATAAATTTATTTGAAATCAACTTGGATTATTTTGGATTTTGTTGAGTATTTTTGTTGTAGGATCTATATTTGAGTAAATTTAGATGAAAATAACTTCAATTTTTTGGATTGTGAAAAAAATTTAGTTGGAAGTGTCAAAATTTAATACATTTATTTGAAACCAACTTCGATTTTTTTGGATTTAGTTGAGTATTTTTGTTGTAGGATGTATATTTGAGTAAATTTAGATGAAAATAACGACAATTTATTGGATTGTGAAAAAAAATTTTAGTTGGAAGTGTCAAATTTTAATAAATTTATTTGAAACCAGCTTCGATTTTTTTGGATTTTGTTGAGTATTTTTGTTGTAGGGTCTATATTAGAGTAATTTTTTATGAAAATAACTTAAATTTCTAGGATTGTGAAAAAAATTTTAGTTGGAAGTGTCAAATTTTAATAAATTTATTTGAAACCAACTTCGATTTTTTTTGATTTTGTTGAATATTTTTGTTTGTAGTGTCACGTCCCGGGTGAAGGTCTTTGGGAGAATGACATGAGGGGTTTTATTCGAAGGGAATGCAGGCGCGAATGCCAGATTCGTGGCACTGCGGAGAGTAGGATGCAGGCGCGAATGCCAGATTCGTGGCACTGCGGAGAGTAGGATGCAGGCGCGAATGCCAGATTCGTGGCACTGCGGAGAGTAGGAATTCAGGCGCGAATGCCAGATTCGTGGCACTGAATGTTCGAAGGGATGCAGGCGCGAATGCCAGATTCGTGGCACTGCGGAGAGTAGGATGCAGGCGCGAATGCCAGATTCGTGGCACTGCGGAGAGCAGGAATTCAGGCGCGAATGCCAGATTCGTGGCACTGAATGTTCGAAGGGATGCAGGCGCGAATGCCAGATTCGTGGCACTGCGGAGAGTAGGATGCAGGCGCGAATGCCAGATTCGTGGCACTGCGGAGAGTAGGAATTCAGGCGCGAATGCCAGATTCGTGGCACTGAATGTTCGAAGGGATGCAGGTGCGAATGCCAGATTCGTGGCACTGCGGAGAGTAGGATGCAGGCGCGAATGCCAGATTCGTGGCGCTGCGGAGGGTAGGATGCAGGCGCGAATGCCAGATTCGTGGCACTGCGGAGAGTAGGGATTCAGGCGCGAATGCCAGATTCGTAACTCTGAACGACCAGGGAAGGTTTGGACTGTAATCCCTCCGGTAATGACACCCGTTAGCACTCTTGTTTTGTTTTGGTTTGGTAATAGGATTTACCGTTGCATTCGTACTAAAGAAACCACACTTAGTTTTCCTAAGAATAGCACGGTTCGTGCTGCAGTGTGTTTGTAAATACTGGGAGAGCTCTCGCGAATCAGCTGTTGCGGCAGCTTGGTTTCGTGGGGAAGCCTTATGATTTGAGGATACGCACAATAACTCGAAACATGATTGATAACAAAGCGGTTTATTAGCTTTGTTAGAGTGGGTTTAACAATGCGTGGGAAGATTTTGTATTCACACGCGCAACATTTATAATATGAGTTATGAATATGAATGGCGATATAAGCATAAATGAAAGAATATAATAGTAAGTAAGCAATAAGCATAAATGAAAGAATATAATAGTAAGTAAGCGATAAGCATAAACGAAAGAATATAATAATAAGTAAGCGATAAGCATAAACGAAAGAATATAATAATAAGTAAGCGATAAGCATAAACGAAAGAATATAATAATAAGTAAGCGATAAGCATAAACGAAAGAATATAATAATAAGCTATAAGCGTTGATAAATAATAATATGGTATGGGGTGATATGCACTATAATGATGGTATATAATAATGACTTACAGTGATTGTCGTAGAGCACTGATTAGAATAGTTAACACTGGTTAAATAATACTCTGATCTATTCGATAGTCTGTTGACAAAAGAGCGTTATGAGCTCTCGATCCTTCGTATTTATATGATCTTCCAGGAGTACTGCGGGGGTTCGCGCGGTAAAGACCTTGACAGATTTCGGAACAAGACGCAGTAGATTTTGGGGGTTTTTGTAAACGGTATGGCTATTAATAGATGTATTTATGTCACGTACGCCAAATGCGTCGTAATTACAATCACGTGTTGATCACGTTTGTACATTTGCGTCGCAGTAACATTTCTAGGGTTTTTGCATGGGGCTTTGAAGCGAAATACTCAACCCATTTGGTGGAGTTTAGGAGGTCGTATAGGAATGGGGTAAACGGTGTATTGACTTCTGTGATCATAGTAAGGGCGTGAGACGTAGTCTCGATTTGGAAGAGGGTTTTAAGGATGAGGGGTTTGTTTAAACGTAGATTTGGAAGGAAGTTTTCATGCCTCATATGGCGAATAGGCGAAGGAGTTTTGTAACGATCATCTCGTGATGGGGATCTCTAAGATACATCATCGAGGTGGCGTTTTGTATGGGTCATCTTGTGTTGGGGACCGCTAAGGTACAACATCAAGGTGATCGGCGATTGGGATTGACCATTTAGAGACAGGGACCACTAAGGTATATCGTCTAAGTGATCGGTTGGGTTTGAAAAAGGGGTATGGCTTGAGTTCGATGGTTTTTGATGGAGTTGTGGATGGGTTTGTGAGGAAGTGGTGTTAAAATACCGCGCGAAAAATAGTGGGACGTCACACCTCCCCCCTTATATGAAGAAATTTTTACATTTCTTAACACAAGTGGCGGGTGGCTTGGAATGAGAAAAAAATTTTTGAGCGAAATATAGTGGGACATCACACCTCCCCCTTTATATGAAGAAATTTTTATATTTCTTAACATAAGTGGCGGGTGGTTTAAAAAAACAAAATATAAGGCCTATTTGGCGAGAAAAAAGAAAGAAAGAAAAACAAAAGATAAGGCCTGTTTGGCGAGAAAAAAAAAAGGAAAAAACAAAAGATAAAGCCTGTTTGGCGTGAAAAAAAAAAAAGAAATAAATGGGAGAAAAAGGTTCATTTACAAGGGATTATATACAAAGTAAGGATAGGATTAAGGGAAGGAAGGGGATTTTGGAGGGATTAATAAGGGGGAAAGGAATATTCTCGGGATTGGAAGGAGGGATCGTCCAGGATGAACGTTAGGTCGTAACCATCTTGGTAGTGGTCATTGAACCACCTTAGGAACGCGGGTGTCAGTTCCGTATAGTCCGGAATACGGATGGCTGACCCCGTGTCCAGGACTTCAACGTCACCTGGGTAAGGAAGGATTAAGGAGGGAGCTAGGGAGGTGGAGGTTCGAGGAGGGGGAGTTTGGTGCGGGGGAGAGGTAGGGTGGAAGAGTACCTCCTTACTGCTTGATGCGGGTAAGGGAGGACGATCCGGGGGCGGAGGGGTCGTGGCTTCCTGCATTGTTGGTGCTGGCGGGGGGGAGTCATCGAGTGTGATGACTGGTATAGTCGGTTCTGCCTCCCTGATGATGACCGAGGAAACGACCCTTGGGAGGAGGGGCGAAATGCTTCGGCCCTCCCTGGTCGCCTCTCGGCGCATCCACCGTAGGTGAGACAGGCGCCTGGCCTTTCCTCCCCCCTTTTGTCCAGGCCTGGGTACCTTGCCTTTTCCCCATCGATTTAGCATGGTTTTTTTTTTCTAGATAAAGAAATTGGAGTATTAACACATGAATTGTTAGTAATTATCAGCCGGGGTTATCGCGTACGCGACCAAGGCGCGCTTTGTTCGCGTGTATTATTCGGGTTTTGCCCTTCCATGATATCTTTAGGTTTTGGGAGGGAATAACCTCTATTATTGTGTGCGGACCGGAGTATTGGTCCCCGAATTTTCCTTTGCGTGGTTCTATAAGTACGAAAACGGAATCGCCCGGTTGGAAGGTCTGTTCGTTTATGTGTTGGTCATAATATTTTTTGTAACGAAGTTTAGATTCTTTTAATTTTTCTGCAGCGGCAGTTTGCAGTTCTTGTACCCTCGCGTTTAGCCTTGAGAGGTAATGATTATAAGTTTCGTTTTCAAAATCTTCGGGCATCCTTGTTCGGCTGGGTACCCGAGCTATTTTCCCGAACACTAACTCGTGCGGTGTGTAACCAGTGCCTTCGTGGACGCTGGTATTATAACAGAACGCGGCCAAGTCTGTCCATTCGTCCCAGTCACTGTGCTTACTTATAAACATTTTCAAATATTCTGTTAGGACGAGATGCGATCGTTCTAGAGAGCCGTTAGTCTGTGGGTGAAAAGCTGTGGTTCTGAATTGTTCGATTTTAAACTTTTTCGCGATAGCTTTCATGAAGTTACTAGTGAAATTTGCTCCTTGGTCGGTGAGGATGGCTCTGGGAGCTCCGAACTGACAGATAAATTTCTTTATGAACGCATCTGCAACCTTTAGTGATGTGGTGTGTTTAAGAGGTACGCACACGAAGTATTTCGTTAGTAAGTCTTGCATTGTTAATATATAGGTGTTCCCTTCTCTCGTGGTAGGTAACGGTCCTACGATGTCCAACGCAATCTTGTCGAAGGCTTGTCCAGGCGTGTCAGTTAGAATCATCGGTTGCCTGGTTTTAACACGGACAAGTTTCTTCCGCTGACAGTCCTCGCATGTTCTAATATAGTCCTCCACGGCTTTTTTCATTCCTTTCCAAAAGTAATGGTGTCGAATTCGGTTATACGTTTTGGTTACTCCCTTGTGTCCGCCTAAGGCAGATGCGTGATTTTCTTTAATAATGGTTAGGTGTTCTGATTCCTCTGGTATTCGTACTGCTTGTAGACATATGGTGACGCTGATGTCCTCTTTGTTGACGGCTTCAAGGATACCCGTAATGATATTTTGCCAGCTTAATTGATCCAAGTTCGATGTTTTGGCTATACTGAAGGAGTGTATTTGAAGCTCGTGTACTGTATATTTAAGGTAGGAAAGGGCTTTGCCCCATGTAGTCATAGTTAGTGGTGTGTTTTGTGTTTCTTTAACAACCAGCCCTATAAAGATTTGCCCCTTTTTGTGAGTTACGTGGGCCCTACCCAGTGGGAGATCGCCGGGTATTGTCAGGATTCCCGTTTCTTGTAGTTCTTTCGCTCCGTTGTCGCAAGGTTTTCCATCTACGCTTAAGAAGAAAACAAGCGTTTCTTTTCGTAAGAACAATGGGTCGCGACTGATTAATGGTATTATTTGGATATTTCGCTCGGGATCAGCTTCGTATGCTGCGTCTAAAGAGTCATTTAATCCAATTATCGAAGATTCCGAGTCTGATTCATCCGATGAGTTGGAATCCATCTCGGGGTCAAGGTCGTTTTCCTCCTGCGGTGTTGGCGATTGTGGAGGTGAAATAATAGGGGCGTCCGCTAACTCTGTTTCTTCTTCTTGACTTACTTCATCTTCTTCGCTACTCATTGGTTCCGGCGGGTCTACCGAGAGCGGATCTGGTGGGTTTACTGCACTGGTTAACCTTTGGCGCACCTTCCTGGGCGGCTGTACTCTGGTAGGTTTTGCTCTTGGGCGAGTTTTATACGTGGGCCTAGTCGATGGCTTGGTGAGTCGGGGCCTCCCGGGACCTCGTTTAGCCGGGGGCTGATCTTCCCAGTCGTCATCAGCTTCCTCTCGTGGTCGTACTGGATATGCCTCCACTGTGGGAGGATTGCGGGATAATGCATCGGCCAGCTTGTTACTTTTGCCTGGTTGATAACGGATTTCGTATTCATATTCGGCTAATTTCAGCCGCCACCTAACGAGACGCGACGTAGGGTCTTTTACCTTGTGTAGCCAAATCAACGGTTGATGGTCAGTAAATAAAATGAATTTCCGTCCATATAGGTAGGGTCGAAAGTATCTGACGCAATATACAATGGCTAAAAGTTCTTTCTCTATTGTTGAGTAGTTCGTTTCTGCTTTATTCAGAACACGGGAGGCGTACGCGATCGGTAATTCCTTTTCGTTGGCAGTCTGACTCAATATTCCTCCTATAGCGAATTCGGAAGCATCGGTGGTAACGTGGAATTCCAGGTCGAAATTTGGATATTGCAGGATAGGTTCTTTTTGTAATGCTAACCTTAAATGGTCAAAAGCCGTCTTTTGGGACGGTCCCCACTCAAATATTGTGTCTTTCTTTAATAGTTTGGTTAGCGGGCGAGCTATTTTGGAAAATTCCGGGATAAACCTCCTATAATATCCGGTTAGTCCAAGGAATTGTTTAATTCCTTTTGGTGTATTTGGTGCCGGGTAGTTTCGGACGGCTTCAATTTTCCCCTGATCGGGTTTTACCCCTTGCTCGGTAATTATGTGACCTAAGTACGCGACTTCCTTGTGTAGGAATTTACATTTGGAAGGCTGGAGTTTGAGCTTCGCTTCTCGCAAACGGTGAGCAAGTTTCTTAAATTTAATTAAGTGCTCAGTAAGGGAACTTGCGTAAAGGACGATGTCGTCCAAATATACGAACATTTCGGTGCCCTGGAGTCCAGTAAGGGTATGATCCATTAGACGTTGGAAGGTAGCTGGCGCGTTACAGAGTCCGAATGGCATCCTTTTAAATTCATAGTGTCCATGTGGCGTGGAAAAAGCTGTTTTATGTGCATCTTCAGGTTTCATAGGTATTTGGTGAAATCCCGAAGCAAGATCGAACACGGAAAAGTATTTGGCTCCCCCCAATTGGTCCAATATTTCGTTGATATTAGGAATTGGGTAAGCGTCGGGAACGGTCTTTTTGTTTAGGTCCCTAAAATCGAGTACCATTCGCCATAGGATTTCTCCATCGGGTCCTGGTTTCTTAGACACAATCCAGATTGGTGAATTGTAAGGTGATAATGAGGGCTTTATAATTTCTTGGTCTAATAATTTTTGTACTTGCTTCTCGATTTCTTTCTTATGTACTGGAGGGAAGCGATATTGTTTAGTATGGATAGGCACTGGGTCTGTGGTCTGGATTCCATGCTGGATAGCGTTCGTATGACCCAACTTCTCATTTGGTAGATGGAAAAGGTCATGGTATTTGTTTAAAATTCCTTGGACATGGAGTTTTTCCTCCGGATTCATATGTTCCGTTGAAATTAGTTCGAGCACTTGTTCCATCCTTGTTGCGGATTTTTCAGAAATTGTTGGTTCTTCCTCACCTGACGCCATAGCAAGAGACTCCTGGAATTCTAGGGGAAGGGTTGTTCCGACATAATGCCTTGGGGATGAGAGCGACCGTATCTCCGAATGATGGATCAATGGGTCCTGGGGATGAAGGGGTTTGATTTTTGTTAAGGTTGGGGTAGGAGTGACGCATTTAGTCGTCTTAGTCTCTGTTGGTCGTCTTTGTTTGGGTTCTGGAGTCACAATTTCGAATTCTTCCAATTCAACAGTAGGTATAGTGACCGTTACGTCCGTTTCGTTAGAATTTATTATTTGTAAGTATGCTTTGCCGTCTTGATTACGGACAAGAGCATTACCAGCGTGAATCCCAGTGCCTAAATCTAATCTAGGTAAATATCCTTCTTTTATGTCTGAATTTGATACATTTATAAAAGAAACAAGTTTTGACCTGGCGGGTAGCAGGACTTGACCCCTGCTTACAAACGGAATGGAATTTCCGTTGAACTCCAACTGTTTTTTCGAATAATGTATTGAAGCATCTTGTTCCATAAAGAATTCCGTTCCTAATATCCCGTGTGGTTTAATCGGGAAATCGTTTTCAACTACGTGGAACGTAACGTCGTTGCCTAATAAGGTTATTTTTATTGTCCCGAGGGTAGAAACGAGGTCCTTAGCAATGCCTCTAAGTTGTACTTGTTTGTTTGTATCTATATTTTGAGATTGTTTTACGGCGTGAATTTTCAATAAATTCACTTCGGAACCTGTGTCAATCATTAGTTCCGGAGTTCTTTCGAAATCTGGAGATCGGATAATTACGGACGGGGTTTCGCCAACAGTATTCAACCACGCGGTGGCGATCCTAAGTTTGGCATTCCCGATTCCGGTTGTGTCGTTATTGGACGCGCTCCTGTTTGGCCCGTTCCACGGTACGCCTCCATAGTTGGCCGTGGGGGCAGAACGTTTCCCGAGTCTCGCTCCTGGAAGGTTCCGGGGTTCCTTTCGTTGCGGTTGAATAAGCGTTTCCTGCACTCCGAAATTAGATGTCCGGGATTTTTACAATACGCACAAATGCGCAACTCCGTAGGTCTTGAGGGAGGAGGTCGAGTTTTGTCCCAGTAGGGGACTATTGGATTAGGGGCTTGATTACCATATCCTGTTACTCGGTTTTGGGGATATCGTTCGGTCGGTCTATAGTTTAAACCTTGGTTGCTTCTACAGGACAGTGCGTCGTGCCCTGTCTTATTGCAAACTTGGCATACGAGTTTAGGTGCCTTCTGTTCTGAAAACCTTCGGTGGTCCCTGTCCATCTTCTTATCCACGAGTACGGCTGCCTCGAAGGCTTCTTCGAGCGTTTCGAAATTATGTTGTAATAACATTGTCCTTACGTGAGGTGGAAGGCCATCAATGAACGAGTCCAAAGTTAGGCGATCCACGTCTAGGGTTTGTGCGAAATCGTGGCGATATTCTCTATTCTCCTCCATGATGGCGAATCGGAGGTCTTTAACGCGTGAAATGTATGCCAACATGTGTTCGTTGGTTCCCTTAATAATATTAGCGAGTTCCCCTCGGTAGTGGTCCGATGTCTCGGCAGGGGAGAAAGTGCGTTTAAGTTGTTTAATTAGGTCATTTACGGTTTCGAAGGCCCGATCCTCAACCGCCAAGTACGCGTGGTCTTGCAGCTTGTTTATCAACAACCTCGCTAGCTGGGGTTCGGCTTGCGAGGGAACCAGAGCCTTAGCCCTATTGCAAGCTCTCGCGAATTGCAGAACGGACATGTTATGGCCGTTAAATTTTGGCACGGTTTCTATCGCGTCTTTTAATCTGATCTGGTACAATGAATCCCGGTCCGGAACATGGTCACGAGTCAGTGTCTCAGGTTCCTTATTATATCTTAACACGGGTTTTCTGTCAAAACGGGAGGAACCCGGCGTGGCAAATTTATTCGCGGATGGTGGGGGTGTAGGAGATTTTTCCATTGTCTGTAGTATAAGTTTTACCTGTTCGGCGAGACCTTCCAACGTGACGCCGTCAGATTTGGTAACTACGCCCGAATTCATTTTGGGTTCGACAAATTTCGTGTGTAAATTTTCGATTACTGCTCCTTGTTGCTTTAGTATTTCAATTTTCCCTAATAATTCGGTAGTCGCGGTGTCTGTAGGGTTCATGGAAGAGCCCGCGCCTTGGTTTATTGCGTAAGGCTCATCAGTTTCGTCGTAATCGGACATGTTAAAATCGTTTAGATTCTATTTGTTCAAAAAAATGACCGATTAAATTTTGGGCGTCCGGTAGCCGTTTTTCGAGCTTAGTGAGTTCTATCCCGGGAACCAATAATTACCAACCCGTAATGGTTCCTGTTCAAGAGGAGAAAACGTTCGGTGCACTCGGAGCAACTACTTAAGGGACGCATTTGTAACAAGGGGTTTTTGCAACGAGGGCACTTTGGGAATGTATTAGTAGATGTATAAAAATGTTCCTGATCGATTTCGTTTACTTCACTCGGATCCAGATCAAAGCAGTCTAGGCAAATTTTGTAGCCTCCCGTGGTCGTTGCTACACCGCCCGAAGCACAGGTCAGTTCATTAGTGTATGCCAATTGATTTATAAATTGGCGGTACAGGTTTGATAGTTGGCGTCGTAGGAATCTGTTACGCATACTAGGTATAGGAAGTAGAGGGTAACGTGCGTACAGAGGATCAAATTTTCTGTTAACGGTATTCAGCCGTCCCACCTCTCTAGTGTACAAAGTTATATTGCTACATTAGCAATTATTTTAAAATTCGGGATGTTCTATGTTCATTTGGTTATCAAATTCTCGGTGGCTCTCACTAACTAGGAGATACCAATCCGAACACACTACACAACTGCTCACGGGGCAGATTTGAAACAGAGCGGAATTACACCACGAGCAATTGGGAGAAACTGTCGGCGTCTGATAATAATGAACTTGATATAGAGTTTCTACATTTGTTAGATCTACTTCATAGCAGGTCGAACAAATGTCGTCTCCTTCGTAAGTAGTAGCAATTTTCCCGGAGACACAGATCAACCACCGCATATGTGCCGTTAAAATTTGTAATCTGCGGCTGCGGTAATTTAATGCGCCACGAAGTGGGTTTTTAATGCACATTTTAATAGGCCTTTGTGGGTGCCGTATAATAGAGACTCTATTTCTATTATCAATGAACGGATCCCACCGCTGTCACCAAAAATATGTCACGTCCCGGGTGAAGGTCTTTGGGAGAATGACATGAGGGGTTTTATTCGAAGGGAATGCAGGCGCGAATGCCAGATTCGTGGCACTGCGGAGAGTAGGATGCAGGCGCGAATGCCAGATTCGTGGCACTGCGGAGAGTAGGATGCAGGCGCGAATGCCAGATTCGTGGCACTGCGGAGAGTAGGAATTCAGGCGCGAATGCCAGATTCGTGGCACTGAATGTTCGAAGGGATGCAGGCGCGAATGCCAGATTCGTGGCACTGCGGAGAGTAGGATGCAGGCGCGAATGCCAGATTCGTGGCACTGCGGAGAGCAGGAATTCAGGCGCGAATGCCAGATTCGTGGCACTGAATGTTCGAAGGGATGCAGGCGCGAATGCCAGATTCGTGGCACTGCGGAGAGTAGGATGCAGGCGCGAATGCCAGATTCGTGGCACTGCGGAGAGTAGGAATTCAGGCGCGAATGCCAGATTCGTGGCACTGAATGTTCGAAGGGATGCAGGTGCGAATGCCAGATTCGTGGCACTGCGGAGAGTAGGATGCAGGCGCGAATGCCAGATTCGTGGCGCTGCGGAGGGTAGGATGCAGGCGCGAATGCCAGATTCGTGGCACTGCGGAGAGTAGGGATTCAGGCGCGAATGCCAGATTCGTAGCTCTGAACGACCAGGGAAGGTTTGGACTGTAATCCCTCCGGTAATGACACCCGTTAGCACTCTTGTTTTGTTTTGGTTTGGTAATAGGATTTACCGTTGCATTCGTACTAAAGAAACCACACTTAGTTTTCCTAAGAATAGCACGGTTCGTGCTGCAGTGTGTTTGTAAATACTGGGAGAGCTCTCGCGAATCAGCTGTTGCGGCAGCTTGGTTTCGTGGGGAAGCCTTATGATTTGAGGATACGCACAATAACTCGAAACATGATTGATAACAAAGCGGTTTATTAGCTTTGTTAGAGTGGGTTTAACAATGCGTGGGAAGATTTTGTATTCACACGCGCAACATTTATAATATGAGTTATGAATATGAATGGCGATATAAGCATAAATGAAAGAATATAATAGTAAGTAAGCAATAAGCATAAATGAAAGAATATAATAGTAAGTAAGCGATAAGCATAAACGAAAGAATATAATAATAAGTAAGCGATAAGCATAAACGAAAGAATATAATAATAAGTAAGCGATAAGCATAAACGAAAGAATATAATAATAAGTAAGCGATAAGCATAAACGAAAGAATATAATAATAAGCTATAAGCGTTGATAAATAATAATATGGTATGGGGTGATATGCACTATAATGATGGTATATAATAATGACTTACAGTGATTGTCGTAGAGCACTGATTAGAATAGTTAACACTGGTTAAATAATACTCTGATCTATTCGATAGTCTGTTGACAAAAGAGCGTTATGAGCTCTCGATCCTTCGTATTTATATGATCTTCCAGGAGTACTGCGGGGGTTCGCGCGGTAAAGACCTTGACAGATTTCGGAACAAGACGCAGTAGATTTTGGGGGTTTTTGTAAACGGTATGGCTATTAATAGATGTATTTATGTCACGTACGCCAAATGCGTCGTAATTACAATCACGTGTTGATCACGTTTGTACATTTGCGTCGCAGTAACATTTCTAGGGTTTTTGCATGGGGCTTTGAAGCGAAATACTCAACCCATTTGGTGGAGTTTAGGAGGTCGTATAGGAATGGGGTAAACGGTGTATTGACTTCTGTGATCATAGTAAGGGCGTGAGACGTAGTCTCGATTTGGAAGAGGGTTTTAAGGATGAGGGGTTTGTTTAAACGTAGATTTGGAAGGAAGTTTTCATGCCTCATATGGCGAATAGGCGAAGGAGTTTTGTAACGATCATCTCGTGATGGGGATCTCTAAGATACATCATCGAGGTGGCGTTTTGTATGGGTCATCTTGTGTTGGGGACCGCTAAGGTACAACATCAAGGTGATCGGCGATTGGGATTGACCATTTAGAGACAGGGACCACTAAGGTATATCGTCTAAGTGATCGGTTGGGTTTGAAAAAGGGGTATGGCTTGAGTTCGATGGTTTTTGATGGAGTTGTGGATGGGTTTGTGAGGAAGTGGTGTTAAAATACCGCGCGAAAAATAGTGGGACGTCACATGTAGGGTGAATATTTGAGTAAATTTAGATGAAAATATCGACAATTTATTGCATTGTGAAAAAAAATTTTAGTTGGAAGTGTCAAATTTTAATAAATTTATTTGAAACCAACTTCGATTTTCCTCGACTATGTTGAGTTTTTTTGATAGAGAAGCTTAATTTGAGTAATTTCAGTTGAAATTAACTTCGATTTTTTGGATTTTGTCACGATTTTTGTCAAATTTTAATAAATTTATTTGAAATCAACTTCGATTTTTTTGGATTTAGTTGAGTATTTTTGTTGTAGGATGTATATTTGAGTAAATTTAGATGAAAATAACGACAATTTATTGGATTGTGAAAAAAAAATTTAGTTGGAAGTGTCAAATTTTAATAAATTTATTTGAAACCAGCTTCGATTTTTTTGGATTTTGTTGAGTATTTTTGTTGTAGGATGTATATTTGAGTAAATTTAGATGAAAATAACGACAATTTATTGGATTGTGAAAAAAAATTTTAGTTGGAAGTGTCAAATTTTAATAAATTTATTTGAAACCAGCTTCGATTTTTTTGGATTTTGTTGAGTATTTTTGTTGTAGGATGTATATTTGAGTAAATTTAGATGAAAATAACGACAATTTATTGGATTGTGAAAAAAAAATTAAGTTGGAAGTGTCAAATTTTAATAAATTTATTTGAAACCAGCTTCGATTTTTTTGGATTTTGTTGAGTATTTTTGTTGTAGGATGTATATTTGAGTAAATTTAGATGAAAATAACGACAATTTATTGGATTGTGAAAAAAAATTTTAGTTGGAAGTGTCAAATTTTAATAAATTTATTTGAAACCAGCTTCGATTTTTTTGGATTTTGTTGAGTATTTTTGTTGTAGGGTCTATATTAGAGTAATTTTTTATGAAAATAACTTCAGTTTTTAGGATTGTGAAAAAAAATTTTAGTTGGAAGTGTCAAATTTTAATAAATTTATTTGAAACCAACTTCGATTTTCCTCGACTATGTTGAGTTTTTTTGATAGAGAAGCTTAATTTGAGTAATTTCAGTTGAAATTAACTTCGATTTTTTGGATTTTGTCACGATTTTTGTCAAATTTTAATAAATTTATTTGAAATCAACTTCGATTTTTTTGGATTTAGTTGAGTATTTTTGTTGTAGGATCTATATTTGAGTAAATTTTGATGAAAATAACTTCAATTTTTTGGATTGTGAAAAAAATTTAGTTGGAAGTGTCAAATTTTAATAAATTTATTTGAAACCAACTTCGATTTTTTTGGATTTAGTTGAGTATTTTTGTTGTAGGATGTATATTTGAGTAAATTTAGATGAAAATAACGACAATTTATTGGATTGTGAAAAAAAATTTTAGTTGGAAGTGTCAAATTTTAATAAATTTATTTGAAACCAACTTCGATTTTTTTGGATTTTGTTGAGTATTTTTGTTTGTAGGATGAATATTTGAGTAAATTTAGATGAAAATACCGACAATTTATTGCATTGTGAAAAAAAATTTTAGTTGGAAGTGTCAAATTTTAATAAATTTATTTGAAACCAACTTCGATTTTCCTCGACTATGTTGAGTTTTTTTGATAGAGAAGCTTAATTTGAGTAATTTCAGTTGAAATTAACTTCGATTTTTTGGATTTTGTCACGATTTTTGTCAAATTTTAATAAATTTATTTGAAATCAACTTGGATTTTGTCGAGTATTTCTGTTGTAGGATGTATATTTGAGTAAATTTAGATGAAAATAACGACAATTTTTTTGGATTGTGAAAAAAAATTATAGTTGGAAGTGTCAAATTTTAATAAATTTATTTGAAACCAACTTCGATTTTTTTTTATTTTGTTGAGTATTTTGTTGTAGGATCTATATTAAGTAAATTTAGATGAAAATAAGTCAATTTTTTGGATTGTGAAAAAAATTTTAGTTGGAAGTGTCAAATTTTAATAAATTTATTTGAAACCAATTTCGATTTTTCTCGACTATGTTGAGTTTTTTTGATAGAGAAGCATAATTTGAGTAATTTCAGTTGAAATTAACTTCGATTTTATGGATTTTGTCACGATTTTTGTCAAATTCTAATAAATTTATTTAAAATCAACTTGGATTATTTTGGATTTTGTTGAGTATTTTTGTTGTAGGATCTATATTTGAATAAATTTAGATGAAAAATACTTCAATTTTTAGGAATGTGAAAAAAAATTTAGTTGGAAGTGTCAAATTTTAATAAATTTATTTGAAACCATCTTCGATTTTTTTGGATTTTGTCGAGTATTTTTGTTGTAGGATCTATATTTGAGTAAATTTAGATGAAAATACCTTCAATTTTTTGGATTGTGAAAATAAATTTACTTGGAAGTGTCAAATTTTAATAAATTTATTTGAAACCAACTTCGATTTTTTTGGATTTAGTTGAGTATTTTTGTTGTAGGATCTATATTTGAGTAAATTTAGATGAAAATAACTTCAATTTTTTGGATTGTGAAAAAAATTTAGTTGGAAGTGTCAAATTTTAATAAATTTATTTGAAACCAACTTCGATTTTTTTGGATTTAGTTGAGTATTTTTGTTGTAGGATGTATATTGGAGTAAATTTAGATGAAAATAACTTCAATTTTTTGGATTGTGAAAAAAAATTTACTTGGAAGTGTAAAATTTTAATAAATTTATTTGAAACCAACTTCGATTTTTTTGGATTTTGTCGAGTATTTCTGTTGTAGGATGTATATTTGAATAAATTTAGTTGAAAATAACTACAATTTTTTTGGATTGTGAAAAAAAATTATAGTTGGAAGTGTCAAATTTTAATAAATTTATTTGAAACCAACTTCGATTTTTTTTTATTTTGATGAGTATTTTGTTGTAGGATCTATATTTGAGTAAATTTAGATGAAAATAAGTCAATTTTTTGGATTGTGAAAAAAATTTTAGTTGGAAGTGTCAAATTTTAATAAATTTATTTGAAACCAATTTCGATTTTTCTCGACTATGTTGAGTTTTTTTGATAGAGAAGCCTAATTTGAGTAATTTCAGTTAAAATTAACTTCGATTTTTTTGATTATGTCACGATTTTTGCCAAATTTTAATAAATTTAATTGAAATCAACTTGGATTATTTTGGATTTTGTTGAGTATTTTTGTTGTAGGGTCTATATTTGAATAAATTTAGATGAAAATAACTTCAATTTTTAGGAATGTGAAAAAAATTTTACTTGGAAGTGTCAAGTTTTAATAAATTTACTTGAAACCAACTTCGATTTTTTTTTATTTTGTCGAGTATTTTTGTTGTAGGATGTGTATTTGAGTAAATTTAGTTGAAAATAACTACTATTTTTTGGATTGTGAAAAAAATGTTAGTTGGAAGTGTTAAATTTTAATAAATTTATTTGAAACCAACTTCGATTTTTTTAGATTTTGTTGAGTATTTTTGTTGTAGGATCTATATTTGAGTAAATTTAGATGAAAATAACTTCAATTTTAAGGAATGAGAAAAAAATTTTAGTTGGAAGTGTCAAATTTTAATAAATTTATTTGAAACCAACTTCGATTTTTTTGGATTTAGTTGAGTATTTTTGTTGTAGGATCTATATTTGAGTAAATTTTGATGAAAATAACTTCAATTTTTTGGATTGTGAAAAAAATTTAGATGGAAGTGTCAAATTTTAATAAATTTATTTGAAACCAAATTCGATTTTTTTGGATTTAGTTGAGTATTTCTGTTGTAGGATGTATATTTGAGTAAATTTAGATGAAAATAAAGACAATTTATTGGATTGTGAAAAAAAATTTTAGTTGGAAGTGTCAAATTTTAATAAATTTATTTGAAACCAGCTTCGATTTTTTGGATTTTCTTGAGTATTTTTGTTGTAGGGTCTATATTAGAGTAATTTTTTATGAAAATAACTTCAATTTTTAGGTTTGTGAAAAAAATTTTAGTTGGAAGTGTCAAATTTTAATAAATTTATTTGAAACCAACTTCGATTTTTTTGGATTTTGTTGAGTATTTTTGTCTGTAGGATGAATATTTGAGTAAATTTAGATGAAAATATCGACAATTTATTGCATTGTGAAAAAAAATTTTAGTTGGAAGTGTCAAATTTTAATAAATTTATTTGAAACCAACTTCGATTTTTTTTGGTTTTTGTTGAGTATTTTTGTTTGTAGGATGAATATTTGAGTAAATTTAGATGAAAATACCGACAATTTATTGCATTGTGAAAAAAAATTTTAGTTGGAAGTGTCAAATTTTAATAAATTTATTGAAACCAACTTCGATTTTCCTCGACTATGTTGAGTTTTTTTGATAGAGAAGCTTAATTTCAGTAATGTCAGTTGAAATTAACTTCGATTTTTTGGATTTTGTCACGATTTTTGACAAATTTTAATAAATTTATGTGAAATCAACTTGGATTATTTTGGATTTTGTTGAGAACTTTTATTGTAGGATCTATATTTGAGTAAATTTAGATGAAAATAACGACAATTTATTGGATTGTGAAAAAAAATTTTAGTTGGAAGTGTCAAATTTTAATAAATTTATTTGAAACCAACTTCGATTTTTTTGGATTTAGTTGAGTATTTTTGTTGTAGGATCTATATTTGAGTAAATTTTGATGAAAATAACTTCAATTTTTTGGATTGTGAAAAAAATTTAGTTGGAAGTGTCAAATTTTAACAAATTTATTTGAAACCAACTTCGATTTTTTTGGATTTAGTAGAGTATTTTTGTTGTAGGATCCATATTTGAGTAAATTTAGATGAAAATAACTTCAATTTTTTGGATTGTGAAAAAAATTTTAGCTGGAAGTGTCAAATTTTAATAAATTTATTTGAAACCATTTTCGATTTTTTTGGATTTTGCCGAGTATTTTTGATGTAGGATGTATATTTGAGTAAATTTAATTGAAAATTACGACAATTTTTTTGGATTGTGAAAAAAAATTTTAGTTTGAAGTGTCAAATTTTAATAAATTTATTTGAAACCAGCTTCGATTTTTTTTTATTTTGTTGAGTATTTTTGTTGTAGGGTCTATATTAGAGTAAATTTTGATGAAAATAACTTCAATTTTAGGATTGTGAAAAAAATTTTAGTTGGAAGTGTCAAATTTTAATAAATTTATTTGAAACCAACTTCGATTTTTCTCGACTATGTTGAGTTTTTTTTATAGAGAAGCCTAACTTGATTTATTTCAGTTGAAATTAACTTAGATTTTTAGGATTTTGTCACGATTTCTGCCAAATTTTAATAAATTTATTTGAAACCAACTTCGATTTTTTTGGATTTAGTAGAGTATTTTTGTTGTAGGATCCATATTTGAGTAAATTTAGATGAAAATAACTTCAATTTTATGGATTGTGAAAAAAATTTTAGTTGGAAGTTTCAAATTTTAATAAATTTATTTGAAACCAACTTCGATTTTTTTGGATTTTGTTGCGTATTTTTGTTGTAGGGTCTATATTGGAGTAAATTTTGATGAAAATAACTTCAATTTTTAGGATTGTGAAAAAAAATTTAGTTGGAAGTGTCAAATTTTAATAAATTTATTTGAAACCAATTTCGATTTTTCTCGACTATGTTGAGTTTTTTTGATAGAGAAGCCTAATTTGAGTAATTTCAGTTGAAATTAACTTCGATTTTTTGGATTTTGTCACGATTTTTGCCAAATTTTAATAAATTTATTTGAAATCAACTTGGATTATTTTGGATTTTGTTGAGTATTTTTGTTGTAGGATCTATATTTGAATAAATTTAGATGAAAATAACTTCAATTTTTAGGAATGTGAAAAAAATTTTAGTTGGAAGTGTCAAATTTTAATAAATTTATTTGAAACCAACTTCGATTTTTTTGGATTTTGTTGAGTATTTGTGTTGTAGGATGTATATTTGAGCAAATTTAGATGAAAATAACGACAATTTATTGGATTGTGAAAAAAAATTTTAGTTGGAAGTGTCAAATTTTAATAAATGTATTTGAAACCAACTTCGATTTTTTTTTATTTTGTTGCGTATTTTTGTTGTAGGGTCTATATTGGAGTAAATTTTGATGAAAATAACTTCAATTTTTAGGAATGTGAAAAAAATTTAGTTGGAAGTGTCAAATTTTAATAAATTTATTTGAAACCAGCTTCGATTTTTTTGGATTTTGTTGAGTATTTTTGTTGTAGGATGTATATTTGAGTAAATTTAGATGAAAATAACGACAATTTATTGGATTGTGAAAAAAAATTTTAGTTGGAAGTGTCAAATTTTAATAAATTTATTTGAAACCAGCTTCGATTTTTTTGGATTTTGTTGAGTATTTTTGTTGTAGGGTCTATATTAGAGTAATTTTTTATGAAAATAACTTCAGTTTTTAGGATTGTGAAAAAAATTTTAGTTGGAAGTGTCAAATTTTAATAAATTTTTTTGAAACCAACTTCGATTTTTTTGGATTTTGTTGAGAATTTTTGTCTGTAGGATGAATATTTGAGTAAATTTAGATGAAAATATCGACAATTTATTGCATTGTGAAAAAAAATTTTAGTTGGAAGTGTCAAATTTTAATAAATTTATTTGAAACCAACTTCGATTTTTTTGGATTTTGTTGAGTATTTTTGTTTGTAGGATGAATATTTGAGTAAATTTAGATGAAAATACCGACAATTTATTGCATTGTGAAAAAAAATTTTAGTTGGAAGTGTCAAATTTTAATAAATTTATTTGAAACCAACTTCGATTTTCCTCGACTATGTTGAGTTTTTTTGATAGAGAAGCTTAATTTGAGTAATTTCAGTTGAAATTAACTTCGATTTTTTGGATTTTGTCACGATTTTTGTCAAATTTTAATAAATTTATTTGAAATCAACTTGGATTTTGTCGAGTATTTCTGTTGTAGGATGTATATTTGAGTAAATTTAGATGAAAATAACGACAATTTTTTTGGATTGTGAAAAAAAATTATAGTTGGAAGTGTCAAATTTTAATAAATTTATTTGAAACCAACTTCGATTTTTTTTTATTTTGTTGAGTATTTTGTTGTAGGATCTATATTAAGTAAATTTAGATGAAAATAAGTCAATTTTTTGGATTGTGAAAAAAATTTTAGTTGGAAGTGTCAAATTTTAATAAATTTATTTGAAACCAATTTCGATTTTTCTCGACTATGTTGAGTTTTTTTGATAGAGAAGCATAATTTGAGTAATTTCAGTTGAAATTAACTTCGATTTTATGGATTTTGTCACGATTTTTGTCAAATTCTAATAAATTTATTTAAAATCAACTTGGATTATTTTGGATTTTGTTGAGTATTTTTGTTGTAGGATCTATATTTGAATAAATTTAGATGAAAAATACTTCAATTTTTAGGAATGTGAAAAAAAATTTAGTTGGAAGTGTCAAATTTTAATAAATTTATTTGAAACCATCTTCGATTTTTTTGGATTTTGTCGAGTATTTTTGTTGTAGGATCTATATTTGAGTAAATTTTGATGAAAATAACTTCAATTTTTTGGATTGTGAAAAAAATTTAGTTGGAAGTGTCAAATTTTAATAAATTTATTTGAAACCAACTTCGATTTTTTTGGATTTAGTTGAGTATTTTTGTTGTAGGATGTATATTTGAGTAAATTTAGATGAAAATAACGACAATTTATTGGATTGTGAAAAAAAATTTTAGTTGGAAGTGTCAAATTTTAATAAATTTATTTGAAACCAGCTTCGATTTTTTTGGATTTTGTTGAGTATTTTTGTTGTAGGGTCTATATTAGAGTAATTTTTTATGAAAATAACTTAAATTTCTAGGATTGTGAAAAAAATTTTAGTTGGAAGTGTCAAATTTTAATAAATTTATTTGAAACCAACTTCGATTTTCCTCGACTATGTTGAGTTTTTTTGATAGAGAAGGTGAATTTGAGTAATTTCAGTTGAAATTAACTTCGATTTTTTGGATTTTGTCACGATTTTTGTCAAATTTTAATAAATTTATTTGAAATCAACTTGGATTATTTTGGATTTTGTTGAGTATTTTTGTTGTAGGATCTATATTTGAGTAAATTTAGATGAAAATAACTTCAATTTTTTGGATTGTGAAAAAAATTTAGTTGGAAGTGTCAAAATTTAATACATTTATTTGAAACCAACTTCGATTTTTTTGGATTTAGTTGAGTATTTTTGTTGTAGGATGTATATTTGAGTAAATTTAGATGAAAATAACGACAATTTATTGGATTGTGAAAAAAAATTTTAGTTGGAAGTGTCAAATTTTAATAAATTTATTTGAAACCAGCTTCGATTTTTTTGGATTTTGTTGAGTATTTTTGTTGTAGGGTCTATATTAGAGTAATTTTTTATGAAAATAACTTAAATTTCTAGGATTGTGAAAAAAATTTTAGTTGGAAGTGTCAAATTTTAATAAATTTATTTGAAACCAACTTCGATTTTTTTTGATTTTGTTGAATATTTTTGTTTGTAGTGTCACGTCCCGGGTGAAGGTCTTTGGGAGAATGACATGAGGGGTTTTATTCGAAGGGAATGCAGGCGCGAATGCCAGATTCGTGGCACTGCGGAGAGTAGGATGCAGGCGCGAATGCCAGATTCGTGGCACTGCGGAGAGTAGGATGCAGGCGCGAATGCCAGATTCGTGGCACTGCGGAGAGTAGGAATTCAGGCGCGAATGCCAGATTCGTGGCACTGAATGTTCGAAGGGATGCAGGCGCGAATGCCAGATTCGTGGCACTGCGGAGAGTAGGATGCAGGCGCGAATGCCAGATTCGTGGCACTGCGGAGAGCAGGAATTCAGGCGCGAATGCCAGATTCGTGGCACTGAATGTTCGAAGGGATGCAGGCGCGAATGCCAGATTCGTGGCACTGCGGAGAGTAGGATGCAGGCGCGAATGCCAGATTCGTGGCACTGCGGAGAGTAGGAATTCAGGCGCGAATGCCAGATTCGTGGCACTGAATGTTCGAAGGGATGCAGGTGCGAATGCCAGATTCGTGGCACTGCGGAGAGTAGGATGCAGGCGCGAATGCCAGATTCGTGGCGCTGCGGAGGGTAGGATGCAGGCGCGAATGCCAGATTCGTGGCACTGCGGAGAGTAGGGATTCAGGCGCGAATGCCAGATTCGTAGCTCTGAACGACCAGGGAAGGTTTGGACTGTAATCCCTCCGGTAATGACACCCGTTAGCACTCTTGTTTTGTTTTGGTTTGGTAATAGGATTTACCGTTGCATTCGTACTAAAGAAACCACACTTAGTTTTCCTAAGAATAGCACGGTTCGTGCTGCAGTGTGTTTGTAAATACTGGGAGAGCTCTCGCGAATCAGCTGTTGCGGCAGCTTGGTTTCGTGGGGAAGCCTTATGATTTGAGGATACGCACAATAACTCGAAACATGATTGATAACAAAGCGGTTTATTAGCTTTGTTAGAGTGGGTTTAACAATGCGTGGGAAGATTTTGTATTCACACGCGCAACATTTATAATATGAGTTATGAATATGAATGGCGATATAAGCATAAATGAAAGAATATAATAGTAAGTAAGCAATAAGCATAAATGAAAGAATATAATAGTAAGTAAGCGATAAGCATAAACGAAAGAATATAATAATAAGTAAGCGATAAGCATAAACGAAAGAATATAATAATAAGTAAGCGATAAGCATAAACGAAAGAATATAATAATAAGTAAGCGATAAGCATAAACGAAAGAATATAATAATAAGCTATAAGCGTTGATAAATAATAATATGGTATGGGGTGATATGCACTATAATGATGGTATATAATAATGACTTACAGTGATTGTCGTAGAGCACTGATTAGAATAGTTAACACTGGTTAAATAATACTCTGATCTATTCGATAGTCTGTTGACAAAAGAGCGTTATGAGCTCTCGATCCTTCGTATTTATATGATCTTCCAGGAGTACTGCGGGGGTTCGCGCGGTAAAGACCTTGACAGATTTCGGAACAAGACGCAGTAGATTTTGGGGGTTTTTGTAAACGGTATGGCTATTAATAGATGTATTTATGTCACGTACGCCAAATGCGTCGTAATTACAATCACGTGTTGATCACGTTTGTACATTTGCGTCGCAGTAACATTTCTAGGGTTTTTGCATGGGGCTTTGAAGCGAAATACTCAACCCATTTGGTGGAGTTTAGGAGGTCGTATAGGAATGGGGTAAACGGTGTATTGACTTCTGTGATCATAGTAAGGGCGTGAGACGTAGTCTCGATTTGGAAGAGGGTTTTAAGGATGAGGGGTTTGTTTAAACGTAGATTTGGAAGGAAGTTTTCATGCCTCATATGGCGAATAGGCGAAGGAGTTTTGTAACGATCATCTCGTGATGGGGATCTCTAAGATACATCATCGAGGTGGCGTTTTGTATGGGTCATCTTGTGTTGGGGACCGCTAAGGTACAACATCAAGGTGATCGGCGATTGGGATTGACCATTTAGAGACAGGGACCACTAAGGTATATCGTCTAAGTGATCGGTTGGGTTTGAAAAAGGGGTATGGCTTGAGTTCGATGGTTTTTGATGGAGTTGTGGATGGGTTTGTGAGGAAGTGGTGTTAAAATACCGCGCGAAAAATAGTGGGACGTCACACCTCCCCCCTTATATGAAGAAATTTTTACATTTCTTAACACAAGTGGCGGGTGGCTTGGAATGAGAAAAAAATTTTTGAGCGAAATATAGTGGGACATCACACCTCCCCCTTTATATGAAGAAATTTTTATATTTCTTAACATAAGTGGCGGGTGGTTTAAAAAAACAAAATATAAGGCCTATTTGGCGAGAAAAAAGAAAGAAAGAAAAACAAAAGATAAGGCCTGTTTGGCGAGAAAAAAAAAAGGAAAAAACAAAAGATAAAGCCTGTTTGGCGTGAAAAAAAAAAAAGAAATAAATGGGAGAAAAAGGTTCATTTACAAGGGATTATATACAAAGTAAGGATAGGATTAAGGGAAGGAAGGGGATTTTGGAGGGATTAATAAGGGGGAAAGGAATATTCTCGGGATTGGAAGGAGGGATCGTCCAGGATGAACGTTAGGTCGTAACCATCTTGGTAGTGGTCATTGAACCACCTTAGGAACGCGGGTGTCAGTTCCGTATAGTCCGGAATACGGATGGCTGACCCCGTGTCCAGGACTTCAACGTCACCTGGGTAAGGAAGGATTAAGGAGGGAGCTAGGGAGGTGGAGGTTCGAGGAGGGGGAGTTTGGTGCGGGGGAGAGGTAGGGTGGAAGAGTACCTCCTTACTGCTTGATGCGGGTAAGGGAGGACGATCCGGGGGCGGAGGGGTCGTGGCTTCCTGCATTGTTGGTGCTGGCGGGGGGGAGTCATCGAGTGTGATGACTGGTATAGTCGGTTCTGCCTCCCTGATGATGACCGAGGAAACGACCCTTGGGAGGAGGGGCGAAATGCTTCGGCCCTCCCTGGTCGCCTCTCGGCGCATCCACCGTAGGTGAGACAGGCGCCTGGCCTTTCCTCCCCCCTTTTGTCCAGGCCTGGGTACCTTGCCTTTTCCCCATCGATTTAGCATGGTTTTTTTTTTCTAGATAAAGAAATTGGAGTATTAACACATGAATTGTTAGTAATTATCAGCCGGGGTTATCGCGTACGCGACCAAGGCGCGCTTTGTTCGCGTGTATTATTCGGGTTTTGCCCTTCCATGATATCTTTAGGTTTTGGGAGGGAATAACCTCTATTATTGTGTGCGGACCGGAGTATTGGTCCCCGAATTTTCCTTTGCGTGGTTCTATAAGTACGAAAACGGAATCGCCCGGTTGGAAGGTCTGTTCGTTTATGTGTTGGTCATAATATTTTTTGTAACGAAGTTTAGATTCTTTTAATTTTTCTGCAGCGGCAGTTTGCAGTTCTTGTACCCTCGCGTTTAGCCTTGAGAGGTAATGATTATAAGTTTCGTTTTCAAAATCTTCGGGCATCCTTGTTCGGCTGGGTACCCGAGCTATTTTCCCGAACACTAACTCGTGCGGTGTGTAACCAGTGCCTTCGTGGACGCTGGTATTATAACAGAACGCGGCCAAGTCTGTCCATTCGTCCCAGTCACTGTGCTTACTTATAAACATTTTCAAATATTCTGTTAGGACGAGATGCGATCGTTCTAGAGAGCCGTTAGTCTGTGGGTGAAAAGCTGTGGTTCTGAATTGTTCGATTTTAAACTTTTTCGCGATAGCTTTCATGAAGTTACTAGTGAAATTTGCTCCTTGGTCGGTGAGGATGGCTCTGGGAGCTCCGAACTGACAGATAAATTTCTTTATGAACGCATCTGCAACCTTTAGTGATGTGGTGTGTTTAAGAGGTACGCACACGAAGTATTTCGTTAGTAAGTCTTGCATTGTTAATATATAGGTGTTCCCTTCTCTCGTGGTAGGTAACGGTCCTACGATGTCCAACGCAATCTTGTCGAAGGCTTGTCCAGGCGTGTCAGTTAGAATCATCGGTTGCCTGGTTTTAACACGGACAAGTTTCTTCCGCTGACAGTCCTCGCATGTTCTAATATAGTCCTCCACGGCTTTTTTCATTCCTTTCCAAAAGTAATGGTGTCGAATTCGGTTATACGTTTTGGTTACTCCCTTGTGTCCGCCTAAGGCAGATGCGTGATTTTCTTTAATAATGGTTAGGTGTTCTGATTCCTCTGGTATTCGTACTGCTTGTAGACATATGGTGACGCTGATGTCCTCTTTGTTGACGGCTTCAAGGATACCCGTAATGATATTTTGCCAGCTTAATTGATCCAAGTTCGATGTTTTGGCTATACTGAAGGAGTGTATTTGAAGCTCGTGTACTGTATATTTAAGGTAGGAAAGGGCTTTGCCCCATGTAGTCATAGTTAGTGGTGTGTTTTGTGTTTCTTTAACAACCAGCCCTATAAAGATTTGCCCCTTTTTGTGAGTTACGTGGGCCCTACCCAGTGGGAGATCGCCGGGTATTGTCAGGATTCCCGTTTCTTGTAGTTCTTTCGCTCCGTTGTCGCAAGGTTTTCCATCTACGCTTAAGAAGAAAACAAGCGTTTCTTTTCGTAAGAACAATGGGTCGCGACTGATTAATGGTATTATTTGGATATTTCGCTCGGGATCAGCTTCGTATGCTGCGTCTAAAGAGTCGTTTAATCCAATTATCGAAGATTCCGAGTCTGATTCATCCGATGAGTTGGAATCCATCTCGGGGTCAAGGTCGTTTTCCTCCTGCGGTGTTGGCGATTGTGGAGGTGAAATAATAGGGGCGTCCGCTAACTCTGTTTCTTCTTCTTGACTTACTTCATCTTCTTCGCTACTCATTGGTTCCGGCGGGTCTACCGAGAGCGGATCTGGTGGGTTTACTGCACTGGTCAACCTTTGGCGCACCTTCCTGGGCGGCTGTACTCTGGTAGGTTTTGCTCTTGGGCGAGTTTTATACGTGGGCCTAGTCGATGGCTTGGTGAGTCGGGGCCTCCCGGGACCTCGTTTAGCCGGGGGCTGATCTTCCCAGTCGTCATCAGCTTCCTCTCGTGGTCGTACTGGATATGCCTCCACTGTGGGAGGATTGCGGGATAATGCATCGGCCAGCTTGTTACTTTTGCCTGGTTGATAACGGATTTCGTATTCATATTCGGCTAATTTCAGCCGCCACCTAACGAGACGCGACGTAGGGTCTTTTACCTTGTGTAGCCAAATCAACGGTTGATGGTCAGTAAATAAAATGAATTTCCGTCCATATAGGTAGGGTCGAAAGTATCTGACGCAATATACAATGGCTAAAAGTTCTTTCTCTATTGTTGAGTAGTTCGTTTCTGCTTTATTCAGAACACGGGAGGCGTACGCGATCGGTAATTCCTTTTCGTTGGCAGTCTGACTCAATATTCCTCCTATAGCGAATTCGGAAGCATCGGTGGTAACGTGGAATTCCAGGTCGAAATTTGGATATTGCAGGATAGGTTCTTTTTGTAATGCTAACCTTAAATGGTCAAAAGCCGTCTTTTGGGACGGTCCCCACTCAAATATTGTGTCTTTCTTTAATAGTTTGGTTAGCGGGCGAGCTATTTTGGAAAATTCCGGGATAAACCTCCTATAATATCCGGTTAGTCCAAGGAATTGTTTAATTCCTTTTGGTGTATTTGGTGCCGGGTAGTTTCGGACGGCTTCAATTTTCCCCTGATCGGGTTTTACCCCTTGCTCGGTAATTATGTGACCTAAGTACGCGACTTCCTTGTGTAGGAATTTACATTTGGAAGGCTGGAGTTTGAGCTTCGCTTCTCGCAAACGGTGAGCAAGTTTCTTAAATTTAATTAAGTGCTCAGTAAGGGAACTTGCGTAAAGGACGATGTCGTCCAAATATACGAACATTTCGGTGCCCTGGAGTCCAGTAAGGGTATGATCCATTAGACGTTGGAAGGTAGCTGGCGCGTTACAGAGTCCGAATGGCATCCTTTTAAATTCATAGTGTCCATGTGGCGTGGAAAAAGCTGTTTTATGTGCATCTTCAGGTTTCATAGGTATTTGGTGAAATCCCGAAGCAAGATCGAACACGGAAAAGTATTTGGCTCCCCCCAATTGGTCCAATATTTCGTTGATATTAGGAATTGGGTAAGCGTCGGGAACGGTCTTTTTGTTTAGGTCCCTAAAATCGAGTACCATTCGCCATAGGATTTCTCCATCGGGTCCTGGTTTCTTAGACACAATCCAGATTGGTGAATTGTAAGGTGATAATGAGGGCTTTATAATTTCTTGGTCTAATAATTTTTGTACTTGCTTCTCGATTTCTTTCTTATGTACTGGAGGGAAGCGATATTGTTTAGTATGGATAGGCACTGGGTCTGTGGTCTGGATTCCATGCTGGATAGCGTTCGTATGACCCAACTTCTCATTTGGTAGATGGAAAAGGTCATGGTATTTGTTTAAAATTCCTTGGACATGGAGTTTTTCCTCCGGATTCATATGTTCCGTTGAAATTAGTTCGAGCACTTGTTCCATCCTTGTTGCGGATTTTTCAGAAATTGTTGGTTCTTCCTCACCTGACGCCATAGCAAGAGACTCCTGGAATTCTAGGGGAAGGGTTGTTCCGACATAATGCCTTGGGGATGAGAGCGACCGTATCTCCGAATGATGGATCAATGGGTCCTGGGGATGAAGGGGTTTGATTTTTGTTAAGGTTGGGGTAGGAGTGACGCATTTAGTCGTCTTAGTCTCTGTTGGTCGTCTTTGTTTGGGTTCTGGAGTCACAATTTCGAATTCTTCCAATTCAACAGTAGGTATAGTGACCGTTACGTCCGTTTCGTTAGAATTTATTATTTGTAAGTATGCTTTGCCGTCTTGATTACGGACAAGAGCATTACCAGCGTGAATCCCAGTGCCTAAATCTAATCTAGGTAAATATCCTTCTTTTATGTCTGAATTTGATACATTTATAAAAGAAACAAGTTTTGACCTGGCGGGTAGCAGGACTTGACCCCTGCTTACAAACGGAATGGAATTTCCGTTGAACTCCAACTGTTTTTTCGAATAATGTATTGAAGCATCTTGTTCCATAAAGAATTCCGTTCCTAATATCCCGTGTGGTTTAATCGGGAAATCGTTTTCAACTACGTGGAACGTAACGTCGTTGCCTAATAAGGTTATTTTTATTGTCCCGAGGGTAGAAACGAGGTCCTTAGCAATGCCTCTAAGTTGTACTTGTTTGTTTGTATCTATATTTTGAGATTGTTTTACGGCGTGAATTTTCAATAAATTCACTTCGGAACCTGTGTCAATCATTAGTTCCGGAGTTCTTTCGAAATCTGGAGATCGGATAATTACGGACGGGGTTTCGCCAACAGTATTCAACCACGCGGTGGCGATCCTAAGTTTGGCATTCCCGATTCCGGTTGTGTCGTTATTGGACGCGCTCCTGTTTGGCCCGTTCCACGGTACGCCTCCATAGTTGGCCGTGGGGGCAGAACGTTTCCCGAGTCTCGCTCCTGGAAGGTTCCGGGGTTCCTTTCGTTGCGGTTGAATAAGCGTTTCCTGCACTCCGAAATTAGATGTCCGGGATTTTTACAATACGCACAAATGCGCAACTCCGTAGGTCTTGAGGGAGGAGGTCGAGTTTTGTCCCAGTAGGGGACTATTGGATTAGGGGCTTGATTACCATATCCTGTTACTCGGTTTTGGGGATATCGTTCGGTCGGTCTATAGTTTAAACCTTGGTTGCTTCTACAGGACAGTGCGTCGTGCCCTGTCTTATTGCAAACTTGGCATACGAGTTTAGGTGCCTTCTGTTCTGAAAACCTTCGGTGGTCCCTGTCCATCTTCTTATCCACGAGTACGGCTGCCTCGAAGGCTTCTTCGAGCGTTTCGAAATTATGTTGTAATAACATTGTCCTTACGTGAGGTGGAAGGCCATCAATGAACGAGTCCAAAGTTAGGCGATCCACGTCTAGGGTTTGTGCGAAATCGTGGCGATATTCTCTATTCTCCTCCATGATGGCGAATCGGAGGTCTTTAACGCGTGAAATGTATGCCAACATGTGTTCGTTGGTTCCCTTAATAATATTAGCGAGTTCCCCTCGGTAGTGGTCCGATGTCTCGGCAGGGGAGAAAGTGCGTTTAAGTTGTTTAATTAGGTCATTTACGGTTTCGAAGGCCCGATCCTCAACCGCCAAGTACGCGTGGTCTTGCAGCTTGTTTATCAACAACCTCGCTAGCTGGGGTTCGGCTTGCGAGGGAACCAGAGCCTTAGCCCTATTGCAAGCTCTCGCGAATTGCAGAACGGACATGTTATGGCCGTTAAATTTTGGCACGGTTTCTATCGCGTCTTTTAATCTGATCTGGTACAATGAATCCCGGTCCGGAACATGGTCACGAGTCAGTGTCTCAGGTTCCTTATTATATCTTAACACGGGTTTTCTGTCAAAACGGGAGGAACCCGGCGTGGCAAATTTATTCGCGGATGGTGGGGGTGTAGGAGATTTTTCCATTGTCTGTAGTATAAGTTTTACCTGTTCGGCGAGACCTTCCAACGTGACGCCGTCAGATTTGGTAACTACGCCCGAATTCATTTTGGGTTCGACAAATTTCGTGTGTAAATTTTCGATTACTGCTCCTTGTTGCTTTAGTATTTCAATTTTCCCTAATAATTCGGTAGTCGCGGTGTCTGTAGGGTTCATGGAAGAGCCCGCGCCTTGGTTTATTGCGTAAGGCTCATCAGTTTCGTCGTAATCGGACATGTTAAAATCGTTTAGATTCTATTTGTTCAAAAAAATGACCGATTAAATTTTGGGCGTCCGGTAGCCGTTTTTCGAGCTTAGTGAGTTCTATCCCGGGAACCAATAATTACCAACCCGTAATGGTTCCTGTTCAAGAGGAGAAAACGTTCGGTGCACTCGGAGCAACTACTTAAGGGACGCGTTTGTAACAAGGGGTTTTTGCAACGAGGGCACTTTGGGAATGTATTAGTAGATGTATAAAAATGTTCCTGATCGATTTCGTTTACTTCACTCGGATCCAGATCAAAGCAGTCTAGGCAAATTTTGTAGCCTCCCGTGGTCGTTGCTACACCGCCCGAAGCACAGGTCAGTTCATTAGTGTATGCCAATTGATTTATAAATTGGCGGTACAGGTTTGATAGTTGGCGTCGTAGGAATCTGTTACGCATACTAGGTATAGGAAGTAGAGGGTAACGTGCGTACAGAGGATCAAATTTTCTGTTAACGGTATTCAGCCGTCCCACCTCTCTAGTGTACAAAGTTATATTGCTACATTAGCAATTATTTTAAAATTCGGGATGTTCTATGTTCATTTGGTTATCAAATTCTCGGTGGCTCTCACTAACTAGGAGATACCAATCCGAACACACTACACAACTGCTCACGGGGCAGATTTGAAACAGAGCGGAATTACACCACGAGCAATTGGGAGAAACTGTCGGCGTCTGATAATAATGAACTTGATATAGAGTTTCTACATTTGTTAGATCTACTTCATAGCAGGTCGAACAAATGTCGTCTCCTTCGTAAGTAGTAGCAATTTTCCCGGAGACACAGATCAACCACCGCATATGTGCCGTTAAAATTTGTAATCTGCGGCTGCGGTAATTTAATGCGCCACGAAGTGGGTTTTTAATGCACATTTTAATAGGCCTTTGTGGGTGCCGTATAATAGAGACTCTATTTCTATTATCAATGAACGGATCCCACCGCTGTCACCAAAAATATGTCACGTCCCGGGTGAAGGTCTTTGGGAGAATGACATGAGGGGTTTTATTCGAAGGGAATGCAGGCGCGAATGCCAGATTCGTGGCACTGAATGTTCGAAGGGATGCAGGCGCGAATGCCAGATTCGTGGCACTGCGGAGAGTAGGATGCAGGCGCGAATGCCAGATTCGTGGCACTGCGGAGAGCAGGAATTCAGGCGCGAATGCCAGATTCGTGGCACTGAATGTTCGAAGGGATGCAGGCGCGAATGCCAGATTCGTGGCACTGCGGAGAGTAGGATGCAGGCGCGAATGCCAGATTCGTGGCACTGCGGAGAGTAGGAATTCAGGCGCGAATGCCAGATTCGTGGCACTGAATGTTCGAAGGGATGCAGGTGCGAATGCCAGATTCGTGGCACTGCGGAGAGTAGGATGCAGGCGCGAATGCCAGATTCGTGGCGCTGCGGAGGGTAGGATGCAGGCGCGAATGCCAGATTCGTGGCACTGCGGAGAGTAGGGATTCAGGCGCGAATGCCAGATTCGTAGCTCTGAACGACCAGGGAAGGTTTGGACTGTAATCCCTCCGGTAATGACACCCGTTAGCACTCTTGTTTTGTTTTGGTTTGGTAATAGGATTTACCGTTGCATTCGTACTAAAGAAACCACACTTAGTTTTCCTAAGAATAGCACGGTTCGTGCTGCAGTGTGTTTGTAAATACTGGGAGAGCTCTCGCGAATCAGCTGTTGCGGCAGCTTGGTTTCGTGGGGAAGCCTTATGATTTGAGGATACGCACAATAACTCGAAACATGATTGATAACAAAGCGGTTTATTAGCTTTGTTAGAGTGGGTTTAACAATGCGTGGGAAGATTTTGTATTCACACGCGCAACATTTATAATATGAGTTATGAATATGAATGGCGATATAAGCATAAATGAAAGAATATAATAGTAAGTAAGCAATAAGCATAAATGAAAGAATATAATAGTAAGTAAGCGATAAGCATAAACGAAAGAATATAATAATAAGTAAGCGATAAGCATAAACGAAAGAATATAATAATAAGTAAGCGATAAGCATAAACGAAAGAATATAATAATAAGTAAGCGATAAGCATAAACGAAAGAATATAATAATAAGCTATAAGCGTTGATAAATAATAATATGGTATGGGGTGATATGCACTATAATGATGGTATATAATAATGACTTACAGTGATTGTCGTAGAGCACTGATTAGAATAGTTAACACTGGTTAAATAATACTCTGATCTATTCGATAGTCTGTTGACAAAAGAGCGTTATGAGCTCTCGATCCTTCGTATTTATATGATCTTCCAGGAGTACTGCGGGGGTTCGCGCGGTAAAGACCTTGACAGATTTCGGAACAAGACGCAGTAGATTTTGGGGGTTTTTGTAAACGGTATGGCTATTAATAGATGTATTTATGTCACGTACGCCAAATGCGTCGTAATTACAATCACGTGTTGATCACGTTTGTACATTTGCGTCGCAGTAACATTTCTAGGGTTTTTGCATGGGGCTTTGAAGCGAAATACTCAACCCATTTGGTGGAGTTTAGGAGGTCGTATAGGAATGGGGTAAACGGTGTATTGACTTCTGTGATCATAGTAAGGGCGTGAGACGTAGTCTCGATTTGGAAGAGGGTTTTAAGGATGAGGGGTTTGTTTAAACGTAGATTTGGAAGGAAGTTTTCATGCCTCATATGGCGAATAGGCGAAGGAGTTTTGTAACGATCATCTCGTGATGGGGATCTCTAAGATACATCATCGAGGTGGCGTTTTGTATGGGTCATCTTGTGTTGGGGACCGCTAAGGTACAACATCAAGGTGATCGGCGATTGGGATTGACCATTTAGAGACAGGGACCACTAAGGTATATCGTCTAAGTGATCGGTTGGGTTTGAAAAAGGGGTATGGCTTGAGTTCGATGGTTTTTGATGGAGTTGTGGATGGGTTTGTGAGGAAGTGGTGTTAAAATACCGCGCGAAAAATAGTGGGACGTCACATGTAGGGTGAATATTTGAGTAAATTTAGATGAAAATATCGACAATTTATTGCATTGTGAAAAAAAATTTTAGTTGGAAGTGTCAAATTTTAATAAATTTATTTGAAACCAACTTCGATTTTCCTCGACTATGTTGAGTTTTTTTGATAGAGAAGCTTAATTTGAGTAATTTCAGTTGAAATTAACTTCGATTTTTTGGATTTTGTCACGATTTTTGTCAAATTTTAATAAATTTATTTGAAATCAACTTCGATTTTTTTGGATTTAGTTGAGTATTTTTGTTGTAGGATGTATATTTGAGTAAATTTAGATGAAAATAACGACAATTTATTGGATTGTGAAAAAAAAATTTAGTTGGAAGTGTCAAATTTTAATAAATTTATTTGAAACCAGCTTCGATTTTTTTGGATTTTGTTGAGTATTTTTGTTGTAGGATGTATATTTGAGTAAATTTAGATGAAAATAACGACAATTTATTGGATTGTGAAAAAAAATTTTAGTTGGAAGTGTCAAATTTTAATAAATTTATTTGAAACCAGCTTCGATTTTTTTGGATTTTGTTGAGTATTTTTGTTGTAGGATGTATATTTGAGTAAATTTAGATGAAAATAACGACAATTTATTGGATTGTGAAAAAAAAATTAAGTTGGAAGTGTCAAATTTTAATAAATTTATTTGAAACCAGCTTCGATTTTTTTGGATTTTGTTGAGTATTTTTGTTGTAGGATGTATATTTGAGTAAATTTAGATGAAAATAACGACAATTTATTGGATTGTGAAAAAAAATTTTAGTTGGAAGTGTCCAATTTTAATAAATTTATTTGAAACCAGCTTCGATTTTTTTGGATTTTGTTGAGTATTTTTGTTGTAGGGTCTATATTAGAGTAATTTTTTATGAAAATAACTTCAGTTTTTAGGATTGTGAAAAAAAATTTTAGTTGGAAGTGTCAAATTTTAATAAATTTATTTGAAACCAACTTCGATTTTCCTCGACTATGTTGAGTTTTTTTGATAGAGAAGCTTAATTTGAGTAATTTCAGTTGAAATTAACTTCGATTTTTTGGATTTTGTCACGATTTTTGTCAAATTTTAATAAATTTATTTGAAATCAACTTCGATTTTTTTGGATTTAGTTGAGTATTTTTGTTGTAGGATCTATATTTGAGTAAATTTTGATGAAAATAACTTCAATTTTTTGGATTGTGAAAAAAATTTAGTTGGAAGTGTCAAATTTTAATAAATTTATTTGAAACCAACTTCGATTTTTTTGGATTTAGTTGAGTATTTTTGTTGTAGGATGTATATTTGAGTAAATTTAGATGAAAATAACGACAATTTATTGGATTGTGAAAAAAAATTTTAGTTGGAAGTGTCAAATTTTAATAAATTTATTTGAAACCAACTTCGATTTTTTTGGATTTTGTTGAGTATTTTTGTTTGTAGGATGAATATTTGAGTAAATTTAGATGAAAATACCGACAATTTATTGCATTGTGAAAAAAAATTTTAGTTGGAAGTGTCAAATTTTAATAAATTTATTTGAAACCAACTTCGATTTTCCTCGACTATGTTGAGTTTTTTTGATAGAGAAGCTTAATTTGAGTAATTTCAGTTGAAATTAACTTCGATTTTTTGGATTTTGTCACGATTTTTGTCAAATTTTAATAAATTTATTTGAAATCAACTTGGATTTTGTCGAGTATTTCTGTTGTAGGATGTATATTTGAGTAAATTTAGATGAAAATAACGACAATTTTTTTGGATTGTGAAAAAAAATTATAGTTGGAAGTGTCAAATTTTAATAAATTTATTTGAAACCAACTTCGATTTTTTTTTATTTTGTTGAGTATTTTGTTGTAGGATCTATATTAAGTAAATTTAGATGAAAATAAGTCAATTTTTTGGATTGTGAAAAAAATTTTAGTTGGAAGTGTCAAATTTTAATAAATTTATTTGAAACCAATTTCGATTTTTCTCGACTATGTTGAGTTTTTTTGATAGAGAAGCATAATTTGAGTAATTTCAGTTGAAATTAACTTCGATTTTATGGATTTTGTCACGATTTTTGTCAAATTCTAATAAATTTATTTAAAATCAACTTGGATTATTTTGGATTTTGTTGAGTATTTTTGTTGTAGGATCTATATTTGAATAAATTTAGATGAAAAATACTTCAATTTTTAGGAATGTGAAAAAAAATTTAGTTGGAAGTGTCAAATTTTAATAAATTTATTTGAAACCATCTTCGATTTTTTTGGATTTTGTCGAGTATTTTTGTTGTAGGATCTATATTTGAGTAAATTTAGATGAAAATACCTTCAATTTTTTGGATTGTGAAAATAAATTTACTTGGAAGTGTCAAATTTTAATAAATTTATTTGAAACCAACTTCGATTTTTTTGGATTTAGTTGAGTATTTTTGTTGTAGGATCTATATTTGAGTAAATTTAGATGAAAATAACTTCAATTTTTTGGATTGTGAAAAAAATTTAGTTGGAAGTGTCAAATTTTAATAAATTTATTTGAAACCAACTTCGATTTTTTTGGATTTAGTTGAGTATTTTTGTTGTAGGATGTATATTGGAGTAAATTTAGATGAAAATAACTTCAATTTTTTGGATTGTGAAAAAAAATTTACTTGGAAGTGTAAAATTTTAATAAATTTATTTGAAACCAACTTCGATTTTTTTGGATTTTGTCGAGTATTTCTGTTGTAGGATGTATATTTGAATAAATTTAGTTGAAAATAACTACAATTTTTTTGGATTGTGAAAAAAAATTATAGTTGGAAGTGTCAAATTTTAATAAATTTATTTGAAACCAACTTCGATTTTTTTTTATTTTGATGAGTATTTTGTTGTAGGATCTATATTTGAGTAAATTTAGATGAAAATAAGTCAATTTTTTGGATTGTGAAAAAAATTTTAGTTGGAAGTGTCAAATTTTAATAAATTTATTTGAAACCAATTTCGATTTTTCTCGACTATGTTGAGTTTTTTTGATAGAGAAGCCTAATTAATTTCAGTTAAAATTAACTTCGATTTTTTTGATTATGTCACGATTTTTGCCAAATTTTAATAAATTTAATTGAAATCAACTTGGATTATTTTGGATTTTGTTGAGTATTTTTGTTGTAGGGTCTATATTTGAATAAATTTAGATGAAAATAACTTCAATTTTTAGGAATGTGAAAAAAATTTTACTTGGAAGTGTCAAGTTTTAATAAATTTACTTGAAACCAACTTCGATTTTTTTTTATTTTGTCGAGTATTTTTGTTGTAGGATGTGTATTTGAGTAAATTTAGTTGAAAATAACTACTATTTTTTGGATTGTGAAAAAAATGTTAGTTGGAAGTGTTAAATTTTAATAAATTTATTTGAAACCAACTTCGATTTTTTTAGATTTTGTTGAGTATTTTTGTTGTAGGATCTATATTTGAGTAAATTTAGATGAAAATAACTTCAATTTTAAGGAATGAGAAAAAAATTTTAGTTGGAAGTGTCAAATTTTAATAAATTTATTTGAAACCAACTTCGATTTTTTTGGATTTAGTTGAGTATTTTTGTTGTAGGATCTATATTTGAGTAAATTTTGATGAAAATAACTTCAATTTTTTGGATTGTGAAAAAAATTTAGATGGAAGTGTCAAATTTTAATAAATTTATTTGAAACCAAATTCGATTTTTTTGGATTTAGTTGAGTATTTCTGTTGTAGGATGTATATTTGAGTAAATTTAGATGAAAATAAAGACAATTTATTGGATTGTGAAAAAAAATTTTAGTTGGAAGTGTCAAATTTTAATAAATTTATTTGAAACCAGCTTCGATTTTTTGGATTTTCTTGAGTATTTTTGTTGTAGGGTCTATATTAGAGTAATTTTTTATGAAAATAACTTCAATTTTTAGGTTTGTGAAAAAAATTTTAGTTGGAAGTGTCAAATTTTAATAAATTTATTTGAAACCAACTTCGATTTTTTTGGATTTTGTTGAGTATTTTTGTCTGTAGGATGAATATTTGAGTAAATTTAGATGAAAATATCGACAATTTATTGCATTGTGAAAAAAAATTTTAGTTGGAAGTGTCAAATTTTAATAAATTTATTTGAAACCAACTTCGATTTTTTTTGGTTTTTGTTGAGTATTTTTGTTTGTAGGATGAATATTTGAGTAAATTTAGATGAAAATACCGACAATTTATTGCATTGTGAAAAAAAATTTTAGTTGGAAGTGTCAAATTTTAATAAATTTATTGAAACCAACTTCGATTTTCCTCGACTATGTTGAGTTTTTTTGATAGAGAAGCTTAATTTCAGTAATGTCAGTTGAAATTAACTTCGATTTTTTGGATTTTGTCACGATTTTTGACAAATTTTAATAAATTTATGTGAAATCAACTTGGATTATTTTGGATTTTGTTGAGAACTTTTATTGTAGGATCTATATTTGAGTAAATTTAGATGAAAATAACGACAATTTATTGGATTGTGAAAAAAAATTTTAGTTGGAAGTGTCAAATTTTAATAAATTTATTTGAAACCAACTTCGATTTTTTTGGATTTAGTTGAGTATTTTTGTTGTAGGATCTATATTTGAGTAAATTTTGATGAAAATAACTTCAATTTTTTGGATTGTGAAAAAAATTTAGTTGGAAGTGTCAAATTTTAACAAATTTATTTGAAACCAACTTCGATTTTTTTGGATTTAGTAGAGTATTTTTGTTGTAGGATCCATATTTGAGTAAATTTAGATGAAAATAACTTCAATTTTTTGGATTGTGAAAAAAATTTTAGCTGGAAGTGTCAAATTTTAATAAATTTATTTGAAACCATCTTCGATTTTTTTGGATTTTGCCGAGTATTTTTGATGTAGGATGTATATTTGAGTAAATTTAATTGAAAATTACGACAATTTTTTTGGATTGTGAAAAAAAATTTTAGTTTGAAGTGTCAAATTTTAATAAATTTATTTGAAACCAGCTTCGATTTTTTTTTATTTTGTTGAGTATTTTTGTTGTAGGGTCTATATTAGAGTAAATTTTGATGAAAATAACTTCAATTTTAGGATTGTGAAAAAAATTTTAGTTGGAAGTGTCAAATTTTAATAAATTTATTTGAAACCAACTTCGATTTTTCTCGACTATGTTGAGTTTTTTTTATAGAGAAGCCTAACTTGATTTATTTCAGTTGAAATTAACTTAGATTTTTAGGATTTTGTCACGATTTCTGCCAAATTTTAATAAATTTATTTGAAACCAACTTCGATTTTTTTGGATTTAGTAGAGTATTTTTGTTGTAGGATCCATATTTGAGTAAATTTAGATGAAAATAACTTCAATTTTATGGATTGTGAAAAAAATTTTAGTTGGAAGTTTCAAATTTTAATAAATTTAATTGAAACCAACTTCGATTTTTTTGGATTTTGTTGCGTATTTTTGTTGTAGGGTCTATATTGGAGTAAATTTTGATGAAAATAACTTCAATTTTTAGGATTGTGAAAAAAAATTTAGTTGGAAGTGTCAAATTTTAATAAATTTATTTGAAACCAATTTCGATTTTTCTCGACTATGTTGAGTTTTTTTGATAGAGAAGCCTAATTTGAGTAATTTCAGTTGAAATTAACTTCGATTTTTTGGATTTTGTCACGATTTTTGCCAAATTTTAATAAATTTATTTGAAATCAACTTGGATTATTTTGGATTTTGTTGAGTATTTTTGTTGTAGGATCTATATTTGAATAAATTTAGATGAAAATAACTTCAATTTTTAGGAATGTGAAAAAAATTTTAGTTGGAAGTGTCAAATTTTAATAAATTTATTTGAAACCAACTTCGATTTTTTTGGATTTTGTTGAGTATTTGTGTTGTAGGATGTATATTTGAGCAAATTTAGATGAAAATAACGACAATTTATTGGATTGTGAAAAAAAATTTTAGTTGGAAGTGTCAAATTTTAATAAATGTATTTGAAACCAACTTCGATTTTTTTTTATTTTGTTGCGTATTTTTGTTGTAGGGTCTATATTGGAGTAAATTTTGATGAAAATAACTTCAATTTTTAGGAATGTGAAAAAAATTTAGTTGGAAGTGTCAAATTTTAATAAATTTATTTGAATCCAATTTCGATTTTTCTCGACTATGTTGAGTTTTTTTGATATAGAAGCCTAATTTGAGTAATTTCAGTTGAAATTAACTTCGATTTTTTGGATTTTGTCACGATTTTTGCCAAATTTTAATAAATTTATTTGAAATCAACTTGGATTATTTTGGATTTTGTTGAGTATTTTTGTTGTAGGATCTATATTTGAATAAATTTAGATGAAAATAACTTCAATTTTTAGGAATGTGAAAAAAATTTTAGTTGGAAGTGTCAAATTTTAATAAATTTATTTGAAACCATCTTCGATTTTTTTGGATTTTGCCGAGTATTTTTGATGTAGGATGTATATTTGAGTAAATTTAATTGAAAATTACGATAATTTTTTTGGATTGTGAAAATAAATTTACTTGGAAGTGTCAAATTTTAATAAATTTATTTGAAACCAACTTCGATTTTTTTGGATTTAGTTGAGTATTTTTGTTGTAGGATCTATATTTGAGTAAATTTAGATGAAAATAACTTCAATTTTTTGGATTGTGAAAAAAATTTAGTTGGAAGTGTCAAATTTTAATAAATTTATTTGAAACCAACTTCGATTTTTTTGGATTTAGTTGAGTATTTTTGTTGTAGGATGTATATTGGAGTAAATTTAGATGAAAATAACTTCAATTTTTTGGATTGTGAAAAAAAATTTACTTGGAAGTGTAAAATTTTAATAAATTTATTTGAAACCAACTTCGATTTTTTTGGATTTTGTCGAGTATTTCTGTTGTAGGATGTATATTTGAATAAATTTAGTTGAAAATAACTACAATTTTTTTGGATTGTGAAAAAAAATTATAGTTGGAAGTGTCAAATTTTAATAAATTTATTTGAAACCAACTTCGATTTTTTTTTATTTTGATGAGTATTTTGTTGTAGGATCTATATTTGAGTAAATTTAGATGAAAATAAGTCAATTTTTTGGATTGTGAAAAAAATTTTAGTTGGAAGTGTCAAATTTTAATAAATTTATTTGAAACCAATTTCGATTTTTCTCGACTATGTTGAGTTTTTTTGATAGAGAAGCGTAATTTGAGTAATTTCAGTTAAAATTAACTTCGATTTTTTTGATTATGTCACGATTTTTGCCAAATTTTAATAAATTTAATTGAAATCAACTTGGATTATTTTGGATTTTGTTGAGTATTTTTGTTGTAGGGTCTATATTTGAATAAATTTAGATGAAAATAACTTCAATTTTTAGGAATGTGAAAAAAATTTTACTTGGAAGTGTCAAGTTTTAATAAATTTACTTGAAACCAACTTCGATTTTTTTTTATTTTGTCGAGTATTTTTGTTGTAGGATGTGTATTTGAGTAAATTTAGTTGAAAATAACTACTATTTTTTGGATTGTGAAAAAAATGTTAGTTGGAAGTGTTAAATTTTAATAAATTTATTTGAAACCAACTTCGATTTTTTTAGATTTTGTTGAGTATTTTTGTTGTAGGATCTATATTTGAGTAAATTTAGATGAAAATAACTTCAATTTTAAGGAATGAGAAAAAAATTTTAGTTGGAAGTGTCAAATTTTAATAAATTTATTTGAAACCAACTTCGATTTTTTTGGATTTAGTTGAGTATTTTTGTTGTAGGATCTATATTTGAGTAAATTTTGATGAAAATAACTTCAATTTTTTGGATTGTGAAAAAAATTTAGATGGAAGTGTCAAATTTTAATAAATTTATTTGAAACCAAATTCGATTTTTTTGGATTTAGTTGAGTATTTCTGTTGTAGGATGTATATTTGAGTAAATTTAGATGAAAATAAAGACAATTTATTGGATTGTGAAAAAAAATTTTAGTTGGAAGTGTCAAATTTTAATAAATTTATTTGAAACCAGCTTCGATTTTTTGGATTTTCTTGAGTATTTTTGTTGTAGGGTCTATATTAGAGTAATTTTTTATGAAAATAACTTCAATTTTTAGGTTTGTGAAAAAAATTTTAGTTGGAAGTGTCAAATTTTAATAAATTTATTTGAAACCAACTTCGATTTTTTTGGATTTTGTTGAGTATTTTTGTCTGTAGGATGAATATTTGAGTAAATTTAGATGAAAATATCGACAATTTATTGCATTGTGAAAAAAAATTTTAGTTGGAAGTGTCAAATTTTAATAAATTTATTTGAAACCAACTTCGATTTTTTTTGGTTTTTGTTGAGTATTTTTGTTTGTAGGATGAATATTTGAGTAAATTTAGATGAAAATACCGACAATTTATTGCATTGTGAAAAAAAATTTTAGTTGGAAGTGTCAAATTTTAATAAATTTATTGAAACCAACTTCGATTTTCCTCGACTATGTTGAGTTTTTTTGATAGAGAAGCTTAATTTCAGTAATGTCAGTTGAAATTAACTTCGATTTTTTGGATTTTGTCACGATTTTTGACAAATTTTAATAAATTTATGTGAAATCAACTTGGATTATTTTGGATTTTGTTGAGAACTTTTATTGTAGGATCTATATTTGAGTAAATTTAGATGAAAATAACGACAATTTATTGGATTGTGAAAAAAAATTTTAGTTGGAAGTGTCAAATTTTAATAAATTTATTTGAAACCAACTTCGATTTTTTTGGATTTAGTTGAGTATTTTTGTTGTAGGATCTATATTTGAGTAAATTTTGATGAAAATAACTTCAATTTTTTGGATTGTGAAAAAAATTTAGTTGGAAGTGTCAAATTTTAACAAATTTATTTGAAACCAACTTCGATTTTTTTGGATTTAGTAGAGTATTTTTGTTGTAGGATCCATATTTGAGTAAATTTAGATGAAAATAACTTCAATTTTTTGGATTGTGAAAAAAATTTTAGCTGGAAGTGTCAAATTTTAATAAATTTATTTGAAACCATCTTCGATTTTTTTGGATTTTGCCGAGTATTTTTGATGTAGGATGTATATTTGAGTAAATTTAATTGAAAATTACGACAATTTTTTTGGATTGTGAAAAAAAATTTTAGTTTGAAGTGTCAAATTTTAATAAATTTATTTGAAACCAGCTTCGATTTTTTTTTATTTTGTTGAGTATTTTTGTTGTAGGGTCTATATTAGAGTAAATTTTGATGAAAATAACTTCAATTTTAGGATTGTGAAAAAAATTTTAGTTGGAAGTGTCAAATTTTAATAAATTTATTTGAAACCAACTTCGATTTTTCTCGACTATGTTGAGTTTTTTTGATAGAGAAGCCTAACTTGATTTATTTCAGTTGAAATTAACTTAGATTTTTAGGATTTTGTCACGATTTCTGCCAAATTTTAATAAATTTATTTGAAACCAACTTCGATTTTTTTGGATTTAGTAGAGTATTTTTGTTGTAGGATCCATATTTGAGTAAATTTAGATGAAAATAACTTCAATTTTATGGATTGTGAAAAAAATTTTAGTTGGAAGTTTCAAATTTTAATAAATTTATTTGAAACCAACTTCGATTTTTTTGGATTTTGTTGCGTATTTTTGTTGTAGGGTCTATATTGGAGTAAATTTTGATGAAAATAACTTCAATTTTTAGGATTGTGAAAAAAAATTTAGTTGGAAGTGTCAAATTTTAATAAATTTATTTGAAACCAATTTCGATTTTTCTCGACTATGTTGAGTTTTTTTGATAGAGAAGCCTAATTTGAGTAATTTCAGTTGAAATTAACTTCGATTTTTTGGATTTTGTCACGATTTTTGCCAAATTTTAATAAATTTATTTGAAATCAACTTGGATTATTTTGGATTTTGTTGAGTATTTTTGTTGTAGGATCTATATTTGAATAAATTTAGATGAAAATAACTTCAATTTTTAGGAATGTGAAAAAAAATTTTAGTTGGAAGTGTCAAATTTTAATAAATTTATTTGAAACCAACTTCGATTTTTTTGGATTTTGTTGAGTATTTGTGTTGTAGGATGTATATTTGAGCAAATTAGATGAAAATAACGACAATTTATTGGATTGTGAAAAAAAATTTTAGTTGGAAGTGTCAAATTTTAATAGAATGTATTTGAAACCAACTTCGATTTTTTTTTTATTTTGTTGCGTATTTTTTGTTGTAGGGTCTATATTGGAGTAAATTTTGATGAAAATAACTTCAATTTTTAGGAATGTGAAAAAAATTTAGTTGGAAGTGTCAAATTTTAATAAATTTATTTGAATCCAATTTCGATTTTTCTCGACTATGTTGAGTTTTTTTGATATAGAAGCCTAATTTGAGTAATTTCAGTTGAAATTAACTTCGATTTTTTGGATTTTGTCACGATTTTTGCCAAATTTTAATAAATTTATTTGAAATCAACTTGGATTATTTTGGATTTTGTTGAGTATTTTTGTTTGTAGGATCTATATTTGAATAAATTTAGATGAAAATAACTTCAATTTTTAGGAATGTGAAAAAAATTTTAGTTGGAAGTGTCAAATTTTAATAAATTTATTTGAAACCATCTTCGATTTTTTTGGATTTTGCCGAGTATTTTTGATGTAGGATGTATATTTGAGTAAATTTAATTGAAAATTACGACAATTTTTTTGGATTGTGAAAATAAATTTACTTGGAAGTGTCAAATTTTAATAAATTTATTTGAAACCAACTTCGATTTTTTTGGATTTAGTTGAGTATTTTTGTTGTAGGATCTATATTTGAGTAAATTTAGATGAAAATAACTTCAATTTTTTGGATTGTGAAAAAAATTTAGTTGGAAGTGTCAAATTTTAATAAATTTATTTGAAACCAACTTCGATTTTTTTGGATTTAGTTGAGTATTTTTGTTGTAGGATGTATATTGGAGTAAATTTAGATGAAAATAACTTCAATTTTTTGGATTGTGAAAAAAAATTTACTTGGAAGTGTAAAATTTTAATAAATTTATTTGAAACCAACTTCGATTTTTTTGGATTTTGTCGAGTATTTCTGTTGTAGGATGTATATTTGAATAAATTTAGTTGAAAATAACTACAATTTTTTTGGATTGTGAAAAAAAATTATAGTTGGAAGTGTCAAATTTTAATAAATTTTATTGAAACCAACTTCGATTTTTTTTTATTTTGATGAGTATTTTGTTGTAGGATCTATATTTGAGTAAATTTAGATGAAAATAAGTCAATTTTTTGGATTGTGAAAAAAATTTTAGTTGGAAGTGTCAAATTTTAATAAATTTATTTGAAACCAATTTCGATTTTTCTCGACTATGTTGAGTTTTTTTGATAGAGAAGCCTAATTTGAGTAATTTCAGTTAAAATTAACTTCGATTTTTTTGATTATGTCACGATTTTTGCCAAATTTTAATAAATTTAATTGAAATCAACTTGGATTATTTTGGGATTTTGTTGAGTATTTTTGTTGTAGGGTCTATATTTGAATAAATTTAGATGAAAATAACTTCAATTTTTAGGAATGTGAAAAAAATTTTACTTGGAAGTGTCAAGTTTTAATAAATTTATTTGAAACCAACTTCGATTTTTTTTTATTTTGTCGAGTATTTTTGTTGTAGGATGTGTATTTGAGTAAATTTAGTTGAAAATAACTACTATTTTTTGGATTGTGAAAAAAATGTTAGTTGGAAGTGTTAAATTTTAATAAATTTATTTGAAACCAACTTCGATTTTTTTAGATTTTGTTGAGTATTTTTGTTGTAGGATCTATATTTGAGTAAATTAAGATGAAAATAACTTCAATTTTAAGGAATGAGAAAAAAATTTTAGTTGGAAGTGTCAAATTTTAATAAATTTATTTGAAACCAACTTCGATTTTTTTGGATTTAGTTGAGTATTTTTGTTGTAGGATCTATATTTGAGTAAATTTTGATGAAAATAACTTCAATTTTTTGGATTGTGAAAAAAATTTAGATGGAAGTGTCAAATTTTAATAAATTTATTTGAAACCAAATTCGATTTTTTTTTATTTAGTTGAGTATTTCTGTTGTAGGATGTATATTTGAGTAAATTTAGATGAAAATAACGACAATTTATTGGATTGTGAAAAAAAATTTTAGTTGGAAGTGTCAAATTTTAATAAATTTATTTGAAACCAGCTTCGATTTTTTGGATTTTGTTGAGTATTTTTGTTGTAGGGTCTATATTAGAGTAATTTTTTATGAAAATAACTTCAATTTTTAGGTTTGTGAAAAAAATTTTAGTTGGAAGTGTCAAATTTTAATAAATTTATTTGAAACCAACTTCGATTTTTTTGGATTTTGTTGAGTATTTTTGTCTGTAGGATGAATATTTGAGTAAATTTAGATGAAAATATCGACAATTTATTGCATTGTGAAAAAAAATTTTAGTTGGAAGTGTCAAATTTTAATAAATTTATTTGAAACCAACTTCGATTTTTTGGGGTTTTTGTTGAGTATTTTTGTTTGTAGGATGAATATTTGAGTAAATTTAGATGAAAATACCGACAATTTATTGCATTGTGAAAAAAAATTTTAGTTGGAAGTGTCAAATTTTAATAAATTTATTGAAACCAACTTCGATTTTCCTCGACTATGTTGAGTTTTTTTGATAGAGAAGCTTAATTTCAGTAATGTCAGTTGAAATTAACTTCGATTTTTTGGATTTTGTCACGATTTTTGTCAAATTTTAATAAATTTATGTGAAATCAACTTGGATTATTTTGGATTTTGTTGAGAACTTTTATTGTAGGATCTATATTTGAGTAAATTTAGATGAAAATAACGACAATTTATTGGATTGTGAAAAAAAATTTAGTTGGAAGTGTCAAATTTTAATAAATTTATTTGAAACCAACTTCGATTTTTTTGGATTTAGTTGAGTATTTTTGTTGTAGGATCTATATTTGAGTAAATTTTGATGAAAATAACTTCAATTTTTGGATTGTGAAAAAAATTTAGTTGGAAGTGTCAAATTTTAACAAATTTATTTGAAACCAACTTCGATTTTTTTGGATTTAGTAGAGTATTTTTGTTGTAGGATCCATATTTGAGTAAATTTAGATGAAAATAACTTCAATTTTTTGGATTGTGAAAAAAATTTTAGCTGGAAGTGTCAAATTTTAATAAATTTATTTGAAACCAACTTCGATTTTTTTTGGTTTTTGTTGAGTATTTTTGTTTGTAGATGAATATTTGAGTAAATTTAGATGAAAATACCGACAATTTATTGCATTGTGAAAAAAAATTTTAGTTGGAAGTGTCAAATTTTAATAAATTTATTGAAACCAACTTCGATTTTCCTCGACTATGTTGAGTTTTTTTGATAGAGAAGCTTAATTTCAGTAATGTCAGTTGAAATTAACTTCGATTTTTTGGATTTTGTCACGATTTTTGTCAAATTTTAATAAATTTATGTGAAATCAACTTGGATTATTTTGGATTTTGTTGAGAACTTTTATTGTAGGATCTATATTTGAGTAAATTTAGATGAAAATAACGACAATTTATTGGATTGTGAAAAAAAATTTTAGTTGGAAGTGTCAAATTTTAATAAATTTATTGAAACAGCTTCGATTTTTTGGATTTTGTTGAGTATTTTTGTTGTAGGGTCTATATTAGAGTAATTTTTTATGAAAATAACTTCAATTTTTAGGTTTGTGAAAAAAATTTTAGTTGGAAGTGTCAAATTTTAATAAATTTATTTGAAACCAACTTCGATTTTTTTGGATTTTGTTGAGTATTTTTGTCTGTAGGATGAATATTTGAGTAAATTTAGATGAAAATATCGACAATTTATTGCATTGTGAAAAAAAATTTTAGTTGGAAGTGTCAAATTTTAATAAATTTATTTGAAACCAACTTCGATTTTTTTTGGTTTTTGTTGAGTATTTTGTTTGTAGGATGAATATTTGAGTAAATTTAGATGAAAATACCGACAATTTATTGCATTGTGAAACAAAATTTTAGTTGGAAGTGTCAAATTTTAATAAATTTATTGAAACCCAACTTCGATTTTCCTCGACTATGTTGAGTTTTTTCTGATAGAGAAGCTTAATTTCAGTAATGTCAGTTGAAATTAACTTCGATTTTTTGGATTTTGTCACGATTTTTGTCAAATTTTAATAAATTTATGTGAAATCAACTTGGATTATTTTGAATTTGTTGAGAACTTTTATTGTAGGATCTATATTTGAGTAAATTTAGATGAAAATAACGACAATTTATTGGATTGTGAAAAAAAATTTAGTTGGAAGTGTCAAATTTTAATAAATTTATTTGAAACCAACTTCGATTTTTTTGGATTTAGTTGAGTATTTTTGTTGTAGGATCTATATTTGAGTAAATTTTGATGAAAATAACTTCAATTTTTTGGATTGTGAAAAAAATTTAGTTGGAAGTGTCAAATTTTAACAAATTTATTTGAAACCAACTTCGATTTTTTTGGATTTAGTAGAGTATTTTTGTTGTAGGATCCATATTTGAGTAAATTTAGATGAAAATAACTTCAATTTTTTGGATTGTGAAAAAAATTTTAGCTGGAAGTGTCAAATTTTAATAAATTTGTTTGAAACCATCTTCGATTTTTTTGGATTTTGCCGAGTATTTTTGATGTAGGATGTATATTTGAGTAAATTTAATTGAAAATTACGACAATTTTTTGGATTGTGAAAAAAAATTTTAGTTTGAAGTGTCAAATTTTAATAAATTTATTTGAAACCAGCTTCGATTTTTTTTTATTTTGTTGAGTATTTTTGTTGTAGGGTCTATATTAGAGTAAATTTTGATGAAAATAACTTCAATTTTAG
>CAWVQO010000045.1:0-13900 GCA_963932275.1 Andrena praecox | reverse complement strand
TGATCGCACGGGACGCAGTTTTCGGTGGGGAATTCCTGATCGCACGGGACGCAGTTTTCGGTGCAGAATTCGCGATAGGCCGCGCCGCAGTTTTCGGTGCCGAATTCCTGATCGCACGCGACGTTTTCGGTGCCGAATTCGTGATCGGTCGCGACGCAGTTTTCGGTACCGATTTCCTGATCGCATGCGATGCAGGTTTCGGTGCCGATTTCTTGATCGCGCGTGACGCAGTTTTCGGTGCCGATTTCGTGATCGGCCGCGACATAGTTTTCGGTGCCGAATTCGTGATCGCACGCGACGCAGTTTTCGGTGCTGAATTCGTGATCGGCCGCCACGGAGGTGTCGGTGCTGAATTCATGATCGGCCGCGACGGAGGTGTCGGTGCCGAATTCGTGATGTGCCGCGACGCAGTTTTCGGTGCCGAATTCGTGATCTGTCGCGACGCTTTTTTGGGTGCCGATTTCGTGATCGCTCGCGACGCAGTTTTCGGTGGTGATTTCCTCATCGTCAGCGACGCATTTTTCGGTGCCAATTTCCAGATCTACCGTGACGCGGTTTTCGATTCCGATATCATGATCAAAAATGGGCTTCGATATCAAAAGACAAACTAGGTCAGAAATCTAAGGCTAATACCCATTGAAATGGGGCTAGTTTTCGGTGCCGAATTCGTGATCGGCCGCGACGCAGTTTTCGGTGCCGAATTCGTGATCTGGCGCGACGCAGTTTTCGGTGGTGATTTCCAGATCGGCCGCGACGCAGTTTTCGGTACCGATTTCCAGATCTCCAGCTAAGCAGTTTTTGGTGCTGATTTCCTGATTGCACGCGACGCACGTTTCGGTGCCGAATTCGTGATCGGCCCCGACGGAGGTGTTAGTGCCGAATTCGTGATCTGCCGCGACGTAGTTTTCGGTGCTGATTTTCTGATCGCACGCGACGCAGTTTTCGGTGCCGAATTCGTGATCTGGCACGACGCATTTTTTGGTGCTGATTTCCTGATCGCACGCGACACAGTTTTCGGTGCCGAATTCGTGATCGGCCGCGACGCAGTTTTCGGTGCCGAATTCGTGATCTGGCGCGACGCAGTTTTCGGTGGTGATTTCCAGATCGGCCGCGACGCAGTTTTCGGTGCCGATTTCCAGATCTCCAACTAAGCAGTTTTTGGTGCTGATTTCCTGATGGCACGTGACGCACGTTTCGGTGCCGAATTCGTGATCGGCCCCGACGGAGGTGTCGGTGCCGAATTCGTGATCTGCCGCGACGTAGTTTTCGGTGCTGATTTTCTGATCGCACGCGACGCAGTTTTCGGTGCCGAATTCGTGATCTGGCGCGACGCATTTTTTGGTGCTGATTTCCTGATCGCTCGCGACGCAGTTTTCGGTGGGGAATTCCTGATCGCACGGGACGCAGTTTTCGGTGGGGAATTCCTGATCGGCCGCGACGCAGTTTTCGGTGCTGATTTCCTGATCGCACGGGACGCAGTTTTCGGTGCAGAATTCGCGATAGGCCGCGTCGCAGTTTTCGGTGCCGAATTCGTGATCTGCCGCGACGCCTTTTCGGTGCCGAATTCCTGATCGCACGCGACGTTTTCGGTGCCGAATTCGTGATCGGTCGCGATGCAGTTTTCGGTACCGATTTCTTGATCGCATGCGACGCAGGTTTCGGTGCCGATTTCTTGATCGCGCGTGACGCAGTTTTCGGTGCCGATTTCGTGATCGGCCGCGACATAGTTTTCGGTGCCGAATTCGCGATGGGCCGCGCCGCAGTTTTCGGTGCCGAATTCGTGATCTGCCGCGACGCCTTTTCGGTGCCGAATTCCTGATCGCACGCGATGTTTTCGGTGCCGAATTCGCGATGGGCCGCGCCGCAGTTTTCGGTGCCGAATTCGTGATCTGTCGCGACGCTTTTTTGGGTGCCGATTTCGTGATCGCTCGCGACGCAGTTTTCGGTGGTGATTTCCTTATCGTCAGCGACACATTTTTCGGTGCCGATTTCCAGATCTGCCGTGACGCGGTTTTCGATTCCGATATCATGATAAAAAATGGGCTTCGATATCAAAAGACAAACTAGGTCAGAAATCTAAGGCTAATACCATTGAAATGGAGCTAGTTTTCGGTATTGATTCCTGATCGCACGCGACGCAGTTTTCGGTGCCGAATTCGTGATCGGCCGCGACGCAGTTTTCGGTGCCGAATTCGTGATCTGGCGCGACGCAGTTTTCGGTGCCGAATTCGTGATCTGGCGCGACGCAGTTTTCGGTGCGGAATTCATGATCTGCCGCGACGCAGTTTTCGCTTGTGATTTCCAGATCGGCATCGACGCAGTTTTCGGTGCCGATTTCCATATCTCCAGCTAAGCAGTTTTCGGTGCTGATTTCCTGATTGCACGCGATGCAGTTTTCGGTGCCGAATTCGTGATCGGCCCCGACGGAGGTGTCGGTGCCGAATTCGTGATCTGCCGCGACATAGTTTTCGATGCTGATTTTCTGATCACACGCGACGCAGTTTTCGGTGCAGAATTCGTGATCTGGCGCGACACATTTTTGGTGCTGATTTCCTGATCGCTCGCGACGCAGTTTTCGGTGGGGAATTCCTGATCGCACGGGACGCAGTTTTCGGTGGGGAATTCCTGATCGGCCGCGACGCAGTTTTCGGTGCTGATTTCCTGATCGCACGGGACGCAGTTTTCGGTGGGGGATTCCTGATCGGCCGCGACACAGTTTTCGGTGCTGATTTCCTGATCGCACGGGACGCAGTTTTTGGAGCCGAATTCGAGATCGGACGCGGCGCAGTTTTCGGTGCCGAATTCGCGATGGGCCGCGCCGCAGTTTTCGGTGCCGAATTCGTGATCTGTCGCGACGCTTTTTTGGGTGCCGATATCGTGATCGCTCGCGACGCAGTTTTCGGTGGTGATTTCCTTATCGTCAGCGACACATTTTTCGGTGCCGATTTCCAGATCTGTCGTGACGCGGTTTTCGATTCCGATATCATGATAAAAAATGGGCTTCGATATCAAAAGACAAACTAGGTCAGAAATCTAAGGCTAATACCCATTGAAATGGGGCTAGTTTTCGGTATTGATTTCCTGATCGCACGCGACGCAGTTTTCGGTGCCGAATTCGTGATCGGCCGCGACGCAGTTTTCGGTGCCGAATTCGTGATCTGGCGCAACGCAATTTGCGGTGCGGAATTCATGATCTGGCGCGACGCAGTTTTCGGTGGTGATTTCCAGATCGGCCGCGACGCAGTTTTCGGTGCCGATTTCCAGATCTCCAGCTAAGCAGTTTTTGGTGCTGATTTCCTGATGGCACGCGACGCACGTTTCGGTGCCGAATTCGTGATCGGCCCCGACGGAGGTGTCGGTGCCGAATTCGTGATCTGCCGCGACGTAGTTTTCGGTGCTGATTTTCTGATCGCACGCGATGCAGTTTTCGGTGCTGATTTTCTGATCGCACGCGATGCAGTTTTCGGTGCCGAATTCGTGATCTGGCGCGACGCATTTTTTGGTGCTGATTTCCTGATCGCTCGCGACGCAGTTTTCGGTGGGGAATTCCTGATCGCACGGGACACAGTTTTCGGTGGGGAATTCCTGATCGCACGGGACGCAGTTTTCGGTGGGGAATTCCTGATCGGCCGCGACGCAGTTTTCGGTGGGGAATTCCTGATCGCACGGGACGCAGTTTTCGGTGGGGAATTCCTGATCGCACGGGACGCAGTTTTCGGTGCAGAATTCGCGATAGGCCGCGCCGCAGTTTTCGGTGCCGAATTCCTGATCGCACGCGACGTTTTCGGTGCCGAATTCGTGATCGGTCGCGACGCAGTTTTCGGTACCGATTTCCTGATCGCATGCGATGCAGGTTTCGGTGCCGATTTCTTGATCGCGCGTGACGCAGTTTTCGGTGCCGATTTCGTGATCGGCCGCGACATAGTTTTCGGTGCCGAATTCGTGATCGCACGCGACGCAGTTTTCGGTGCTGAATTCATGATCGGCCGCGACGGAGGTGTCGGTGCTGAATTCATGATCGGCCGCGACGGAGGTGTCGGTGCCGAATTCGTGATGTGCCGCGACGCAGCTTTCGGTGCCGAATTCGTGATCTGCCGCGACGCAGTTTTAGGAGGGGATTTCCTGATCGGTCGCGACGCAGTTTTCGGTGCCGATTTCCTGATCGCACGTGACGCTGTTTTCGGAGCCGAATTCGAGATCGGACGCGGCGCAGTTTTCGGTGCCGAATTCGCGATGGGCCGCGCCGCAGTTTTCGGTGCCGAATTCGTGATCTGTCGCGACGCTTTTTTGGGTGCCGATTTCGTGATCGCTCGCGACGCAGTTTTCGGTGGTGATTTCCTCATCGTCAGCGACGCATTTTTCGGTGCCAATTTCCAGATCTGCCGTGACGCGGTTTTCGATTCCGATATCATGATAAAAAATGGGCTTCGATATCAAAAGACAAACTAGGTCAGAAATCTAAGGCTAATACCCATTGAAATGGGGCTAGTTTTCGGTGCCGAATTCGTGATCGGCCGCGACGCAGTTTTCGGTGCCGAATTCGTGATCTGGCGCGACGCAGTTTTCGGTGGTGATTTCCAGATCGGCCGCGACGCAGTTTTCGGTGCCGATTTCCAGATCTCCAGCTAAGCAGTTTTTGGTGCTGATTTCCTGATTGCACGCGACGCACGTTTCGGTGCCGAATTCGTGATCGGCCCCGACGGAGGTGTCGGTGCCGAATTCGTGATCTGCCGCGACGTAGTTTTCGGTGCTGATTTTCTGATCGCACGCGACGCATTTTTCGGTGCCGAATTCGTGATCGGCCGCGACGCAGTTTTCGGTGCCGAATTCGTGATCTGGCGCGACGCAGTTTTCGGTGGTGATTTCCAGATCAGCCGCGACGCAGTTTTCGGTGCCGATTTCCAGATCTGCCGTGACGCGGTTTTCGATTCCGATATCATGATAAAAAATGGGCTTCGATATCAAAAGACAAACTAGGTCAGAAATCTAAGGCTAATACCCATTGAAATGGGGCTAGTTTTCGGTATTGATTTCCTGATCGCACGCGACGCAGTTTTCGGTGCCGAATTCGTGATCGGCCGCGACGCAGTTTTCGGTGCCGAATTCGTGATCTGGCGCAACGCAGTTTTCGGTGCGGAATTCATGATCTGGCGCGACGCAGTTTTCGGTGGTGATTTCCAGATCGGCCGCGACGCAGTTTTCGGTGCCGATTTCCAGATCTCCAGCTAAGCAGTTTTTGGTGCTGATTTCCTGATGGCACGCGACGCACGTTTTCGGTGCCGAATTCGTGATCGGCCCCGACGGAGGTGTCGGTGCCGAATTCGTGATCTGCCGCGACGTAGTTTTCGGTGCTGATTTTCTGATCGCACGCGACGCAGTTTTCGGTGCCGAATTCGTGATCTGGCGCGACGCATTTTTTGGTGCTGATTTCCTGATCGCTCGCGACGCAGTTTTCGGTGGGGAATTCCTGATCGCACGGGACGCAGTTTTCGGTGGGGAATTCCTGATCGGCCGCGACGCAGTTTTCGGTGCTGATTTCCTGATCGCACGGGACGCAGTTTTCGGTGGGGAATTCCTGATCGCACGGGACGCAGTTTTCGGTGCAGAATTCGCGATAGGCCGCGCCGCAGTTTTCGGTGCCGAATTCCTGATCGCACACGACGTTTTCGGTGCCGAATTCGTGATCGGTCGCGACGCAGTTTTCGGTACCGATTTCCTGATCGCATGCGATGCAGGTTTCGGTGCCGATTTCTTGATCGCGCGTGACGCAGTTTTCGGTGCCGATTTCGTGATCGGCCGCGACATAGTTTTCGGTGCCGAATTCGTGATCGCACGCGACGCAGTTTTCGGTGCTGAATTCATGATCGGCCGCGACGGAGGTGTCGGTGCTGAATTCATGATCGGCCGCGACGGAGGTGTCGGTGCCGAATTCGTGATGTGCCGCGACGCAGCTTTCGGTGCCGAATTCGTGATCTGCCGCGACGCAGTTTTAGGAGGGGATTTCCTGATCGGTCGCGACGCAGTTTTCGGTGCCGATTTCCTGATCGCACGTGACGCTGTTTTCGGAGCCGAATTCGAGATCGGACGTGGCGCAGTTTTCGGTGCCGAATTCGCGATGGGCCGCGCCGCAGTTTTCGGTGCCGAATTCGTGATCTGTCGCGACGCTTTTTTGGGTGCCGATTTCGTGATCGCTCGCGACGCAGTTTTCGGTGGTGATTTCCTCATCGTCAGCGACGCATTTTTCGGTGCCAATTTCCAGATCTACCGTGACGCGGTTTTCGATTCTTCCGATATCATGATCAAAAATGGGCTTCGATATCAAAAGACAAACTAGGTCAGAAATCTAAGGCTAATACCCATTGAAATGGGGCTAGTTTTCGGTGCCGAATTCGTGATCGGCCGCGACGCAGTTTTCGGTGCCGAATTCGTGATCTGGCGCGACGCAGTTTTCGGTGGTGATTTCCAGATCGGCCGCGACGCAGTTTTCGGTGGTGATTTCCAGATCTCCAACTAAGCAGTTTTTGGTGCTGATTTCCTGATTGCACGCGACGCACGTTTCGGTGCCGAATTCGTGATCGGCCCCGACGGAGGTGTTAGTGCCGAATTCGTGATCTGCCGCGACGTAGTTTTCGGTGCTGATTTTCTGATCGCACGCGACGCAGTTTTCGGTGCCGAATTCGTGATCTGGCACGACGCATTTTTTGGTGCTGATTTCCTGATCGCACGCGACACAGTTTTCGGTGCCGAATTCGTGATCGGCCGCGACGCAGTTTTCGGTGCGAATTCGTGATCTGGCGCGACGCAGTTTTCGGTGGTGATTTCCAGATCGGCCGCGACGCAGTTTTCGGTGCCGATTTCCAGATCTCCAGCTAAGCAGTTTTGGTGCTGATTTCCTGATGGCACGCGACGCACGTTTCGGTGCCGAATTCGTGATCGGCCCCGACGGAGGTGTCGGTGCCGAATTCGTGATCTGCCGCGACGTAGTTTTCGGTGCTGATTTTCTGATCGCACGCGACGCAGTTTTCGGTGCCGAATTCGTGATCTGGCGCGACGCATTTTTTGGTGCTGATTTCCTGATCGCTCGCGACGCAGTTTTCGGTGGGGAATTCCTGATCGCACGGGACGCAGTTTTCGGTGGGGAATTCCTGATCGGGCCGCGACGCAGTTTTCGGTGCTGATTTCCTGATCGCACGGGACGCAGTTTTCGGTGCAGAATTCGCGATAGGCCGCGTCGCAGTTTTTCGGTGCCGAATTCGTGATCTGCCGCGACGCCTTTTCGGTGCCGAATTCCTGATCGCACGCGACGTTTTCGGTGCCGAATTCGTGATCGGTCGCGATGCAGTTTTCGGTACCGATTTCTTGATCGCATGCGACGCAGTTTTCGGTGCCGATTTCTTGATCGCGCGTGACGCAGTTTTCGGTGCCGATTTCGTGATCGGCCGCGACATAGTTTTCGGTGCCGAATTCGCGATGGGCCGCGCCGCAGTTTTCGGTGCCGAATTCGTGATCTGCCGCGACGCCTTTTCGGTGCCGAATTCTGATCGCACGCGACGTTTTCGGTGCCGAATTCGCGATGGGCCGCGCCGCAGTTTTCGGTGCCGAATTCGTGATCTGTCGCGACGCTTTTTTGGGTGCCGATTTCGTGATCGCTCGCGACGCAGTTTTCGGTGGTGATTTCCTTATCGTCAGCGACACATTTTTCGGTGCCGATTTCCAGATCTGCCGTGACGCGGTTTTCGATTCCGATATCATGATCAAAATGGGCTTCGATATCAAAAGACAAACTAGGTCAGAAATCTAAGGCTAATACCCATTGAAATGGAGCTAGTTTTCGGTGCCGATTTCGTGATCGGCCGCGACGCAGTTTTCGGTGCCGAATTCGTGATCGGCCGCGACGCAGTTTTCGGTGCCGAATTCGTGATCTGGCGCGACGCAGTTTTCGGTGCGGAATTCATGATCTGCCGCGACGCAGTTTTCGCTTGTGATTTCCAGATCGGCATCGACGCAGTTTTCGGTGCCGATTTCCAGATCTCCAGCTAAGCAGTTTTCGGTGCTGATTTCCTGATTGCACGCGATGCAGTTTTCGGTGCCGAATTCGTGATCGGCCCCGACGGAGGTGTCGGTGCCGAATTCGTGATCTGCCGCGACATAGTTTTCGATGCTGATTTTCTGATCACACGCGACGCAGTTTTCGGTGCAGAATTCGTGATCTGGCGCGACACATTTTTTGGTGCTGATTTCCTGATCGCTCGCGACGCAGTTTTCGGTGGGAATTCCTGATCGCACGGGACGCAGTTTTCGGTGGGAATTCCTGATCGGCCCGCGACGCAGTTTTCGGTGCTGATTTCCTGATCGCACGGGACGCAGTTTTCGGTGGGGGATTCCTGATCGGCCGCGACACAGTTTTCGGTGCTGATTTCCTGATCGCACGGGACGCAGTTTTTGGAGCCGAATTCGAGATCGGACGCGGCGCAGTTTTCGGTGCCGAATTCGCGATGGGCCGCGCCGCAGTTTTCGGTGCCGAATTCGTGATCTGTCGCGACGCTTTTTTGGGTGCCGATTTCGTGATCGCTCGCGACGCAGTTTTCGGTGGTGATTTCCTTATCGTCAGCGACACATTTTTCGGTGCCGATTTCCAGATCTGTCGTGACGCGGTTTTCGATTCCGATATCATGATAAAAAATGGCTTCGATATCAAAAGACAAACTAGGTCAGAAATCTAAGGCTAATACCCATTGAAATGGGGCTAGTTTTCGGTATTGATTTCCTGATCGCACGCGACGCAGTTTTTGGTGCCGAATTCGTGATCGGCCGCGACGCAGTTTTCGGTGCCGAATTCGTGATCTGGCGCAACGCAATTTGCGGTGCGGAATTCATGATCTGGCGCGACGCAGTTTTCGGTGGTGATTTCCAGATCGGCCGCGACGCAGTTTTCGGTGCCGATTTCCAGATCTCCAGCTAAGCAGTTTTTGGTGCTGATTTCCTGATGGCACGCGACGCACGTTTCGGTGCCGAATTCGTGATCGGCCCCGACGGAGGTGTCGGTGCCGAATTCGTGATCTGCCGCGACGTAGTTTTCGGTGCTGATTTTCTGATCGCACGCGATGCAGTTTTCGGTGCTGATTTTCTGATCGCACGCGATGCAGTTTTCGGTGCCGAATTCGTGATCTGGCGCGACGCATTTTTTGGTGCTGATTTCCTGATCGCTCGCGACGCAGTTTTCGGTGGGGAATTCCTGATCGCACGGGACACAGTTTTCGGTGGGGAATTCCTGATCGCACGGGACGCAGTTTTCGGTGGGGAATTCCTGATCGGCCGCGACGCAGTTTTCGGTGGGGAATTCCTGATCGCACGGGACGCAGTTTTCGGTGGGGAATTCCTGATCGCACGGGACGCAGTTTTCGGTGCAGAATTCGCGATAGGCCGCGCCGCAGTTTTCGGTGCCGAATTCCTGATCGCACGCGACGTTTTCGGTGCCGAATTCGTGATCGGTCGCGACGCAGTTTTCGGTACCGATTTCCTGATCGCATGCGATGCAGGTTTCGGTGCCGATTTCTTGATCGCGCGTGACGCAGTTTTCGGTGCCGATTTCGTGATCGGCCGCGACATAGTTTTCGGTGCCGAATTCGTGATCGCACGCGACGCAGTTTTCGGTGCTGAATTCATGATCGGCCGCGACGGAGGTGTCGGTGCTGAATTCATGATCGGCCGCGACGGAGGTGTCGGTGCCGAATTCGTGATGTGCCGCGACGCAGCTTTCGGTGCCGAATTCGTGATCTGCCGCGACGCAGTTTTAGGAGGGGATTTCCTGATCGGTCGCGACGCAGTTTTCGGTGCCGATTTCCTGATCGCACGTGACGCTGTTTTCGGAGCCGAATTCGAGATCGGACGCGGCGCAGTTTTCGGTGCCGAATTCGCGATGGGCCGCGCCGCAGTTTTCGGTGCCGAATTCGTGATCTGTCGCGACGCTTTTTTGGGTGCCGATTTCGTGATCGCTCGCGACGCAGTTTTCGGTGGTGATTTCCTCATCGTCAGCGACGCATTTTTCGGTGCCAATTTCCAGATCTGCCGTGACGCGGTTTTCGATTCCGATATCATGATAAAAAATGGGCTTCGATATCAAAAGACAAACTAGGTCAGAAATCTAAGGCTAATACCCATTGAAATGGGGCTAGTTTTCGGTGCCGAATTCGTGATCGGCCGCGACGCAGTTTTCGGTGCCGAATTCGTGATCTGGCGCGACGCAGTTTTCGGTGGTGATTTCCAGATCGGCCGCGACGCAGTTTTCGGTGCCGATTTCCAGATCTCCAGCTAAGCAGTTTTTGGTGCTGATTTCCTGATTGCACGCGACGCACGTTTCGGTGCCGAATTCGTGATCGGCCCCGACGGAGGTGTCGGTGCCGAATACGTGATCTGCCGCGACGTAGTTTTCGGTGCTGATTTCTGATCGCACGCGACGCAGTTTTCGGTGCCGAATTCGTGATCTGGCACGACGCATTTTTTGGTGCTGATTTCCTGATCGCACGCGACGCAGTTTTCGGTGCCGAATTCGTGATCGGCCGCAACGCAGTTTTCGGTGCCGAATTCGTGATCTGGCGCGACGCAGTTTTCGGTGGTGATTTCCAGATCAGCCGCGACGCAGTTTTCGGTGCCGATTTCCAGATCTGCCGTGACGCGGTTTTCGATTCCGATATCATGATAAAAAATGGGCTTCGATATCAAAAGACAAACTAGGTCAGAAATCTAAGGCTAATACCCATTGAAATGGGGCTAGTTTTCGGTATTGATTTCCTGATCGCACGCGACGCAGTTTTCGGTGCCGAATTCGTGATCGGCCGCGACGCAGTTTTCGGTGCCGAATTCGTGATCTGGCGCGACGCAGTTTTCGGTGCGGAATTCGTGATCTGGCGCGACGCAGTTTTCGGTGGTGATTTCCAGATCGGCCGCGACGCAGTTTTCGGTGCCGATTTCCAGATCTCCAGCTAAGCAGTTTTTGGTGCTGATTTCCTGATGGCACGCGACGCACGTTTCGGTGCCGAATTCGTGATCGGCCCCGACGGAGGTGTCGGTGCCGAATTCGTGATCTGCCGCGACGTAGTTTTCGGTGCTGATTTTCTGATCGCACGCGACGCAGTTTTCGGTGCCGAATTCGTGATCTGGCGCGACGCATTTTTTGGTGCTGATTTCCTGATCGCACGGGACGCAGTTTTCGGTGGGGAATTCCTGATCGCACGGGACGCAGTTTTCGGTGGGGAATTCCTGATCGGCCGCGACGCAGTTTTCGGTGCTGATTTCCTGATCGCACGGGACGCAGTTTTCGGTGGGGAATTCCTGATCGCACGGGACGCAGTTTTCGGTGCAGAATTCGCGATAGGCCGCGCCGCAGTTTTCGGTGCCGAATTCCTGATCGCACACGACGTTTTCGGTGCCGAATTCGTGATCGGTCGCGACGCAGTTTTCGGTACCGATTTCCTGATCGCATGCGATGCAGGTTTCGGTGCCGATTTCTTGATCGCGCGTGACGCAGTTTTCGGTGCCGATTTCGTGATCGGCCGCGACATAGTTTTCGGTGCCGAATTCGTGATCGCACGCGACGCAGTTTTCGGTGCTGAATTCATGATCGGCCGCGACGGAGGTGTCGGTGCTGAATTCATGATCGGCCGCGACGGAGGTGTCGGTGCCGAATTCGTGATGTGCCGCGACGCAGCTTTCGGTGCCGAATTCGTGATCTGCCGCGACGCAGTTTTAGGAGGGGATTTCCTGATCGGTCGCGACGCAGTTTTCGGTGCCGATTTCCTGATCGCACGTGACGCTGTTTTCGGAGCCGAATTCGAGATCGGACGTGGCGCAGTTTTCGGTGCCGAATTCGCGATGGGCCGCGCCGCAGTTTTCGGTGCCGAATTCGTGATCTGTCGCGACGCTTTTTTGGGTGCCGATTTCGTGATCGCTCGCGACGCAGTTTTCGGTGGTGATTTCCTCATCGTCAGCGACGCATTTTTCGGTGCCAATTTCCAGATCTACCGTGACGCGGTTTTCGATTCCGATATCATGATCAAAAATGGGCTTCGATATCAAAAGACAAACTAGGTCAGAAATCTAAGGCTAATACCCATTGAAATGGGGCTAGTTTTCGGTGCCGAATTCGTGATCGGCCGCGACGCAGTTTTCGGTGCCGAATTCGTGATCTGGCGCGACGCAGTTTTCGGTGGTGATTTCCAGATCGGCCGCGACGCAGTTTTCGGTGGTGATTTCCAGATCTCCAGCTAAGCAGTTTTTGGTGCTGATTTCCTGATTGCACGCGACGCACGTTTCGGTGCCGAATTCGTGATCGGCCCCGACGGAGGTGTTAGTGCCGAATTCGTGATCTGCCGCGACGTAGTTTTCGGTGCTGATTTTCTGATCGCACGCGACGCAGTTTTCGGTGCCGAATTCGTGATCTGGCACGACGCATTTTTTGGTGCTGATTTCCTGATCGCACGCGACACAGTTTTCGGTGCCGAATTCGTGATCGGCCGCGACGCAGTTTTTGGTGCCGAATTCGTGATCTGGCGCGACGCAGTTTTCGGTGGTGATTTCCAGATCGGCCGCGACGCAGTTTTCGGTGCCGATTTCCAGATCTCCAACTAAGCAGTTTTTTGGTGCTGATTTCCTGATGGCACGCGACGCACGTTTCGGTGCCGAATTCGTGATCGGCCCCGACGGAGGTGTCGGTGCCGAATTCGTGATCTGCCGCGACGTAGTTTTCGGTGCTGATTTTCTGATCGCTCGCGACGCAGTTTTCGGTGGGGAATTCCTGATCGCACGGGACGCAGTTTTCGGTGGGGAATTCCTGATCGGCCGCGACGCAGTTTTCGGTGCTGATTTCCTGATCGCACGGGACGCAGTTTTCGGTGCAGAATTCGCGATAGGCCGCGTCGCAGTTTTCGGTGCCGAATTCGTGATCTGCCGCGACGCCTTTTCGGTGCCGAATTCCTGATCGCACGCGACGTTTTCGGTGCCGAATTCGTGATCGGTCCGCGATGCAGTTTTCGGTACCGATTTCTTGATCGCATGCGACGCAGGTTTCGGTGCCGATTTCTTGATCGCGCGTGACGCAGTTTTCGGTGCCGATTTCGTGATCGGCCGCGACATAGTTTTCGGTGCCGAATTCGCGATGGGCCGCGCCGCAGTTTTCGGTGCCGAATTCGTGATCTGCCGCGACGCCTTTTCGGTGCCGAATTCCTGATCGCACGCGACGTTTTCGGTGCCGAATTCGCGATGGGCCGCGCCGCAGTTTTCGGTGCCGAATTCGTGATCTGTCGCGACGCTTTTTTGGGTGCCGATTTCGTGATCGCTCGCGACGCAGTTTTCGGTGGTGATTTCCTTATCGTCAGCGACACATTTTTCGGTGCCGATTTCCAGATCTGCCGTGACGCGGTTTTCGATTCCGATATCATGATCAAAAATGGGCTTCGATATCAAAAGACAAACTAGGTCAGAAATCTAAGGCTAATACCCATTGAAATGGAGCTAGTTTTCGGTATTGATTTCCTGATCGCACGCGACGCAGTTTTCGGTGCCGAATTCGTGATCGGCCGCGACGCAGTTTTCGGTGCCGAATTCGTGATCTGGCGCGACGCAGTTTTCGGTGCGGAATTCATGATCTGCCGCGACGCAGTTTTCGCTTGTGATTTCCAGATCGGCATCGACGCAGTTTTCGGTGCCGATTTCCAGATCTCCAGCTAAGCAGTTTTCGGTGCTGATTTCCTGATTGCACGCGATGCAGTTTTCGGTGCCGAATTCGTGATCGGCCCCGACGGAGGTGTCGGTGCCGAATTCGTGATCTGCCGCGACATAGTTTTCGATGCTGATTTTCTGATCACACGCGACGCAGTTTTCGGTGCAGAATTCGTGATCTGGC
>CAWVQO010000044.1:30000-32500 GCA_963932275.1 Andrena praecox | reverse complement strand
CGATTCCAGAGGAAAGGTGTCTTTTCGTCGCGCACCGTCGATTCGATCCGCGAGACACTCGCGGAACGAGCACCGGTTTTTACTTTAACGTCCGTCCGCTATATTAGCTTTGAGATTCCGCTGTCCCTCACGCCTCGAGCAGTGTGACTCGAGCAGAGGGAACCGCCGAAAAATAAGCTTTTCCGTGGACTGGACGACCGGTGAGACGCGCGGTGGTCTCGTACACGATCGACCAACAACGCGACAAAGACAATGCGGCGCGCGATCGGGAGACTCGTTCTTCCATTCTACGAATGAAGAGTCTCTCCCTCTCTTGCGCATTTCGCGCGGCATCAGCGCCTCTCGGTTCGTCGAAAGTTCCAGAAATCGCTCAGCCGCGCCAAGGAGGATTCCGGGGGTACAGAAACGTTAAGAAAAGCGACGAGTGTGGAGCAATCTCTCTTCATCGGATGTTTGGCGCAAACACTCTTTTGTGTGTCGACGGAACGTGGCCATAGGGAGAAAATGAATAGGGCTAGGCGAGGACACGCGCAACTACGGGGAAATACATCGACCCGATATCCTGTTGACGCGTGGTTTATTTATCATCCCGCACAGCGCCTCTATTTTCTCATTGTACACCCTTGGATCTTCACGGCGTCCCGAAGAACGAGTGTGTGTTGCGCCCTCGGTGTTATATAGATTGACTGACAACACTTCTCTCACTTGTCAACGACGACCCTCCTCTTTATAAAATCCCTGGGGCCGCGTGAACCCGACGATATAGATCGATCGGCGCACGATATGCCGCGCACTGCTCTTTCCTCTCTTCTCTATCATCTCTCGCTGCTGCTCTCCCCTTTTCTCTTTGGTCTCTTTCTCAGGACAAATTTTTCATTTCAGGCGACGTCGGGAGCACGGTAAAAGATCTCGCGCGGAACGTGAAGGCAAATCTACACACACCCCGGTGCGAGCGGAGAGGCTGCTCTGTGTGTGATGATCCAGGGAGCGGTGCCAAGCACACGGGCGGTCGTTGTAAAACAACGACGCACGACGCCGTGAGCACGCACGCGAGTCCGCACGATCATTCTCATCACATTCGCCTCTCTCTGCTTCTCGCACGGGAGAGAGAGAGTACACGCTTCACGCGATTCTCACGCGAGCCGTGGCAAACACCGACGAACGGCCCAACTTTCGCTCGTACGTCGCGTATCTCGCGTGTACCATCGACCCGACTCCGAAACGCGTTACATCGTCGGAAACGCGAGACGGCGAGGATGATATTATATACGGAGAACCGACGCAAGCAGTCTTTTGTATGCGATAACGACCCTCAGCCAGGCGTGGTCCAGGAATTGTATCCGTGGACCGCAATGTGCGTTCGAAATGTCGATGTTCATGTGTCCTGCAGTTCACACGTTGACGCGCAATTAGCTGCGTTCTTCATCGACCCACGAGCCAAGTGATCCACCGTTCAGGGTAATCGTGTTATTAAATATGTTCGTTATATCTTTGTTCTCGGTTCGGATGAAGCCGAGGCCCGTGGCGCCTCCAACCAGCGCGCGAAGGAGGTCCGGGCGTCGCCAGCGTTGACGACACTGTGTGAGATTTGTGTCCAGGACGGGAACCGTCGAAGCGTAACGCGGAAACACCGCGCGACACGTCCGACGGCCGAGCGTACAAATTCATTTAAAAACCTTCGAGATACACGGATTACGAGAACCGTAAAATCGCGTACTCTGCGGGCGGGCCACCGCACGCGTCAGCGTCCTCCCCACACGCTCCCCCGAGAGCGGACGCACGGCCGGGGCTTCGATCGGTCCAATCGGACTTTCGCTATCGAAGCTTCACAGCCGGTCCTTTTTTGGCTATCGGGGCGCGATTAAGCGAGCGGTACCGGGGACGCACGTCCACGCGATGGATGTGCGAGCCGCCCTAGGTTACCCGCCGGGTCCTCTCCGAGGAGAGGGTCCGTCGTGTCACAGGACTTCTTTTCGGAGAGCGCGACCAAAACTGAGGAAGCGGGATGCGAGTGGAAGAAGCGTCGTGTCGAGAGAGAGAGATCGCGAAACGTCGCGAAGCACAGGAGGCTTCGACGGCGGCTCGTTCCTCTGCCCTCTCCTCTCTCGCGCGCTTTACTTAACCCCACTCGGGGCGCTTGCGGTGTGTTTTCATCCCTGTCTTGGGTCGCGAGTGACTCTCCTTTCTCGATACGAGCGTACACGCTCGCGCAGACACACGCGCAGACGGTAAGTATCGTGTGTACATAACACGGCGGCACACGCCTCCGATACGAGGTGAACGCGAATCGACGAGGCGGCGGATTACCGGAGGCACGATCGCAACGACGGGTCTTGTTTTGCTTCCCGATCCAGTTAACGACGGCCTCTCGAGAAACCTCGCGCGAGCGCACATCGTGATTGCGTTCGTATTATCGTCCCGTTCTCATAGAGGGGGCGCCGCGGTCTGGCGGTCTGGCGCGCTTCGGCTCTTTGCGCTTCACCGATGGCAGCGGACGGGA
>CAWVQO010000044.1:17500-22500 GCA_963932275.1 Andrena praecox | reverse complement strand
CGGCTCGTCAACCAAACCCGTTTCCCAACCAAGCCCGACACGCCCCGCTCCTCAGAGCCAATCCTTATTCCGAAGTTACGGATCCAATTTGCCGACTTCCCTTACCTACATTAATCTATCGACTAGAGGCTCTTTACCTTGGAGACCTGCTGCGGATATGGGTACGAACCGGCGCGACACCTCCACGTGGCCCTCTCCTGGATTTTCAAGGTCCGAGGGGAAGATCCGGACACCGCCGCAACTGCGGTGCTCTTCGCGTTCCAAACCCTATCTCCCTGCTAGAGGTTTCCAGGGAACTCGAACGCTTATACAGAAAAGAAAACTCTTCCCGGATCTCCCGACGGCGTCTCCAGGTCATTTTGGGTTACCCCGACGAACACTCTTACGAGGGCCCGAATGGTTTGCGGTTCCGCTACCGGGTTCCGGAATAGGAACCGGATTCCCTTTCGCCCAACGGGTGTGTGTCTCTCAAATAAAACTCTGTTTTAGGACACCACATCTGCATAGGATTTCTCTTAGGGCTTAGGATCGACTGACTCGTGTGCAACGGCTGTTCACACGAAACCCTTCTCCACGTCAGTCCTCCAGGGCCTCGCTGGAGTATTTGCTACTACCACCAAGATCTGCACCGACGGTGGCTCCAGGCAGGCTCACGCCCAGACCCTTCTGCGCACACCGCCGCGACCCTCCTACTCGTCAGGGCTTCATGGAGGACGGTCACCCGCGAGCGGGTGGCACGTCCCTCCCCACTTGCCGCTGACGGCGGAGTATAGGCGCGACGCTTCAGCGCCATCCATTTTCAGGGCTAGTTGCTTCGGCAGGTGAGTTGTTACACACTCCTTAGCGGATTCCGACTTCCATGGCCACCGTCCTGCTGTCTTAAGCAACCAACGCCTTTCATGGTATCCCATAAGCGTCGACTTAGGCGCCTTAACTCTGCGTTTGGTTCATCCCACAGCGCCAGTTCTGCTTACCAAAATTGGCCCACTTGGCACTCTGATTCAATTGTAATCTCGTGGCTTCATGATCCAAGCAAGCCAGAGATCTCACCCATTTAAAGTTTGAGAATAGGTTGAGGTCGTTTCGGCCCCAAGGCCTCTAATCATTCGCTTTACCAGATGAAACTCGCACACGTTCGCGTAGGAACGAGCGAGTGCCAGCTATCCTGAGGGAAACTTCGGAGGGAACCAGCTACTAGATGGTTCGATTAGTCTTTCGCCCCTATACCCAGTTCCGACGATCGATTTGCACGTCAGAATCGCTACGGACCTCCATCAGGGTTTCCCCTGACTTCGTCCTGACCAGGCATAGTTCACCATCTTTCGGGTCCCAACGTGTACGCTCTAGGTGCGCCTCTTCTCGCAATGAGAACGAGACGCCCCGGGAGTGCGAGGCCGCATCGTAACGCGGCCGATCCTCCCTCGGTCGACGCGAAGGTCGACCTTCACTTTCATTCCGCCTTTAGGTTTCTTTCTCCCAATGACTCGCGCACATGTTAGACTCCTTGGTCCGTGTTTCAAGACGGGTCCTGAGAGTACCCAAAGCAGTAGCGTCGCCGACCGGTAATTCGAAGCTTGGCCAGTCCAAGGACACCGCCTGCTAACAGCTGGCCAGGCCCGGGGACGGCACCAGGTCCGTGCCTCCGGGTAAGAACTGACCGGGCTTGCGGCGGGCCTGACGCACACACATTCGAAAATGGATTGGTTGCGGCCCGATACCGTCAGAGTACCGTCGCGCAGCCGGCCGGGCGGCCGAGGGTCTGTCGCGTGCTCTGGGAGCAACGAAACAGGCAACCGCTCGGGCCGTAGACCGACACGCAACGGGTCGCGACGTTCTACTAGGGGAGAAGTGCACGACTACGTGGCCGGAACATTCGCCGCCGGTGGTGTACCCTCGGTAATGGTACCACGAAGGTCCACACCCGGAGTATCGCGCACCGACGGGAGCCAGCCTCGTCGACGATGAATCTCCCCATTCGATCTTTTGGGTTTCTCAGGTTTACCCCTGAACGGTTTCACGTACTCTTGAACTCTCTCTTCAAAGTTCTTTTCAACTTTCCCTCACGGTACTTGTTCGCTATCGGTCTCGTGGTTGTATTTAGCCTTAGATGGAGTTTACCACCCACTTAGGGTTGCACTCTCAAGCAACCCGACTCTATGGAGAGATCCTCCCGAAACGCGTACCGGTCGCTACGGGCCTGGCACCCTCTGCGGGTAAGTGGCCCCATTCAAGATGGACTTGGACGCGGTGCGACGTCACGGGATAAACGGATCCTCCTGAACACTACAATTCCCTGCGGCGGAACCGCGGGATTCAGTGCTGGGCTAATTCCTGTTCGCTCGCCGCTACTAAGGAAATCCTTGTTAGTTTCTTTTCCTCCGCTTAGTAATATGCTTAAATTCAGCGGGTAATCTCGCCTACTCTGAGGTCGTCGTCAATCGTTTTATTATATATTTGTGCCACCAGAGAAAAATAGGCTGAGAGAGACCGTGAAATGAAGAGAAGATATTTTGGAGAAGCGCGCGCGCGCGCTGCCTCCGGAATTATAAAATCGTGCTCCCTCTTTTGGATATTATTGTACCTCGAACGGGTCTCCCGGCGGGAGTACGGGGTGTGCGCGTAGTGGCGGTATCATCCCCGTACACATCCCGGCTCGTAGCCCGACGACGACGGATCGATGTGGATCGATCTCGTTGTATTATATATCCAGAGGTGCCATCGCACGATTCCAGAGGAAAGGTGTCTTTTCGTCGCGCACCGTCGATTCGATCCGCGAGACACTCGCGGAACGAGCACCGGTTTTTACTTTAACGTCCGTCCGCTATATTAGCTTTGAGATTCCGCTGTCCCTCACGCCTCGAGCAGTGTGACTCGAGCAGAGGGAACCGCCGAAAAATAAGCTTTTCCGTGGACTGGACGACCGGTGAGACGCGCGGTGGTCTCGTACACGATCGACCAACAACGCGACAAAGACAATGCGGCGCGCGATCGGGGAGACTCGTTCTTCCATTCTACGAATGAAGAGTCTCTCCCTCTCTTGCGCATTTCGCGCGGCATCAGCGCCTCTCGGTTCGTCGAAAGTTCCAGAAATCGCTCAGCCGCGCCAAGGAGGATTCCGGGGGTACAGAAACGTTAAGAAAAGCGACGAGTGTGGAGCAATCTCTCTTCATCGGATGTTTGGCGCAAACACTCTTTTGTGTGTCGACGGAACGTGGCCATAGGGAGAAAATGAATAGGGCTAGGCGAGGACACGCGCAACTACGGGGAAATACATCGACCCGATATCCTGTTGACGCGTGGTTTATTTATCATCCCGCACAGCGCCTCTATTTTCTCATTGTACACCCTTGGATCTTCACGGCGTCCCGAAGAACGAGTGTGTGTTGCGCCCTCGGTGTTATATAGATTGACTGACAACACTTCTCTCACTTGTCAACGACGACCCTCCTCTTTATAAAATCCCTGGGGCCGCGTGAACCCGACGATATAGATCGATCGGCGCACGATATGCCGCGCACTGCTCTTTCCTCTCTTCTCTATCATCTCTCGCTGCTGCTCTCCCCTTTTCTCTTTGGTCTCTTTCTCAGGACAAATTTTTCATTTCAGGCGACGTCGGGAGCACGGTAAAAGATCTCGCGCGGAACGTGAAGGCAAATCTACACACACCCCGGTGCGAGCGGAGAGGCTGCTCTGTGTGTGATGATCCAGGGAGCGGTGCCAAGCACACGGGCGGTCGTTGTAAAACAACGACGCACGACGCCGTGAAAGCACGCACGCGAGTCCGCACGATCATTCTCATCACATTCGCCTCTCTCTGCTTCTCGCACGGGAGAGAGAGAGTACACGCTTCACGCGATTCTCACGCGAGCCGTGGCAAACACCGACGAACGGCCCAACTTTCGCTCGTACGTCGCGTATCTCGCGTGTACCATCGACCCGACTCCGAAACGCGTTACATCGTCGGAAACGCGAGACGGCGAGGATGATATTATATACGGAGAACCGACGCAAGCAGTCTTTTGTATGCGATAACGACCCTCAGCCAGGCGTGGTCCAGGAATTGTATCCGTGGACCGCAATGTGCGTTCGAAATGTCGATGTTCATGTGTCCTGCAGTTCACACGTTGACGCGCAATTAGCTGCGTTCTTCATCGACCCACGAGCCAAGTGATCCACCGTTCAGGGTAATCGTGTTATTAAATATGTTCGTTATATCTTTGTTCTCGGTTCGGATGAAGCCGAGGCCCGTGGCGCCTCCAACCAGCGCGCGAAGGAGGTCCGGGCGTCGCCAGCGTTGACGACACTGTGTGAGATTTGTGTCCAGGACGGGAACCGTCGAAGCGTAACGCGGAAACACCGCGCGACACGTCCGACGGCCGAGCGTACAAATTCATTTAAAAACCTTCGAGATACACGGATTACGAGAACCGTAAAATCGCGTACTCTGCGGGCGGGCCACCGCACGCGTCAGCGTCCTCCCCACACGCTCCCCCGAGAGCGGACGCACGGCCGGGGCTTCGATCGGTCCAATCGGACTTTCGCTATCGAAGCTTCACAGCCGGTCCTTTTTTGGCTATCGGGGCGCGATTAAGCGAGCGGTACCGGGGACGCACGTCCACGCGATGGATGTGCGAGCCGCCCTAGGTTACCCGCCGGGTCCTCTCCGAGGAGAGGGTCCGTCGTGTCACAGGACTTCTTTTCGGAGAGCGCGACCAAAACTGAGGAAGCGGGATGCGAGTGGAAGAAGCGTCGTGTCGAGAGAGAGAGATCGCGAAACGTCGCGAAGCACAGGAGGCTTCGACGGCGGCTCGTTCCTCTGCCCTCTCCTCTCTCGCGCGCTTTACTTAACCCCACTCGGGGCGCTTGCGGTGTGTTTTCATCCCTGTCTTGGGTCGCGAGTGACTCTCCTTTCTCGATACGAGCGTACACGCTCGCGCAGACACACGCGCAGACGGTAAGTATCGTGTGTACATAACACGGCGGCACACGCCTCCGATACG
>CAWVQO010000044.1:12500-15000 GCA_963932275.1 Andrena praecox | reverse complement strand
AAACTTGCACAACAGCGTGCAGTTTTAGACACATCAATATCCTCGATTTGTTCCACAAATTCTCTATCTCGGATATGTGCGCCTCCAGAGACACCCAACATATCACACCCAGGATTTTCCACTGACTAACTCCTCGGATGATACGTGGTGTGCCTTCTCTCCACTCTCCCTCTTATTCTACTTCTCTTCCAGACACCATATACATCCTAGATTTTCCACTGACTAATTCGGATAATATGTGCCTTTCTCTCTCCACACTCCTTTTAATTATATCATACTTCGAGGCATCATATCGTTTCGATTTTTCCACTGACTAAAATTTTAATCGGATATGTGCCTTTCATATATACGTTCACAGAAAGATCTCAGTTACAGACAAAATTCATTATATTTCCTTCATAAATATAAGGATGGCATCGGATGCTCGATAAAGCGCGTATCACGCGTGCCGCTGCATCCACCGGGAAGCACGGAGTACACGCACGCTAGCATCCACCGTAGAAGCACGGACCACTACACGCTGGACAAATCGACAAAGCGCGTATCATTCACGCTGGTCATGTACGTAATAGCGCGGACAAGTGCATGCTGAGCAAACGGGAAAGCGCGGACCGTGCCATGCTGGTCATAACGAGTTGGCACGTAATGTGCGCGCTAGGCATATCGAGATCTGACACCTCTTGGGTTTGTATCTACTTTCTCCCTCTTTCAAAGTTCGAACTTTTATAGTTCGATACTTTATATGTACCCGACGCTAGCCTTCCTTAGCGTTTTGTTAAAGTTTAAATCGTCCATCTGCGTGGATAAAGAGTTGAATGCATAAGGTCGTACAAGCATACACATAAGTGCATACGTGTCACCAACGTCACTTTTGGACGCTCACCACATAAGGGCCATTCGGTCTTAGACACCGACCCGTGGTAATGCTGTGTGGAGAAATCCGAAACGCAACACGGCAAGAACAGTCGAGACAGAATCTCGAGGAGCGGTGACTGCTTCTCAACCGAGGTCATAGAATAGCCACGCGCCCAACGCTGCTCCGACCGAGACGCTCGGACCGTCGCTCTCCCTTATAGATACCGAACGGCCGGCCGGAACGCCGGCGCCGCCGTACCTTACGCACGGGCGCTTATGGGTGTAAACCGCCGCTACAACAGCCCGTTCGCCTGGCACGCTGGGACTTAGCCGCGGAGAGCGCCGGGGCCAAGAGTGAACCGACTGAACGAATTATTATAAACAATCGCCGCGACCATTAACACGATAAATACACGGTCCGAAACAACATTCGAAAATAATTTCTCGGGACTTTGAAATTTTCGGAGCGATTGGAGTTTTTCGCGATTATCTCGAAAACGAGCACGACGACCGCGGTCGAACCATTAGAGAAATACGTTCGCAATGCAACGGGGAACAAGGATCGACGGTTGTTTCGAAGATTGGTCGAATTTGATGGTCGGTCGGACGACGGTGCCGAAGGACTGAAATCTGTCGGGACTTTGAAATTTTCGGAGCGATTGGAGTTTTTCGCGATTATCTCGAAAACGAGCACGACGACCGCGGTCGAACCATTAGAGAAATACGTTCGCAATGCAACGGGGAACAAGGATCGACGGTTGTTTCGAAGATTGGTCGAGTTTGGTGGTCGGTCGGACGGCGGTGCCGAAGGACTGAGATGTGTCGGGACTTTGAAATTTTCGGAGCGATTGGAGTTTTTCGCGATTATCTCGAAACCGAGCACGACGACCGCGGTCGAACCATTAGAGAAATACGTTCGCAATGCAACGGGGAACAAGGATCGACGGTTGTTTCGAAGATTGGTCGAATTTGGTGGTCGGTCGGACCACGGTGCCGAAGGACTGAAATCTGTCGGGACTTTGAAATTTTCGGAGCGATTGGAGTTTTTCCCGATTATCTCGAAAACGAGCACGACGACCGCGGTCGAACCATTAGAGAAATACGTTCGCAATGCAACGGGGAACAAGGATCGATGGTTGTTTCGAAGATTGGTCGAGTTTGGTGGTCGGTCGGACGACGGTGCCGAAGGACTGAAATCTGTCGGGACTTTGAAATTTTCGGAGCGATTGGAGTTTTTCGCGATTATCTCGAAACCGAGCACGACGACCGCGGTCGAACCATTAGAGAAATACGTTCGCAATGCAACGGGGAACAAGGATCGACGGTTGTTTCGAAGATTGGTCGAATTTGGTGGTCGGTCGGACCACGGTGCCGAAGGACTGAAATCTGTCGGGACTTTGAAATTTTCGGAGCGATTGGAGTTTTTCCCGATTATCTCGAAAACGAGCACGACGACCGCGGTCGAACCATTAGAGAAATACGTTCGCAATGCAACGGGGAACAAGGATCGATGGTTGTTTCGAAGATTGGTCGAGTTTGGTGGTCGGTCGGACGACGGTGCCGAAGGACTGAAATCTGTCGGGACTTTGAAATTTTCGGAGCGATTGGAGTTTTTCGCGATTATCTCGAAAACAAGCACGACGAC
>CAWVQO010000044.1:0-7500 GCA_963932275.1 Andrena praecox | reverse complement strand
ACGTCACGGGATAAACGGATCCTCCTGAACACTACAATTCCCTGCGGCGGAACCGCGGGATTCAGTGCTGGGCTAATTCCTGTTCGCTCGCCGCTACTAAGGAAATCCTTGTTAGTTTCTTTTCCTCCGCTTAGTAATATGCTTAAATTCAGCGGGTAATCTCGCCTACTCTGAGGTCGTCGTCAATCGTTTTATTATATATTTGTGCCACCAGAGAAAAATAGGCTGAGAGAGACCGTGAAATGAAGAGAAGATATTTTGGAGAAGCGCGCGCGCGCGCTGCCTCCGGAATTATAAAATCGTGCTCCCTCTTTTGGATATTATTGTACCTCGAACGGGTCTCCCGGCGGGAGTACGGGGTGTGCGCGTAGTGGCGGTATCATCCCCGTACACATCCCGGCTCGTAGCCCGACGACGACGGATCGATGTGGATCGATCTCGTTGTATTATATATCCAGAGGTGCCATCGCACGATTCCAGAGGAAAGGTGTCTTTTCGTCGCGCACCGTCGATTCGATCCGCGAGACACTCGCGGAACGAGCACCGGTTTTTACTTTAACGTCCGTCCGCTATATTAGCTTTGAGATTCCGCTGTCCCTCACGCCTCGAGCAGTGTGACTCGAGCAGAGGGAACCGCCGAAAAATAAGCTTTTCCGTGGACTGGACGACCGGTGAGACGCGCGGTGGTCTCGTACACGATCGACCAACAACGCGACAAAGACAATGCGGCGCGCGATCGGGGAGACTCGTTCTTCCATTCTACGAATGAAGAGTCTCTCCCTCTCTTGCGCATTTCGCGCGGCATCAGCGCCTCTCGGTTCGTCGAAAGTTCCAGAAATCGCTCAGCCGCGCCAAGGAGGATTCCGGGGGTACAGAAACGTTAAGAAAAGCGACGAGTGTGGAGCAATCTCTCTTCATCGGATGTTTGGCGCAAACACTCTTTTGTGTGTCGACGGAACGTGGCCATAGGGAGAAAATGAATAGGGCTAGGCGAGGACACGCGCAACTACGGGGAAATACATCGACCCGATATCCTGTTGACGCGTGGTTTATTTATCATCCCGCACAGCGCCTCTATTTTCTCATTGTACACCCTTGGATCTTCACGGCGTCCCGAAGAACGAGTGTGTGTTGCGCCCTCGGTGTTATATAGATTGACTGACAACACTTCTCTCACTTGTCAACGACGACCCTCCTCTTTATAAAATCCCTGGGGCCGCGTGAACCCGACGATATAGATCGATCGGCGCACGATATGCCGCGCACTGCTCTTTCCTCTCTTCTCTATCATCTCTCGCTGCTGCTCTCCCCTTTTCTCTTTGGTCTCTTTCTCAGGACAAATTTTTCATTTCAGGCGACGTCGGGAGCACGGTAAAAGATCTCGCGCGGAACGTGAAGGCAAATCTACACACACCCCGGTGCGAGCGGAGAGGCTGCTCTGTGTGTGATGATCCAGGGAGCGGTGCCAAGCACACGGGCGGTCGTTGTAAAACAACGACGCACGACGCCGTGAAAGCACGCACGCGAGTCCGCACGATCATTCTCATCACATTCGCCTCTCTCTGCTTCTCGCACGGGAGAGAGAGAGTACACGCTTCACGCGATTCTCACGCGAGCCGTGGCAAACACCGACGAACGGCCCAACTTTCGCTCGTACGTCGCGTATCTCGCGTGTACCATCGACCCGACTCCGAAACGCGTTACATCGTCGGAAACGCGAGACGGCGAGGATGATATTATATACGGAGAACCGACGCAAGCAGTCTTTTGTATGCGATAACGACCCTCAGCCAGGCGTGGTCCAGGAATTGTATCCGTGGACCGCAATGTGCGTTCGAAATGTCGATGTTCATGTGTCCTGCAGTTCACACGTTGACGCGCAATTAGCTGCGTTCTTCATCGACCCACGAGCCAAGTGATCCACCGTTCAGGGTAATCGTGTTATTAAATATGTTCGTTATATCTTTGTTCTCGGTTCGGATGAAGCCGAGGCCCGTGGCGCCTCCAACCAGCGCGCGAAGGAGGTCCGGGCGTCGCCAGCGTTGACGACACTGTGTGAGATTTGTGTCCAGGACGGGAACCGTCGAAGCGTAACGCGGAAACACCGCGCGACACGTCCGACGGCCGAGCGTACAAATTCATTTAAAAACCTTCGAGATACACGGATTACGAGAACCGTAAAATCGCGTACTCTGCGGGCGGGCCACCGCACGCGTCAGCGTCCTCCCCACACGCTTCCCCGAGAGCGGACGCACGGCCGGGGCTTCGATCGGTCCAATCGGACTTTCGCTATCGAAGCTTCACAGCCGGTCCTTTTTTGGCTATCGGGGCGCGATTAAGCGAGCGGTACCGGGGACGCACGTCCACGCGATGGATGTGCGAGCCGCCCTAGGTTACCCGCCGGGTCCTCTCCGAGGAGAGGGTCCGTCGTGTCACAGGACTTCTTTTCGGAGAGCGCGACCAAAACTGAGGAAGCGGGATGCGAGTGGAAGAAGCGTCGTGTCGAGAGAGAGAGATCGCGAAACGTCGCGAAGCACAGGAGGCTTCGACGGCGGCTCGTTCCTCTGCCCTCTCCTCTCTCGCGCGCTTTACTTAACCCCACTCGGGGCGCTTGCGGTGTGTTTTCATCCCTGTCTTGGGTCGCGAGTGACTCTCCTTTCTCGATACGAGCGTACACGCTCGCGCAGACACACGCGCAGACGGTAAGTATCGTGTGTACATAACACGGCGGCACACGCCTCCGATACGAGGTGAACGCGAATCGACGAGGCGGCGGATTACCGGAGGCACGATCGCAACGACGGGTCTTGTTTTGCTTCCCGATCCAGTTAACGACGGCCTCTCGAGAAACCTCGCGCGAGCGCACTCGTGATTGCGTTCGTATTATCGTCCCGTTCTCATAGAGGGGGCGCCGCGGTCTGGCGGTCTGGCGCGCTTCGGCTCTTTGCGCTTCACCGATGGCAGCGGACGGGAGCGTCGCGGTGAGAAACCAGGTTCTCCGTCCGTAGCGACCTCCGCGGCGTAAGCCGTGCCACGCGGTGCTATAATATATACAGAAATGCGTTCGCATTTCGTTTTTGGTATCTGTTTAAATGCATCCGCATTTAGTTTTTGGTATCTGTTTATAAATGCATTCGCATTTATATTAGTTTTTGCATAGTTACGATTCAAGCTTTTTGCTTTTTTGCTCTCTGAGCCTTGTTAATGATCCTTCCGCAGGTTCACCTACGGAAACCTTGTTACGACTTTTACTTCCTCTAAATGATCAAGTTTGGTCATCTTCCCGGCAACATCGGCAATGCCGAGACATTGCCGCGCACCAGTCCGAAGACCTCACTAAATCATTCAATCGGTAGTAGCGACGGGCGGTGTGTACAAAGGGCAGGGACGTAATCAACGCGAGCTTATGACTCGCGCTTACTGGGAATTCCTCGTTCATGGGGAATAATTGCAAGCCCCAATCCCTAGCACGAAGGAGGTTCAGCGGGTTACCCGGGCCTTTCGGCCAGGGAAAACACGCTGATTCCTTCAGTGTAGCGCGCGTGCGGCCCAGAACATCTAAGGGCATCACAGACCTGTTATTGCTCAATCTCGTGCGGCTAGAAGCCGCCTGTCCCTCTAAGAAGATTTGTTTGTACGTTGGTAGTAAAAACCCACCGACCGAAGTCGGGGACCTTCGTGATACCATAAGTTACGTCTATTTAGCAGGCTAGAGTCTCGTTCGTTATCGGAATTAACCAGACAAATCGCTCCACCAACTAAGAACGGCCATGCACCACCACCCACCGAATCAAGAAAGAGCTATAAATCTGTCAATCCTTCCGGTGTCCGGGCCTGGTGAGGTTTCCCGTGTTGAGTCAAATTAAGCCGCAGGCTCCACTCCTGGTGGTGCCCTTCCGTCAATTCCTTTAAGTTTCAGCTTTGCAACCATACTTCCCCCGGAACCCAAAAGCTTTGGTTTCCCGGAAGCTGCCCGCCGAGTCATCGGAGGAACTTCGGCGGATCGCTAGCTGGCATCGTTTATGGTTAGAACTAGGGCGGTATCTGATCGCCTTCGAACCTCTAACTTTCGTTCTTGATTAATGAAAACATTTTTGGCAAATGCTTTCGCTTCTGTCCGTCTTGCGACGATCCAAGAATTTCACCTCTAACGTCGCAATACGAATGCCCCCATCTGTCCCTATTAATCATTACCTCGGGGTTCCGAAAACCAACAAAATAGAACCGAGGTCCTATTCCATTATTCCATGCACACAGTATTCAGGCGAAGGTAGCCTGCTTTGAGCACTCTAATTTGTTCAAAGTAAACGTACCGGCCCACCTCGACACTCAGTGAAGAGCACCGCGATGGGATATTAGTTGGACCGCCCCGTGAAGAGCTAAGCCCACCGGTAGGACGTACCACATAATGCCAGTTAAACACCGCGAGCGGTGAACCGACACTGTGACACACAGATTCAACTACGAGCTTTTTAACCGCAACAACTTTAATATACGCTATTGGAGCTGGAATTACCGCGGCTGCTGGCACCAGACTTGCCCTCCAATGGATCCTTGTTAAAGGATTTAAAGTGTACTCATTCCGATTACGGGGCCTCGGATGAGTCCCGTATCGTTATTTTTCGTCACTACCTCCCCGTGCCGGGAGTGGGTAATTTGCGCGCCTGCTGCCTTCCTTGGATGTGGTAGCCGTTTCTCAGGCTCCCTCTCCGGAATCGAACCCTGATTCCCCGTTACCCGTTACAACCATGGTAGGCGCAGAACCTACCATCGACAGTTGATAAGGCAGACATTTGAAAGATGCGTCGCCGGTGCTAGATGACCATGCGATCAGCACAAAGTTATTCAGAGTCACCAAAGCAAACGATGGGACGGACGGCAAACCATCCGCCACCGATTGGTTTTGATCTAATAAAAGCGTTCCTTCCATCTCTGGTCGGAACTCTGTTTTGCATGTATTAGCTCTAGAATTACCACAGTTATCCAAGTAAATGTGGGTACGATCTAAGGAACCATAACTGATTTAATGAGCCATTCGCGGTTTCACCTTAATACGGTATGTACTGAGACATGCATGGCTTAATCTTTGAGACAAGCATATGACTACTGGCAGGATCAACCAGGGAGCTTCGCGAAGCTTCCCTCTCTCTTCGAATTCACACACACTTTCGTGTTCTTTCCGTTCTCATCGCGTCGTCCGCTCTTTTAGAGACGGATCGACGATGCCCCATTCATTTTTGATTTTATAAAACTTGCACAACAGCGTGCAGTTTTAGACACATCAATATCCTCGATTTGTTCCACAAATTCTCTATCTCGGATATGTGCGCCTCCAGAGACACCCAACATATCACACCCAGGATTTTCCACTGACTAACTCCTCGGATGATACGTGGTGTGCCTTCTCTCCACTCTCCCTCTTATTCTACTTCTCTTCCAGACACCATATACATCCTAGATTTTCCACTGACTAATTCGGATAATATGTGCCTTTCTCTCTCCACACTCCTTTTAATTATATCATACTTCGAGGCATCATATCGTTTCGATTTTTCCACTGACTAAAATTTTAATCGGATATGTGCCTTTCATATATACGTTCACAGAAAGATCTCAGTTACAGACAAAATTCATTATATTTCCTTCATAAATATAAGGATGGCATCGGATGCTCGATAAAGCGCGTATCACGCGTGCCGCTGCATCCACCGGGAAGCACGGAGTACACGCACGCTAGCATCCACCGTAGAAGCACGGACCACTACACGCTGGACAAATCGACAAAGCGCGTATCATTCACGCTGGTCATGTACGTAATAGCGCGGACAAGTGCATGCTGAGCAAACGGGAAAGCGCGGACCGTGCCATGCTGGTCATAACGAGTTGGCACGTAATGTGCGCGCTAGGCATATCGAGATCTGACACCTCTTGGGTTTGTATCTACTTTCTCCCTCTTTCAAAGTTCGAACTTTTATAGTTCGATACTTTATATGTACCCGACGCTAGCCTTCCTTAGCGTTTTGTTAAAGTTTAAATCGTCCATCTGCGTGGATAAAGAGTTGAATGCATAAGGTCGTACAAGCATACACATAAGTGCATACGTGTCACCAACGTCACTTTTGGACGCTCACCACATAAGGGCCATTCGGTCTTAGACACCGACCCGTGGTAATGCTGTGTGGAGAAATCCGAAACGCAACACGGCAAGAACAGTCGAGACAGAATCTCGAGGAGCGGTGACTGCTTCTCAACCGAGGTCATAGAATAGCCACGCGCCCAACGCTGCTCCGACCGAGACGCTCGGACCGTCGCTCTCCCTTATAGATACCGAACGGCCGGCCGGAACGCCGGCGCCGCCGTACCTTACGCACGGGCGCTTATGGGTGTAAACCGCCGCTACAACAGCCCGTTCGCCTGGCACGCTGGGACTTAGCCGCGGAGAGCGCCGGGGCCAAGAGTGAACCGACTGAACGAATTATTATAAACAATCGCCGCGACCATTAACACGATAAATACACGGTCCGAAACAACATTCGAAAATAATTTCTCGGGACTTTGAAATTTTCGGAGCGATTGGAGTTTTTCGCGATTATCTCGAAAACGAGCACGACGACCGCGGTCGAACCATTAGAGAAATACGTTCGCAATGCAACGGGGAACAAGGATCGACGGTTGTTTCGAAGATTGGTCGAATTTGATGGTCGGTCGGACGACGGTGCCGAAGGACTGAAATCTGTCGGGACTTTGAAATTTTCGGAGCGATTGGAGTTTTTCGCGATTATCTCGAAAACGAGCACGACGACCGCGGTCGAACCATTAGAGAAATACGTTCGCAATGCAACGGGGAACAAGGATCGACGGTTGTTTCGAAGATTGGTCGAGTTTGGTGGTCGGTCGGACGGCGGTGCCGAAGGACTGAGATGTGTCGGGACTTTGAAATTTTCGGAGCGATTGGAGTTTTTCGCGATTATCTCGAAACCGAGCACGACGACCGCGGTCGAACCATTAGAGAAATACGTTCGCAATGCAACGGGGAACAAGGATCGACGGTTGTTTCGAAGATTGGTCGAATTTGGTGGTCGGTCGGACCACGGTGCCGAAGGACTGAAATCTGTCGGGACTTTGAAATTTTCGGAGCGATTGGAGTTTTTCCCGATTATCTCGAAAACGAGCACGACGACCGCGGTCGAACCATTAGAGAAATACGTTCGCAATGCAACGGGGAACAAGGATCGATGGTTGTTTCGAAGATTGGTCGAGTTTGGTGGTCGGTCGGACGACGGTGCCGAAGGACTGAAATCTGTCGGGACTTTGAAATTTTCGGAGCGATTGGAGTTTTTCGCGATTATCTCGAAACCGAGCACGACGACCGCGGTCGAACCATTAGAGAAATACGTTCGCAATGCAACGGGGAACAAGGATCGACGGTTGTTTCGAAGATTGGTCGAATTTGGTGGTCGGTCGGACCACGGTGCCGAAGGACTGAAATCTGTCGGGACT
>CAWVQO010000043.1:12500-19367 GCA_963932275.1 Andrena praecox | reverse complement strand
GATCCTTGTTCCCCGTTGCATTGCGAACGTATTTCTCTAATGGTTCGACCGCGGTCGTCGTGCTCGTTTTCGAGATAATCGCGAAAAACTCCAATCGCTCCGAAAATTTCAAAGTCCCGAGAAATTATTTTCGAATGTTGTTTCGGACCGTGTATTTATCGTGTTAATGGTCGCGGCGATTGTTTATAATAATTCGTTCAGTCGGTTCACTCTTGGCCCCGGCGCTCTCCGCGGCTAAGTCCCAGCGTGCCAGGCGAACGGGCTGTTGTAGCGGCGGTTTACACCCATAAGCGCCCGTGCGTAAGGTACGGCGGCGCCGGCGTTCCGGCCGGCCGTTCGGTATCTATAAGGGAGAGCGACGGTCCGAGCGTCTCGGTCGGAGCAGCGTTGGGCGCGTGGCTATTCTATGACCTCGGTTGAGAAGCAGTCACCGCTCCTCGAGATTCTGTCTCGACTGTTCTTGCCGTGTTGCGTTTCGGATTTCTCCACACAGCATTACCACGGGTCGGTGTCTAAGACCGAATGGCCCTTATGTGGTGAGCGTCCAAAAGTGACGTTGGTGACACGTATGCACTTATGTGTATGCTTGTACGACCTTATGCATTCAACTCTTTATCCACGCAGATGGACGATTTAAACTTTAACAAAACGCTAAGGAAGGCTAGCGTCGGGTACATATAAAGTATCGAACTATAAAAGTTCGAACTTTGAAAGAGGGAGAAAGTAGATACAAACCCAAGAGGTGTCAGATCTCGATATGCCTAGCGCGCACATTACGTGCCAACTCGTTATGACCAGCATGGCACGGTCCGCGCTTTCCCGTTTGCTCAGCATGCACTTGTCCGCGCTATTACGTACATGACCAGCGTGAATGATACGCGCTTTGTCGATTTGTCCAGCGTGTAGTGGTCCGTGCTTCTACGGTGGATGCTAGCGTGCGTGTACTCCGTGCTTCCCGGTGGATGCAGCGGCACGCGTGATACGCGCTTTATCGAGCATCCGATGCCATCCTTATATTTATGAAGGAAATATAATGAATTTTGTCTGTAACTGAGATCTTTCTGTGAACGTATATATGAAAGGCACATATCCGATTAAAATTTTAGTCAGTGGAAAAATCGAAACGATATGATGCCTCGAAGTATGATATAATTAAAAGGAGTGTGGAGAGAGAAAGGCACATATTATCCGAATTAGTCAGTGGAAAATCTAGGATGTATATGGTGTCTGGAAGAGAAGTAGAATAAGAGGGAGAGTGGAGAGAAGGCACACCACGTATCATCCGAGGAGTTAGTCAGTGGAAAATCCTGGGTGTGATATGTTGGGTGTCTCTGGAGGCGCACATATCCGAGATAGAGAATTTGTGGAACAAATCGAGGATATTGATGTGTCTAAAACTGCACGCTGTTGTGCAAGTTTTATAAAATCAAAAATGAATGGGGCATCGTCGATCCGTCTCTAAAAGAGCGGACGACGCGATGAGAACGGAAAGAACACGAAAGTGTGTGTGAATTCGAAGAGAGAGGGAAGCTTCGCGAAGCTCCCTGGTTGATCCTGCCAGTAGTCATATGCTTGTCTCAAAGATTAAGCCATGCATGTCTCAGTACATACCGTATTAAGGTGAAACCGCGAATGGCTCATTAAATCAGTTATGGTTCCTTAGATCGTACCCACATTTACTTGGATAACTGTGGTAATTCTAGAGCTAATACATGCAAAACAGAGTTCCGACCAGAGATGGAAGGAACGCTTTTATTAGATCAAAACCAATCGGTGGCGGATGGTTTGCCGTCCGTCCCATCGTTTGCTTTGGTGACTCTGAATAACTTTGTGCTGATCGCATGGTCATCTAGCACCGGCGACGCATCTTTCAAATGTCTGCCTTATCAACTGTCGATGGTAGGTTCTGCGCCTACCATGGTTGTAACGGGTAACGGGGAATCAGGGTTCGATTCCGGAGAGGGAGCCTGAGAAACGGCTACCACATCCAAGGAAGGCAGCAGGCGCGCAAATTACCCACTCCCGGCACGGGGAGGTAGTGACGAAAAATAACGATACGGGACTCATCCGAGGCCCCGTAATCGGAATGAGTACACTTTAAATCCTTTAACAAGGATCCATTGGAGGGCAAGTCTGGTGCCAGCAGCCGCGGTAATTCCAGCTCCAATAGCGTATATTAAAGTTGTTGCGGTTAAAAAGCTCGTAGTTGAATCTGTGTGTCACAGTGTCGGTTCACCGCTCGCGGTGTTTAACTGGCATTATGTGGTACGTCCTACCGGTGGGCTTAGCTCTTCACGGGGCGGTCCAACTAATATCCCATCGCGGTGCTCTTCACTGAGTGTCGAGGTGGGCCGGTACGTTTACTTTGAACAAATTAGAGTGCTCAAAGCAGGCTACCTTCGCCTGAATACTGTGTGCATGGAATAATGGAATAGGACCTCGGTTCTATTTTGTTGGTTTTCGGAACCCCGAGGTAATGATTAATAGGGACAGATGGGGGCATTCGTATTGCGACGTTAGAGGTGAAATTCTTGGATCGTCGCAAGACGGACAGAAGCGAAAGCATTTGCCAAAAATGTTTTCATTAATCAAGAACGAAAGTTAGAGGTTCGAAGGCGATCAGATACCGCCCTAGTTCTAACCATAAACGATGCCAGCTAGCGATCCGCCGAAGTTCCTCCGATGACTCGGCGGGCAGCTTCCGGGAAACCAAAGCTTTTGGGTTCCGGGGGAAGTATGGTTGCAAAGCTGAAACTTAAAGGAATTGACGGAAGGGCACCACCAGGAGTGGAGCCTGCGGCTTAATTTGACTCAACACGGGAAACCTCACCAGGCCCGGACACCGGAAGGATTGACAGATTTATAGCTCTTTCTTGATTCGGTGGGTGGTGGTGCATGGCCGTTCTTAGTTGGTGGAGCGATTTGTCTGGTTAATTCCGATAACGAACGAGACTCTAGCCTGCTAAATAGACGTAACTTATGGTATCACGAAGGTCCCCGACTTCGGTCGGTGGGTTTTTACTACCAACGTACAAACAAATCTTCTTAGAGGGACAGGCGGCTTCTAGCCGCACGAGATTGAGCAATAACAGGTCTGTGATGCCCTTAGATGTTCTGGGCCGCACGCGCGCTACACTGAAGGAATCAGCGTGTTTTCCCTGGCCGAAAGGCCCGGGTAACCCGCTGAACCTCCTTCGTGCTAGGGATTGGGGCTTGCAATTATTCCCCATGAACGAGGAATTCCCAGTAAGCGCGAGTCATAAGCTCGCGTTGATTACGTCCCTGCCCTTTGTACACACCGCCCGTCGCTACTACCGATTGAATGATTTAGTGAGGTCTTCGGACTGGTGCGCGGCAATGTCTCGGCATTGCCGATGTTGCCGGGAAGATGACCAAACTTGATCATTTAGAGGAAGTAAAAGTCGTAACAAGGTTTCCGTAGGTGAACCTGCGGAAGGATCATTAACAAGGCTCAGAGAGCAAAAAAGCAAAAAGCTTGAATCGTAACTATGCAAAAACTAATATAAATGCGAATGCATTTATAAACAGATACCAAAAACTAAATGCGGATGCATTTAAACAGATACCAAAAACGAAATGCGAACGCATTTCTGTATATATTATAGCACCGCGTGGCACGGCTTACGCCGCGGAGGTCGCTACGGACGGAGAACCTGGTTTCTCACCGCGACGCTCCCGTCCGCTGCCATCGGTGAAGCGCAAAGAGCCGAAGCGCGCCAGACCGCCAGACCGCGGCGCCCCCTCTATGAGAACGGGACGATAATACGAACGCAATCACGAGTGCGCTCGCGCGAGGTTTCTCGAGAGGCCGTCGTTAACTGGATCGGGAAGCAAAACAAGACCCGTCGTTGCGATCGTGCCTCCGGTAATCCGCCGCCTCGTCGATTCGCGTTCACCTCGTATCGGAGGCGTGTGCCGCCGTGTTATGTACACACGATACTTACCGTCTGCGCGTGTGTCTGCGCGAGCGTGTACGCTCGTATCGAGAAAGGAGAGTCACTCGCGACCCAAGACAGGGATGAAAACACACCGCAAGCGCCCCGAGTGGGGTTAAGTAAAGCGCGCGAGAGAGGAGAGGGCAGAGGAACGAGCCGCCGTCGAAGCCTCCTGTGCTTCGCGACGTTTCGCGATCTCTCTCTCTCGACACGACGCTTCTTCCACTCGCATCCCGCTTCCTCAGTTTTGGTCGCGCTCTCCGAAAAGAAGTCCTGTGACACGACGGACCCTCTCCTCGGAGAGGACCCGGCGGGTAACCTAGGGCGGCTCGCACATCCATCGCGTGGACGTGCGTCCCCGGTACCGCTCGCTTAATCGCGCCCCGATAGCCAAAAAAGGACCGGCTGTGAAGCTTCGATAGCGAAAGTCCGATTGGACCGATCGAAGCCCCGGCCGTGCGTCCGCTCTCGGGGGAGCGTGTGGGGAGGACGCTGACGCGTGCGGTGGCCCGCCCGCAGAGTACGCGATTTTACGGTTCTCGTAATCCGTGTATCTCGAAGGTTTTTAAATGAATTTGTACGCTCGGCCGTCGGACGTGTCGCGCGGTGTTTCCGCGTTACGCTTCGACGGTTCCCGTCCTGGACACAAATCTCACACAGTGTCGTCAACGCTGGCGACGCCCGGACCTCCTTCGCGCGCTGGTTGGAGGCGCCACGGGCCTCGGCTTCATCCGAACCGAGAACAAAGATATAACGAACATATTTAATAACACGATTACCCTGAACGGTGGATCACTTGGCTCGTGGGTCGATGAAGAACGCAGCTAATTGCGCGTCAACGTGTGAACTGCAGGACACATGAACATCGACATTTCGAACGCACATTGCGGTCCACGGATACAATTCCTGGACCACGCCTGGCTGAGGGTCGTTATCGCATACAAAAGACTGCTTGCGTCGGTTCTCCGTATATAATATCATCCTCGCCGTCTCGCGTTTCCGACGATGTAACGCGTTTCGGAGTCGGGTCGATGGTACACGCGAGATACGCGACGTACGAGCGAAAGTTGGGCCGTTCGTCGGTGTTTGCCACGGCTCGCGTGAGAATCGCGTGAAGCGTGTACTCTCTCTCTCCCGTGCGAGAAGCAGAGAGAGGCGAATGTGATGAGAATGATCGTGCGGACTCGCGTGCGTGCTTTCACGGCGTCGTGCGTCGTTGTTTTACAACGACCGCCCGTGTGCTTGGCACCGCTCCCTGGATCATCACACACAGAGCAGCCTCTCCGCTCGCACCGGGGTGTGTGTAGATTTGCCTTCACGTTCCGCGCGAGATCTTTTACCGTGCTCCCGACGTCGCCTGAAATGAAAAATTTGTCCTGAGAAAGAGACCAAAGAGAAAAGGGGAGAGCAGCAGCGAGAGATGATAGAGAAGAGAGGAAAGAGCAGTGCGCGGCATATCGTGCGCCGATCGATCTATATCGTCGGGTTCACGCGGCCCCAGGGATTTTATAAAGAGGAGGGTCGTCGTTGACAAGTGAGAGAAGTGTTGTCAGTCAATCTATATAACACCGAGGGCACAACACACACTCGTTCTTCGGGACGCCGTGAAGATCCAAGGGTGTACAATGAGAAAATAGAGGCGCTGTGCGGGATGATAAATAAACCACGCGTCAACAGGATATCGGGTCGATGTATTTCCCCGTAGTTGCGCGTGTCCTCGCCTAGCCCTATTCATTTTCTCCCTATGGCCACGTTCCGTCGACACACAAAAGAGTGTTTGCGCCAAACATCCGATGAAGAGAGATTGCTCCACACTCGTCGCTTTTCTTAACGTTTCTGTACCCCCGGAATCCTCCTTGGCGCGGCTGAGCGATTTCTGGAACTTTCGACGAACCGAGAGGCGCTGATGCCGCGCGAAATGCGCAAGAGAGGGAGAGACTCTTCATTCGTAGAATGGAAGAACGAGTCTCCCCGATCGCGCGCCGCATTGTCTTTGTCGCGTTGTTGGTCGATCGTGTACGAGACCACCGCGCGTCTCACCGGTCGTCCAGTCCACGGAAAAGCTTATTTTTCGGCGGTTCCCTCTGCTCGAGTCACACTGCTCGAGGCGTGAGGGACAGCGGAATCTCAAAGCTAATATAGCGGACGGACGTTAAAGTAAAAACCGGTGCTCGTTCCGCGAGTGTCTCGCGGATCGAATCGACGGTGCGCGACGAAAAGACACCTTTCCTCTGGAATCGTGCGATGGCACCTCTGGATATATAATACAACGAGATCGATCCACATCGATCCGTCGTCGTCGGGCTACGAGCCGGGATGTGTACGGGGATGATACCGCCACTACGCGCACACCCCGTACTCCCGCCGGGAGACCCGTTCGAGGTACAATAATATCCAAAAGAGGGAGCACGATTTTATAATTCCGGAGGCAGCGCGCGCGCGCGCTTCTCCAAAATATCTTCTCTTCATTTCACGGTCTCTCTCAGCCTATTTTTCTCTGGTGGCACAAATATATAATAAAACGATTGACGACGACCTCAGAGTAGGCGAGATTACCCGCTGAATTTAAGCATATTACTAAGCGGAGGAAAAGAAACTAACAAGGATTTCCTTAGTAGCGGCGAGCGAACAGGAATTAGCCCAGCACTGAATCCCGCGGTTCCGCCGCAGGGAATTGTAGTGTTCAGGAGGATCCGTTTATCCCGTGACGTCGCACCGCGTCCAAGTCCATCTTGAATGGGGCCACTTACCCGCAGAGGGTGCCAGGCCCGTAGCGACCGGTACGCGTTTCGGGAGGATCTCTCCATAGAGTCGGGTTGCTTGAGAGTGCAACCCTAAGTGGGTGGTAAACTCCATCTAAGGCTAAATACAACCACGAGACCGATAGCGAACAAGTACCGTGAGGGAAAGT
>CAWVQO010000043.1:0-5000 GCA_963932275.1 Andrena praecox | reverse complement strand
GGCTATTCTATGACCTCGGTTGAGAAGCAGTCACCGCTCCTCGAGATTCTGTCTCGACTGTTCTTGCCGTGTTGCGTTTCGGATTTCTCCACACAGCATTACCACGGGTCGGTGTCTAAGACCGAATGGCCCTTATGTGGTGAGCGTCCAAAAGTGACGTTGGTGACACGTATGCACTTATGTGTATGCTTGTACGACCTTATGCATTCAACTCTTTATCCACGCAGATGGACGATTTAAACTTTAACAAAACGCTAAGGAAGGCTAGCGTCGGGTACATATAAAGTATCGAACTATAAAAGTTCGAACTTTGAAAGAGGGAGAAAGTAGATACAAACCCAAGAGGTGTCAGATCTCGATATGCCTAGCGCGCACATTACGTGCCAACTCGTTATGACCAGCATGGCACGGTCCGCGCTTTCCCGTTTGCTCAGCATGCACTTGTCCGCGCTATTACGTACATGACCAGCGTGAATGATACGCGCTTTGTCGATTTGTCCAGCGTGTAGTGGTCCGTGCTTCTACGGTGGATGCTAGCGTGCGTGTACTCCGTGCTTCCCGGTGGATGCAGCGGCACGCGTGATACGCGCTTTATCGAGCATCCGATGCCATCCTTATATTTATGAAGGAAATATAATGAATTTTGTCTGTAACTGAGATCTTTCTGTGAACGTATATATGAAAGGCACATATCCGATTAAAATTTTAGTCAGTGGAAAAATCGAAACGATATGATGCCTCGAAGTATGATATAATTAAAAGGAGTGTGGAGAGAGAAAGGCACATATTATCCGAATTAGTCAGTGGAAAATCTAGGATGTATATGGTGTCTGGAAGAGAAGTAGAATAAGAGGGAGAGTGGAGAGAAGGCACACCACGTATCATCCGAGGAGTTAGTCAGTGGAAAATCCTGGGTGTGATATGTTGGGTGTCTCTGGAGGCGCACATATCCGAGATAGAGAATTTGTGGAACAAATCGAGGATATTGATGTGTCTAAAACTGCACGCTGTTGTGCAAGTTTTATAAAATCAAAAATGAATGGGGCATCGTCGATCCGTCTCTAAAAGAGCGGACGACGCGATGAGAACGGAAAGAACACGAAAGTGTGTGTGAATTCGAAGAGAGAGGGAAGCTTCGCGAAGCTCCCTGGTTGATCCTGCCAGTAGTCATATGCTTGTCTCAAAGATTAAGCCATGCATGTCTCAGTACATACCGTATTAAGGTGAAACCGCGAATGGCTCATTAAATCAGTTATGGTTCCTTAGATCGTACCCACATTTACTTGGATAACTGTGGTAATTCTAGAGCTAATACATGCAAAACAGAGTTCCGACCAGAGATGGAAGGAACGCTTTTATTAGATCAAAACCAATCGGTGGCGGATGGTTTGCCGTCCGTCCCATCGTTTGCTTTGGTGACTCTGAATAACTTTGTGCTGATCGCATGGTCATCTAGCACCGGCGACGCATCTTTCAAATGTCTGCCTTATCAACTGTCGATGGTAGGTTCTGCGCCTACCATGGTTGTAACGGGTAACGGGGAATCAGGGTTCGATTCCGGAGAGGGAGCCTGAGAAACGGCTACCACATCCAAGGAAGGCAGCAGGCGCGCAAATTACCCACTCCCGGCACGGGGAGGTAGTGACGAAAAATAACGATACGGGACTCATCCGAGGCCCCGTAATCGGAATGAGTACACTTTAAATCCTTTAACAAGGATCCATTGGAGGGCAAGTCTGGTGCCAGCAGCCGCGGTAATTCCAGCTCCAATAGCGTATATTAAAGTTGTTGCGGTTAAAAAGCTCGTAGTTGAATCTGTGTGTCACAGTGTCGGTTCACCGCTCGCGGTGTTTAACTGGCATTATGTGGTACGTCCTACCGGTGGGCTTAGCTCTTCACGGGGCGGTCCAACTAATATCCCATCGCGGTGCTCTTCACTGAGTGTCGAGGTGGGCCGGTACGTTTACTTTGAACAAATTAGAGTGCTCAAAGCAGGCTACCTTCGCCTGAATACTGTGTGCATGGAATAATGGAATAGGACCTCGGTTCTATTTTGTTGGTTTTCGGAACCCCGAGGTAATGATTAATAGGGACAGATGGGGGCATTCGTATTGCGACGTTAGAGGTGAAATTCTTGGATCGTCGCAAGACGGACAGAAGCGAAAGCATTTGCCAAAAATGTTTTCATTAATCAAGAACGAAAGTTAGAGGTTCGAAGGCGATCAGATACCGCCCTAGTTCTAACCATAAACGATGCCAGCTAGCGATCCGCCGAAGTTCCTCCGATGACTCGGCGGGCAGCTTCCGGGAAACCAAAGCTTTTGGGTTCCGGGGGAAGTATGGTTGCAAAGCTGAAACTTAAAGGAATTGACGGAAGGGCACCACCAGGAGTGGAGCCTGCGGCTTAATTTGACTCAACACGGGAAACCTCACCAGGCCCGGACACCGGAAGGATTGACAGATTTATAGCTCTTTCTTGATTCGGTGGGTGGTGGTGCATGGCCGTTCTTAGTTGGTGGAGCGATTTGTCTGGTTAATTCCGATAACGAACGAGACTCTAGCCTGCTAAATAGACGTAACTTATGGTATCACGAAGGTCCCCGACTTCGGTCGGTGGGTTTTTACTACCAACGTACAAACAAATCTTCTTAGAGGGACAGGCGGCTTCTAGCCGCACGAGATTGAGCAATAACAGGTCTGTGATGCCCTTAGATGTTCTGGGCCGCACGCGCGCTACACTGAAGGAATCAGCGTGTTTTCCCTGGCCGAAAGGCCCGGGTAACCCGCTGAACCTCCTTCGTGCTAGGGATTGGGGCTTGCAATTATTCCCCATGAACGAGGAATTCCCAGTAAGCGCGAGTCATAAGCTCGCGTTGATTACGTCCCTGCCCTTTGTACACACCGCCCGTCGCTACTACCGATTGAATGATTTAGTGAGGTCTTCGGACTGGTGCGCGGCAATGTCTCGGCATTGCCGATGTTGCCGGGAAGATGACCAAACTTGATCATTTAGAGGAAGTAAAAGTCGTAACAAGGTTTCCGTAGGTGAACCTGCGGAAGGATCATTAACAAGGCTCAGAGAGCAAAAAAGCAAAAAGCTTGAATCGTAACTATGCAAAAACTAATATAAATGCGAATGCATTTATAAACAGATACCAAAAACTAAATGCGGATGCATTTAAACAGATACCAAAAACGAAATGCGAACGCATTTCTGTATATATTATAGCACCGCGTGGCACGGCTTACGCCGCGGAGGTCGCTACGGACGGAGAACCTGGTTTCTCACCGCGACGCTCCCGTCCGCTGCCATCGGTGAAGCGCAAAGAGCCGAAGCGCGCCAGACCGCCAGACCGCGGCGCCCCCTCTATGAGAACGGGACGATAATACGAACGCAATCACGAGTGCGCTCGCGCGAGGTTTCTCGAGAGGCCGTCGTTAACTGGATCGGGAAGCAAAACAAGACCCGTCGTTGCGATCGTGCCTCCGGTAATCCGCCGCCTCGTCGATTCGCGTTCACCTCGTATCGGAGGCGTGTGCCGCCGTGTTATGTACACACGATACTTACCGTCTGCGCGTGTGTCTGCGCGAGCGTGTACGCTCGTATCGAGAAAGGAGAGTCACTCGCGACCCAAGACAGGGATGAAAACACACCGCAAGCGCCCCGAGTGGGGTTAAGTAAAGCGCGCGAGAGAGGAGAGGGCAGAGGAACGAGCCGCCGTCGAAGCCTCCTGTGCTTCGCGACGTTTCGCGATCTCTCTCTCTCGACACGACGCTTCTTCCACTCGCATCCCGCTTCCTCAGTTTTGGTCGCGCTCTCCGAAAAGAAGTCCTGTGACACGACGGACCCTCTCCTCGGAGAGGACCCGGCGGGTAACCTAGGGCGGCTCGCACATCCATCGCGTGGACGTGCGTCCCCGGTACCGCTCGCTTAATCGCGCCCCGATAGCCAAAAAAGGACCGGCTGTGAAGCTTCGATAGCGAAAGTCCGATTGGACCGATCGAAGCCCCGGCCGTGCGTCCGCTCTCGGGGGAGCGTGTGGGGAGGACGCTGACGCGTGCGGTGGCCCGCCCGCAGAGTACGCGATTTTACGGTTCTCGTAATCCGTGTATCTCGAAGGTTTTTAAATGAATTTGTACGCTCGGCCGTCGGACGTGTCGCGCGGTGTTTCCGCGTTACGCTTCGACGGTTCCCGTCCTGGACACAAATCTCACACAGTGTCGTCAACGCTGGCGACGCCCGGACCTCCTTCGCGCGCTGGTTGGAGGCGCCACGGGCCTCGGCTTCATCCGAACCGAGAACAAAGATATAACGAACATATTTAATAACACGATTACCCTGAACGGTGGATCACTTGGCTCGTGGGTCGATGAAGAACGCAGCTAATTGCGCGTCAACGTGTGAACTGCAGGACACATGAACATCGACATTTCGAACGCACATTGCGGTCCACGGATACAATTCCTGGACCACGCCTGGCTGAGGGTCGTTATCGCATACAAAAGACTGCTTGCGTCGGTTCTCCGTATATAATATCATCCTCGCCGTCTCGCGTTTCCGACGATGTAACGCGTTTCGGAGTCGGGTCGATGGTACACGCGAGATACGCGACGTACGAGCGAAAGTTGGGCCGTTCGTCGGTGTTTGCCACGGCTCGCGTGAGAATCGCGTGAAGCGTGTACTCTCTCTCTCCCGTGCGAGAAGCAGAGAGAGGCGAATGTGATGAGAATGATCGTGCGGACTCGCGTGCGTGCTTTCACGGCGTCGTGCGTCGTTGTTTTACAACGACCGCCCGTGTGCTTGGCACCGCTCCCTGGATCATCACACACAGAGCAGCCTCTCCGCTCGCACCGGGGTGTGTGTAGATTTGCCTTCACGTTCCGCGCGAGATCTTTTACCGTGCTCCCGACGTCGCCTGAAATGAAAAATTTGTCCTGAGAAAGAGACCAAAGAGAAAAGGGGAGAGCAGCAGCGAGAGATGATAGAGAAGAGAGGAAAG
>CAWVQO010000042.1:35000-36705 GCA_963932275.1 Andrena praecox | reverse complement strand
TTCGACCGCGGTCGTCGTGCTCGGTTTCGAGATAATCGCGAAAAACTCCAATCGCTCCGAAAATTTCAAAGTCCCGACACATCTCAGTCCTTCGGCACCGCCGTCCGACCGACCACCAAACTCGACCAATCTTCGAAACAACCATCGATCCTTGTTCCCCGTTGCATTGCGAACGTATTTCTCTAATGGTTCGACCGCGGTCGTCGTGCTCGGTTTCGAGATAATCGCGAAAAACTCCAATCGCTCCGAAAATTTCAAAGTCCCGACACATCTCAGTCCTTCGGCACCGCCGTCCGACCGACCACCAAACTCGACCAATCTTCGAAACAACCATCGATCCTTGTTCCCCGTTGCATTGCGAACGTATTTCTCTAATGGTTCGACCGCGGTCGTCGTGCTCGTTTTCGAGATAATCGCGAAAAACTCCAATCGCTCCGAAAATTTCAAAGTCCCGACAGATTTCAGTCCTTCGGCACCGTCGTCCGACCGACCATCAAATTCGACCAATCTTCGAAACAACCGTCGATCCTTGTTCCCCGTTGCATTGCGAACGTATTTCTCTAATGGTTCGACCGCGGTCGTCGTGCTCGTTTTCGAGATAATCGCGAAAAACTCCAATCGCTCCGAAAATTTCAAAGTCCCGAGAAATTATTTTCGAATGTTGTTTCGGACCGTGTATTTATCGTGTTAATGGTCGCGGCGATTGTTTATAATAATTCGTTCAGTCGGTTCACTCTTGGCCCCGGCGCTCTCCGCGGCTAAGTCCCAGCGTGCCAGGCGAACGGGCTGTTGTAGCGGCGGTTTACACCCATAAGCGCCCGTGCGTAAGGTACGGCGGCGCCGGCGTTCCGGCCGGCCGTTCGGTATCTATAAGGGAGAGCGACGGTCCGAGCGTCTCGGTCGGAGCAGCGTTGGGCGCGTGGCTATTCTATGACCTCGGTTGAGAAGCAGTCACCGCTCCTCGAGATTCTGTCTCGACTGTTCTTGCCGTGTTGCGTTTCGGATTTCTCCACACAGCATTACCACGGGTCGGTGTCTAAGACCGAATGGCCCTTATGTGGTGAGCGTCCAAAAGTGACGTTGGTGACACGTATGCACTTATGTGTATGCTTGTACGACCTTATGCATTCAACTCTTTATCCACGCAGATGGACGATTTAAACTTTAACAAAACGCTAAGGAAGGCTAGCGTCGGGTACATATAAAGTATCGAACTATAAAAGTTCGAACTTTGAAAGAGGGAGAAAGTAGATACAAACCCAAGAGGTGTCAGATCTCGATATGCCTAGCGCGCACATTACGTGCCAACTCGTTATGACCAGCATGGCACGGTCCGCGCTTTCCCGTTTGCTCAGCATGCACTTGTCCGCGCTATTACGTACATGACCAGCGTGAATGATACGCGCTTTGTCGATTTGTCCAGCGTGTAGTGGTCCGTGCTTCTACGGTGGATGCTAGCGTGCGTGTACTCCGTGCTTCCCGGTGGATGCAGCGGCACGCGTGATACGCGCTTTATCGAGCATCCGATGCCATCCTTATATTTATGAAGGAAATATAATGAATTTTGTCTGTAACTGAGATCTTTCTGTGAACGTATATATGAAAGGCACATATCCGATTAAAATTTTAGTCAGTGGAAAAATCGAAACGATATGATGCCTCGAAGTATGATATAATTAAAAGGAGTGTGGAGAGAGAAAGGCAC
>CAWVQO010000042.1:30000-32500 GCA_963932275.1 Andrena praecox | reverse complement strand
CTCACCGCGACGCTCCCGTCCGCTGCCATCGGTGAAGCGCAAAGAGCCGAAGCGCGCCAGACCGCCAGACCGCGGCGCCCCCTCTATGAGAACGGGACGATAATACGAACGCAATCACGAGTGCGCTCGCGCGAGGTTTCTCGAGAGGCCGTCGTTAACTGGATCGGGAAGCAAAACAAGACCCGTCGTTGCGATCGTGCCTCCGGTAATCCGCCGCCTCGTCGATTCGCGTTCACCTCGTATCGGAGGCGTGTGCCGCCGTGTTATGTACACACGATACTTACCGTCTGCGCGTGTGTCTGCGCGAGCGTGTACGCTCGTATCGAGAAAGGAGAGTCACTCGCGACCCAAGACAGGGATGAAAACACACCGCAAGCGCCCCGAGTGGGGTTAAGTAAAGCGCGCGAGAGAGGAGAGGGCAGAGGAACGAGCCGCCGTCGAAGCCTCCTGTGCTTCGCGACGTTTCGCGATCTCTCTCTCTCGACACGACGCTTCTTCCACTCGCATCCCGCTTCCTCAGTTTTGGTCGCGCTCTCCGAAAAGAAGTCCTGTGACACGACGGACCCTCTCCTCGGAGAGGACCCGGCGGGTAACCTAGGGCGGCTCGCACATCCATCGCGTGGACGTGCGTCCCCGGTACCGCTCGCTTAATCGCGCCCCGATAGCCAAAAAAGGACCGGCTGTGAAGCTTCGATAGCGAAAGTCCGATTGGACCGATCGAAGCCCCGGCCGTGCGTCCGCTCTCGGGGGAGCGTGTGGGGAGGACGCTGACGCGTGCGGTGGCCCGCCCGCAGAGTACGCGATTTTACGGTTCTCGTAATCCGTGTATCTCGAAGGTTTTTAAATGAATTTGTACGCTCGGCCGTCGGACGTGTCGCGCGGTGTTTCCGCGTTACGCTTCGACGGTTCCCGTCCTGGACACAAATCTCACACAGTGTCGTCAACGCTGGCGACGCCCGGACCTCCTTCGCGCGCTGGTTGGAGGCGCCACGGGCCTCGGCTTCATCCGAACCGAGAACAAAGATATAACGAACATATTTAATAACACGATTACCCTGAACGGTGGATCACTTGGCTCGTGGGTCGATGAAGAACGCAGCTAATTGCGCGTCAACGTGTGAACTGCAGGACACATGAACATCGACATTTCGAACGCACATTGCGGTCCACGGATACAATTCCTGGACCACGCCTGGCTGAGGGTCGTTATCGCATACAAAAGACTGCTTGCGTCGGTTCTCCGTATATAATATCATCCTCGCCGTCTCGCGTTTCCGACGATGTAACGCGTTTCGGAGTCGGGTCGATGGTACACGCGAGATACGCGACGTACGAGCGAAAGTTGGGCCGTTCGTCGGTGTTTGCCACGGCTCGCGTGAGAATCGCGTGAAGCGTGTACTCTCTCTCTCCCGTGCGAGAAGCAGAGAGAGGCGAATGTGATGAGAATGATCGTGCGGACTCGCGTGCGTGCTTTCACGGCGTCGTGCGTCGTTGTTTTACAACGACCGCCCGTGTGCTTGGCACCGCTCCCTGGATCATCACACACAGAGCAGCCTCTCCGCTCGCACCGGGGTGTGTGTAGATTTGCCTTCACGTTCCGCGCGAGATCTTTTACCGTGCTCCCGACGTCGCCTGAAATGAAAAATTTGTCCTGAGAAAGAGACCAAAGAGAAAAGGGGAGAGCAGCAGCGAGAGATGATAGAGAAGAGAGGAAAGAGCAGTGCGCGGCATATCGTGCGCCGATCGATCTATATCGTCGGGTTCACGCGGCCCCAGGGATTTTATAAAGAGGAGGGTCGTCGTTGACAAGTGAGAGAAGTGTTGTCAGTCAATCTATATAACACCGAGGGCACAACACACACTCGTTCTTCGGGACGCCGTGAAGATCCAAGGGTGTACAATGAGAAAATAGAGGCGCTGTGCGGGATGATAAATAAACCACGCGTCAACAGGATATCGGGTCGATGTATTTCCCCGTAGTTGCGCGTGTCCTCGCCTAGCCCTATTCATTTTCTCCCTATGGCCACGTTCCGTCGACACACAAAAGAGTGTTTGCGCCAAACATCCGATGAAGAGAGATTGCTCCACACTCGTCGCTTTTCTTAACGTTTCTGTACCCCCGGAATCCTCCTTGGCGCGGCTGAGCGATTTCTGGAACTTTCGACGAACCGAGAGGCGCTGATGCCGCGCGAAATGCGCAAGAGAGGGAGAGACTCTTCATTCGTAGAATGGAAGAACGAGTCTCCCCGATCGCGCGCCGCATTGTCTTTGTCGCGTTGTTGGTCGATCGTGTACGAGACCACCGCGCGTCTCACCGGTCGTCCAGTCCACGGAAAAGCTTATTTTTCGGCGGTTCCCTCTGCTCGAGTCACACTGCTCGAGGCGTGAGGGACAGCGGAATCTCAAAGCTAATATAGCGGACGGACGTTAAAGTAAAAACCGGTGCTCGTTCCGCGAGTGTCTCGCGGATCGAATCGACGGTGCGCGACGAAAAGACACC